>CANTAL010000111.1:0-600000 GCA_947650365.1 Chamaelirium japonicum
TCCATTCTAATTCATTCATACAATCCATTCTAATTCATTCGCACGATCCATTCTAATTCACTCATACGATCCATTCTAATACATTCATACGATCCATTCTAATTCATTTGCACGAATATATCCATTCTAATTCATTCGTATTTCACAAGATCCATTCTAATTCATTCGTAGGATCCATTCTAATTTATTCGTACAATCTATTCTATTTCATTCGTATGATCCATTCTTACTCATTCGTATGATCCATTCTAATTCATTCGGACGAATGTATCCATTCTAATTTATTCGTACGATCCATTCTAATTCATTCGTACGATCCATTCTAATTCATTCGTACGATCCATTCTTACTCATTCGTATGATCCATTCTAATTCATTCGTACGATCCATTCTAATTCATTCGTACAATCCATTCTAATTCATTCGCACAATCTATTCTAATTCATTCGTACGATCCATTATAATTCATTCGTACGATCGTACGAATGAATTAGAATGGATCGTACGAATGAATGGATCGTATGAATGAATTAGAATGGATCGTACAAATGAATTAGAATGGATCGTACGAAGAAATTAGAATGGATCGTACGAATGAATTAGAATGGATATATTCGTGCAAATGAATTAGAATGGATCGTACGGATGTATTAGAATGGATCGTATGAGTGAATTAGAATGGATCGTGCGAATGAATTAGAATGGATTGTATGAATGAATTAGAATGGATCGTACGAATGAATTAGAATGGATCGTAAGAATGAACTAGAATGTATCCATTCGTGCGAATGAATTAGAATGGATCGGACGAATGAATTAGAATGGATCGCACGAATGAATTAGAATGGATCAAATGAATGAATTAGAATGGTTACATTCATGCGAATCAATTAGAATGGATCGCACGACTGGATTAGAATGGATCGTACGAATGGATTAGAATGGATACATTCGAGCAAATGAATTAGAATGGATCGTCCGAATGAATTAGAATGGATCGTACGAATGGATTAGAATGGATCCTACGAATGGATTAGAATGGATACCTTTGTGCATATGAATTAGAATGGATCATACGAATGAATTAGACTGGATCATATTAATGAATTAGAATGGATCGTACGAATGAATTAGAATGGATACATTCGTGCGAATGAATTAGAATGGATCGTGCGAATCAACTAGACTGGATCGTGCGAATGAATAAGAATAGATCATACGAATGAATTAGAATGGATCGTACGAATGAATTAGAATGAATTAGAATGGATCGTACGAATGAATTAGAATGAATTAGAATGGATCGTGCGAATGAATTAAAATGGATCGTGCAAATCAATTAGACTGGATCGTGCGAATGAATAACAATAGATCATACGAATGAATTAGAATGGATCGTACGAATGAATTAGAATGAATTAGAATGGATCGTACGAATGAATTAGAATGGATCTTACGAATGAATTAGAATGGATCATACGAATGAATTAGAATGGATCGTACGAATGAATTAAAATGGATACATTCGTGCGAATGAATTAGAATGGATACATTCGTGCGAAAGAATTAGAATAGATCGTATAAATGAATTAGAATGGATCCTATGAATGAATTAGAATGGATCGTGCGAATGAATTAGAATGGATCGTACGAATGAATTAGAATGGATCGTGCTAATGAATTAGAATGGATCGGACGAATGAATTAGGATGGATCGTACGAATGAATTAGAATGGATCAAATGAATGAATTAGAATGGTTACATTCATGTGAATGAATTAGAATGGATCATACGAATGGATTAGAATGGATCGTACGAATGGATTAGAATGGATACATTCGAGCGAATGAATTAGAATGGATCATACGAATGAATTAGAATGGATCGTACAAATGGATTAGAATGGATCCTACGAATGGATTAGAATGGATACCTTTGTGCATATGAATTAGAATGGATCGTACGAATGAATTAGAATGAATCATATTAATGAATTAGAATGGATCGTACGAATGAATTAGAATGGATACATTCGTGCGAATGAATTAGAATGGATCGTGCGAATCAATTAGTCTAGATCGTGCGAATGAATAAGAATAGATCATACGAATGAATTTGAATGGATCGTACGATTGAATTAGAATGGATCATATTAATGAATTAGAATGGATCGTACGAATGAATTAGAATGGATACATTCATGCGAATGAATTAGAATGGATCGTGCGAATCAATTAGACTGGATCGTGCGAGTGAATAAGAATAGATCATATGAATGAATTAGAATGGATCGTACGAAAGAATTAGAATGAATTAGAATGGATCGTACGAATAAATTAGAATGGATCTTATGAATGAATTAGAATGGATCGTACGAATGAATTAGAATGGATCGTACGAATGAATTAGAATGGATACATTCATGCGAATGAATTAGAATGGATCGGACGAATGAATTAGAATGGATCGTACGAATGAATTAGAATGGATCGTACGAATGAATTAGAATGGATCGTACGAATAAACTAGAATGGATACATTCGTCCGAATGAATTAGAATGGATCATACGAATGAGTAAGAATGGATCGTACGAATGAAATAGAATAGATTGTACGAATGAATTAGAATGGATTCGTACGAATGAATTAGAATGGATACATTCGTGCGAATGAATTAGAATGGATCGTACCAATGAGTAAGAATGGATCGTACGAATGAAATAGAATGGATTGTGCGAATGAATTAGAATGGATCATACGAATGAATTAGAATGGATCGTACGAATTAATTAGAATGGATACATTCGTGCGAATGAATTAGAATGGATTGTATGAATGAATTAGAATGGATCGTACGAATGAATTAGAATGGATCATACGAATTAATTAGAATGGATCATACGAATGAATTAGATTGGATCGTACGAATGAATTAGAATGGATCGTACGAATGAATTAGAATGGATCGTACGAAGGAATTAGAATGGATCGTACAAATGAACTAGAATGGATTAGAATGGATCGTACGAATGAATTAGAATGGAACGTACGAATGAATTAGAATGGATCATACGAATGAATTAGAATGGATCATACGAATGAATTAGAATGGATCGTACGAATGAATTAGAATGGATCGTACGAATGAATTAGAATGGATACATTCGTGTGAATGAATTAGAATGGATTGTGCGAATGAATAAGAACAGATCGTGCGAATGAATTAGAATGGATCGGATGAATGAATTAGAATGGATCGTACGAATGAATTAGAATAGTTACATTCATGCGAATGAATTAGAATGGATCCAATCCATTCTAATTCATTCGCCCGATCCATTCTAATTCATTCGTTGGATCCATTCTAAATCATTCGTACTATCTATTCTATTTCATTCATACGATCCATTCTTACTCATTCGTATGATCCATTCTAATTCATTCGGACGAATGTATCCATTCTAATTTATTCGTACGATCCATTCTAATTCATTCGTACGATCCATTCTAATTCATTCGTCCGATCCATTCTAGTTTATTCGCACGAATGTATCTATTCTAATTCATTTACACGATCTATTTTAATTCATTCGTACGATCCATTCTAATTCATTCATACGATCCATTCGAATTCATTCATACGATCCATTCTAATTCATTCGTACAATCTATTCTAATTCATTAGTACGAATGGATACATTCGTGTGAATGAATTAGAATGGATCGTACGAATGAGTAAGAATGGATCGTACGAATGAAATAGAATGGATTGCATGAATGAATTAGAATGGATCGTACGAATGAATTAGAATGGATCGTGTGAAAGAATTAGAATAGATTGTATGAATGAATTAGAATGGATCGTACGAAGGAATTAGAATGGATCGTACGAATGAATTAAAATAGATCGTACGAATGAATTAGAATAGAACGTACGAATGAATTAGAATGGATCGTACGAATGAATTAGAATGGATCGTGTGAAAGAATTAGAATGGATCGTACGAATGAATTAGAATGGATCATGCGAATGAATTAGAATGGATCGTACGAATGAATTAGAATGGATCATGCTAATGAATTAGAATTGATCGAACGAATGAATTAGCATGGTTCGTGCATTCGTACGATCCATTCTAATTCATTCGTAAGATCCATTCTAATTCATTCGTACGATCCATTCTAATTCTTTCATACGATCCATTCTAATTCATTCACACGAATGTATCCATTCTAGTTCATTCGTACGATCCATTCTAATTCATTCGTACGATCCATTCTAATTCAT
The DNA here is from genome assembly GCA_947650365.1 of Chamaelirium japonicum. NCBI lineage: Eukaryota > Viridiplantae > Streptophyta > Magnoliopsida > Liliales > Melanthiaceae > Chamaelirium > Chamaelirium japonicum. Next base: position 4,290 of record CANTAL010000111.1, read on the forward strand.
TCGTATGATCCATTCTAATTCATTCGTAAGATCCATTCTAATTCATTCGTACGATCCATTCTAGTTCATTCTAATTCATTCGTACGATCCATTCTAATTCATTCGTATGATCTATTCTTATTCATTCGCACGATCCAGTCTAATTGATTTGCATGATCCATTTTAATTCATTCGCACGATCCATTCTAATTCATTCTAATTCATTCGTATTCATCCATTCTAATTCATTCTAATTCATTCGTACGATCCATTCTAATTCATTCGTATGATCTATTCTTATTCATTCGCACGATCCAGTCAAGTTGATTCGCACGATCCATTCTAATTCATTCGCACGAATGTATCCATTCTAATTCATTCGTACGATCCATTCTAATTCATTAATATGATCCAGTCTAATTCATTCGTATGATCCATTCTAATTCATATGCACAAAGGTATCCATTCTAATCCATTCGTAGGATCCATTCTAATCCATTCGTACGATCCATTCTAATTCATTCGGACGATCCATTCTAATTCATTTGCTCGAATGTATCCATTCTAATCCATTCGTACGATCCATTCTAATCCATTCGTGCGATCCATTCTAATTGATTCGCATGAATGTAACCATTCTAATTCTTTCATTTGATCCATTCTAATTCATTCGTGCGATCCATTCTAATTCATTCGTCCGATCCATTCTAATTCATTCGCACGAATGGATACATTCTAGTTCATTCTTACGATCCATTCTAATTCATTCGTACGATCCATTCTAATTCATTCATACAATCCATTCTAATTCATTCGCACGATCCATTCTAATTCACTCATACGATCCATTCTAATACATCCGTACGATCCATTCTAATTCATTTGCACGAATATATCCATTCTAATTCATTCGTACGATCCATTCTAATTTCTTCGTACGATCCATTCTAATTCATTTGTACGATCCATTCTAATTCATTCATACGATCCATTCATTCGTACGATCCATTCTAATTCATTCGTACGATCGTACGAATGAATTATAATGGATCGTACGAATGAATTAGAATAGATTGTGCGAATGAATTAGAATGGATTGTACGAATGAATTAGAATGGATCGTACAAATGAATTAGAATGGATCATACGAATGAGTAAGAATGGATCGTACGAATGAATTAGAATGGATCGTACGAATGAATTAGAATGGATCGTACGAATAAATTAGAATGGATACATTCGTCCGAATGAATTAGAATGGATCATACGAATGAGTAAGAATGGATCATATGAATGAAATAGAATAGATTGTACGAATAAATTAGAATGGATCCTACGAATGAATTAGAATGGATCTTGTGAAATACGAATGAATTAGAATGGATATATTCGTGCAAATGAATTAGAATGGATCGTATGAATGTATTAGAATGGATCGTATGAGTGAATTAGAATGGATCGTGCGAATGAATTAGAATGGATTGTATGAATGAATTAGAATGGATTGTACGAATGAATTAGAATGGATCGTACGAATGAATTAGAATGGATCGTATGAATGAATTAGAATGGATCGTACGAATAAATTAGAATGGATACATTCGTCCGAATGAATTAGAATGGATCATACGAATGAGTAAGAATGGATCGTACGAATGAAATAGAATAGATCGTGCGAATGAATTAGAATAGATCGTGTGAATGAATTAGAATGGATCGTACGAATGAATTAGAATGGATCATGCGAATGAATTAGAATGGATCATATTAATGAATTGAATGGATCATACGAATGAATTAGAATGGATACATTCGTGCGAATGAATTAGAATGGATCGTGCGAATCCATTAGACTGGATCGTGCGAATGAATAAGAATGGATCATACGAATGAATTAGAATGGATCGTACGAATTAATTAGAATGGATACATTCGTGCGAATGAATTAGAATGGATTGTATGAATGAATTAGAATGGAACGTACGAATGAATTAGAATGGATCATACGAATTAATTAGAATGGATCATACGAATGAATTAGAATGGATCGTACGAATTAATTAGAATGGATCGTACGAATGAACTAGAATGGATCGTACGAATGAACTAGAATGGATACATTCGTGCGAATGAATTAGAATGGATCGGACGAATGAATTAGAATGGATCGTACGATTCATTCTAATTCATTCGTATGATCCATTCTAATACATTCGTACGATTCATGCTAATTCATTCGCACGATCCATTCTAATTCATTCGTACGATCCATTCTTATTCATTCATACGATCCATTCTAATTCATTCGCATAATCCATTCTAATTCATTCGTACAATCCATTCTAATTCATTCGTATGATCCATTCTAACTCATTCGGTGGATCCATTCTAATTCATTCGTACGATCCATTTTATTTCATTCCCACGATCCATTCTAATTTATTCGTACGATCCATTCTAATTCATTCGTACGATCTATTCTAATTCATTCGCACGAATGTAACCATTCTAATTCATTCATACGATTTATTCTAATTCGTTCGTATGAGCTATTCTAATTCATTCGTACGATCCATTCTAATTCATTCGTACGATCCATTGTAATTCATTCATACAATCCATTTAGATTCATTCGCACAAATGTATCCATTCAAATTCATTCGTACGATGCATTCTAATTCATTCGTACGATCCATTCTAATTCATTCGTACGATCCATTCTAATTCATTCGTACGATCCATTCTAATTCATTCGCACGAATGTATCCATTCTAATTCATTCGTACAATTCATTCTATTTCATTCGTACGATCCATTCTTACTCATTCGTATGATCCATTCTAATTCATTCATACGATCCATTCTAATTCATTCGCACGAATATATCCATTCTAATTCTTTCGTATGATGCATTCTAATTCATTCGTACGATCCATTCTAATTCATTTGTACGATCCATTCTAATTCATTCGCACGAATATATCCATTCTAATTCTTTCGTACGATGCATTCTAATTCATTCGTACGATCCATTCTAATTCATTCGTACGGTCCATTCTAATTCATTCGCACGAATGTATCCATTCTAATTCATTCGTACAATCCATTCTATTTCATTCGTACGATCCATTCTTACTCATTCGTACAATCCATTCTAATTCATTCATACGATCTATTCTAATTCATTCATACAATCCATTCTAATTCTTTCACACGATCCTTTCTAATTCATTCGTACGATCCATTCTAATTCATTCGCACAATCCATTCTATTTCATTCGTAAGATCCATTCTTACGCATTCGTATGATCCATTCTAATTCATTCGCACGAATGTATCCATAATGGATCATACGAATAAGTAAGAATGGATCGTACGAATGAAATAGAATGGATTGTGCGAATGAATTAGAATGGACCGTACGAATGAATTAGAATGGATACATTCGTGCGAATGAATTAGAATGGATCGGATGAATGAATTAGAATGGATCGTACGAATAAATTAGAATGGATCGTACGAATGAATTAGAATGGATCGTACGAATAAATTAGAATGGATACATTTGTCCGAATGAATTAGAATGGATCTGACGAATGAGTAAGAATGGATCGTATGAATGAAATAGAATAGATTGTACGAATGAATTAGAATGGATCCTACAAATGAATTAGAATAGATCGTGTGAAAGAATTAGAATGGATTGTATGAATGAATTAGAATGAATTCGTACGATCTATTCGAATTCATTCGCACGATCCATTCTAATTCATTCATACGATCCATTCTAATTCATTCATACAATCCATTCTAATTCTTTCACACGATCCATTCTAATTCATTCGTAGGATCCATTCTAATTCATTCGTACAATCTATTCTATTTCATTCGTACGATCTATTCTTACGAATGAATTAGAATGGATCCTACGAATGAATTAGAATGGATACATTCATGCGAATGAATTAGAATGGATCGGACGAATGAATTAGAATGGATCGGATGAATGAATTAGAATGGATCATACGAATAAATTAGAATGGATACATTCGTCCGAATGAATTAGAATGGATCATACGAATGAGTACGAATAGATCGTACGAATGAAATAGAATAGATTGTACGAATGAATTAGAATGGATCCTACGAATGAATTAGAATGGATCGTGTGAAAGAATTAGAATGGATTGTATGAATGAATTAGAATGGATCGTATGAATGAATTAGAATGGATCGTGCGAATGAATTCGAATGGATCGTACGAATTCATTCTAATTCATTCATACAATCCATTCTAATTCTTTCACACGATCTATTCTAATTCATTTGTAGGATCCATTCTAATTCATTCGTACAATCTATTCTATTTCATTCGTACGATCCATTCTTACTCATTCGTCTGATCCATTCTAATTCATTCGGACGAATGTATCCATTCTAATTTATTCGTACGATCCATTCTAATTCATTCGTACGATCCATTCTAATTTATTCGTACGATCCATTCTAATTCATTCATCCGATCCATTCTAATTCATTCGCACGAATGTATCCATTCTAATTCATTCGTACGGTCCATTCTAATTCATTCGCACAATCCATTCTATTTCATTCGTACGATCCATTCTTACTTATTCGTATGATCCATTATGGATACATTCATGCGAATGAATTAGAATGGATCATACGAATGCGTAAGAATGGATCTTACGAATGAAATAGAATGGATTGTGCGAATGAATTAGAATGGATCGTACGAATGAATTAGAAAGGATCGTGTGAAAGAATTAGAATGGATTGTATGAATGAATTAGAATAGATCGTATGAATGAATTAGAATGGATCGTACGAATGAATTAGAATGGATCGTACGAATGAACTAGAATGGATACATTCGTGTGAATGAATTAGAATGGATCGTACGAAAGAATTAGAATGGATCGTACGAATGAATTAGAATGGATCTTACGAATGAATTAGAATGGATCGTACGAATGCACGAACCATGCTAATTCATTCGTTCGATCAATTCTAATTCATTAGCATGATCCATTCTAATTCATTCGTACGATCCATTCTAATTCATTCGCATGATCCATTCTAATTCATTCGTACGATCCATTCTAATTCTTTCACACGATCCATTCTAATTCATTCGTACGATCCATTCTAATTCATTTGTACGTTCTATTCTAATTCATTCGTACGATCTATTTTAATTCATTCGTACGATCCATTCTAATTCCTTCGTACGATCCATTCTAATTCATTCATACAATCCATTCTAATTCTTTCACACGATCCATTCTAATTCATTCGTACGATTCATTCTAATTCATTCATGCAATCCATTCTATTTCATTCGTACGATCCATTCTTACTCATTCGTACGATCCATTCTAATTCATTCACACGAATGTATCCATTCGTACTAATGAATTAGAATAGATTGTACGAATGAATTAGAATGGATCGTATGAATGAATTCGAATGGATCGTATGAATGAATTAGAATGGATCGTACGAATGAATTAAAATAGATCGTGTGAATGAATTAGAATGGATACATTCGTGCGAATAAACTAGAATGGATCGGACGAATGAATTAGAATGGATCGTACGAATGAATTAGAATGGATCGTACGAATAAATTAGAATGGATACATTCGTCCGAATGAATTAGAATGGATCATACGAATGAGTAAGAATGGATCGTATGAATGAAATAGAATAGATAGTACGAATGAATTAGAATGGATCCAACGAATGAATTAGAATGGATCGTGCGAATGAATTAGAATGGATTGGATCCATTCTAATTCATTCGCATGAATGTAACTATTCTAATTCATTCGTACGATCCATTCTAATTCATTCATCCGATCCATTCTAATTCATTCGCACGATCTGTTCTTATTCATTCGCACAATCCATTCTAATTCATTCACACGAATGTATCCATTCTAATCCATTCGTACGATCCATTCTAATTCATTCGTACGATCCATTCTAATTCATTCGTATGATCCATTCTAATTAATTCGTATGATCCATTCTAATTCATTCGTATGATCCATTCTAATTCATTCGTACGTTCCATTCTAATTCATTCGTACGATCCATTCTAATCCATTCTAGTTCATTTGTACGATCCATTCTAATTCCTTCGTACGATCCATTCTAATTCATTCGTACGATCCATTCTAATTCATTCGTACGATCCAATCTAATTCATTCGTATGATCCATTCTAATTAATTCGTATGATCCATTCTAATTCATTCGTACGATCCAGTCTAATTCATTCATACAATCCATTCTAATTCATTCGCACGAATGTATCCATTCTAATTAATTCGTACGATCCATTCTAATTCATTCGTATGATCCATTCTAATTCATTCGCACAATCCATTCTATTTCATTCGTACGATCCATTCTTACTCATTGGTACGATCCATTCTAATTCATTCGCACGAATGTATCCATTCTAATTCATTCGTACGAATCCATTCTAATTCATTCGTACAATCTATTCTATTTCATTCGTACGATCCATTCTTACTCATTCGTATGATCCATTCTAATTCATTCGGACGAATGTATCCATTCTAATTTATTCGTACGATCCATTCTAATTCATTCGTACGATCCATTCTAATTCTTTCGTACGATCCATTCTAATTCTTTCGTCCGATCCATTCTAATTCATTCGCATGAATGTATCCATTCTAATTCATTCGTACGATCCATTCTAATTCATTCGTACGATCCATTCTAATTCATTCATAAGATCCATTCTAATTCATTTGTACGATCCATTCTAATTCATTCTAATTCTTTCGTACGATCCATTCTAATTCATTCATATGATCTATTCTTATTCATTCGCACGATCCAGTCTAATTGATTCGCACGATCCATTCTAATTCATTCGCACGAATGTATCCATTCTAATTCATTCATACGATCCATTCTAATTCATTAATATGATCCATTCTAATTCAATCGTACGATCCATTCAAATTCATTCGTATGATCTATTCTTATTCATTCGCACGATCTAGACTAATTGATTCGCACGATCCATTCTAATTCATTCGCACGAATGTATCCATTCTAATTCATTCGTACGATCCATTCTAATTCATTAATATGATCCATTCTAATTCATTCGTACGATCCATTCTAATTCATATGCACAAAGGTATCCATTCTAATCCATTCGTAGAATCCATTCTAATCCATTTTTACGATCCATTCTAATTCATTCGTATGATCCATTCTAATTCATTCGCTCGAATGTATCCATTCTAATCCATTCGTACGATCCATTCTAATCCATTCGTATGATCCATTCTAATTCATTCGCATGAATGTAACCATTCTAATTCATTTATTTGATCCATTCTAATTCATTTGTACGATCCATCCTAATTCATTCGTCCGATCCATTCTAATTCATTAGCACGATCCATTCTAATTCATTCGTACGATCCATTCTAATTCATTCGCACGATCCATTCTAATTCATTCATAGGATCCATTCTAATTCATTCATACGATCTATTCTAATTCTTTCGCATGAATGTATCCATTCTAATTCATTCGCACGAATGTATCCATTTTAATTCATTCGTACGATCCATTCTAATTCATTCGTATGATCCATTCTAATTCATTCGTACGATCCATTCTAATTCATTCTAATTCATTCATACGATCCATTCTAATTCATTCGTAAGATCTATTCTTATTCATTCGCACGATCCAGTCTAATTGATTTGCACGATCCATTTTAATTCATTCGCACGATCCATTCTAATTCATTCTAATTCATTCGTACGATCCATTCTAATTCATTCTAATTCATTCGTACGATCCATTCTAATTCATTCGTATGATCTATTCTTATTCATTCGCACGATCCAGTCTAGTTGATTCGCACGATCCATTCTAATTCATTCGCACGAATGTATCCATTCTAATTCATTCGTACGATCCATTCTAATTCATTAATATGATCCAGTCTAATTCATTCGTATGATCCATTCTAATTCATATGCACAAAGGTATCCATTCTAATCCATTCGTAGGATCCATTCTAATCCATTCGTACGATCCATTCTAATTCATTCGGACGATCCATTCTAATTCATTTGCTCGAATGTATCCATTCTAATCCATTCGTACGATCCATTCTAATCCATTCGTGCGATCCATTCTAATTGATTCGCATGAATGTAACCATTCTAATTCATTCATTTGATCCATTCTAATTCATTCGTGCGATCCATTCTAATTCATTCGTCCGATCCATTCTAATTCATTCGCACGAATGGATACATTCTAGTTCATTCTTACGATCCATTCTAATTCATTCGTACGATCCATTCTAATTCATTCATACAATCTATTCTAATTCATTCGCACGATCCATTCTAATTCACTCATACGATCCATTCTAATACATCCGTACGATCCATTCTAATTCATTTGCACGAATATATCCATTCTAATTCATTCGTACGATCCATTCTAATTTCTTCGTACGATCCATTCTAATTCATTTGTACGATCCATTCTAATTCATTCATACGATCCATTCATTCGTACGATCCATTCTAATTCATTCGTACGATCGTACGAATGAATTATAATGGATCGTACGAATGAATTAGAATAGATTGTGCGAATGAATTAGAATGGATTGTACGAATGAATTAGAATGGATCGTACAAATGAATTAGAATGGATCATACGAATGAGTAAGAATGGATCGTATGAATGAATTAGAATGGATCGTACGAATGAATTAGAATGGATCGTACGAATAAATTAGAATGGATACATTCGTCCGAATGAATTAGAATGGATCATACGAATGAGTAAGAATGGATCATACGAATGAAATAGAATAGATTGTACGAATAAATTAGAATGGATCCTACGAATGAATTAGAATGGATCTTGTGAAATACGAATGAATTAGAATGGATATATTCGTGCAAATGAATTAGAATGGATCGTATGAATGTATTAGAATGGATCGTATGAGTGAATTAGAATGGATCGTGTGAATGAATTAGAATGGATTGTATGAATGAATTAGAATGGATCGTACGAATGAATTAGAATGGATCGTACGAATGAATTAGAATGGATCGTATGAATGAATTAGAATGGATCGTACGAATAAATTAGAATGGATACATTCATCCGAATGAATTAGAATGGATCATACGAATGAGTAAGAATGGATCGTACGAATGAAATAGAATAGATCGTGCGAATGAATTAGAATAGATCGTGCGAATGAATTAGAATGGATCGTACGAATGAATTAGAATGGATCGTGCGAATGAATTAGAATGGATCATATTAATGAATTGAATGGATCATACGAATGAATTAGAATGGATACATTCGTGCGAATGAATTAGAATGGATCGTGCGAATCCATTAGACTGGATCGTGCGAATGAATAAGAATGGATCATACGAATGAATTAGAATGGATCGTACGAATTAATTAGAATGGATACATTCATGTGAATGAATTAGAATGGATTGTATGAATGAATTAGAATGGATCGTACGAATGAATTAGAATGGATCATACGAATTAATTAGAATGGATCATACGAATGAATTAGAATGGATCGTACGAATGAATTAGAATGGATCGTACGAATGAACTAGAATGGATCGTACGAATGAACTAGAATGGATACATTCGTGCGAATGAATTAGAATGGATCGGACGAATGAATTAGAATGGATCGTACGATTCATTCTAATTCATTCGTATGATCCATTCTAATACATTCGTACGATTCATGCTAATTCATTCGCACGATCCATTCTAATTCATTCGTACGATCCATTCTTATTCATTCATACGATCCATTCTAATTCATTCGCATAATCCATTCTAATTCATTCGTACAATCCATTCTAATTCATTCGTATGATCCATTCTAACTCATTCGGTGGATCCATTCTAATTCATTCGTACGATCCATTTTATTTCATTCCCACGATCCATTCTAATTTATTTGTACGATCCATTCTAATTCATTCGTACGATCTATTCTAATTCATTCGCACGAATGTAACCATTCTAATTCATTCATACGATTTATTCTAATTCGTTCGTATGAGCTATTCTAATTCATTCGTATGATCCATTCTAATTCATTCGTACGATCCATTGTAATTCATTCATACAATCCATTTAGATTCATTCGCACAAATGTATCCATTCAAATTCATTCGTACGATGCATTCTAATTCATTCGTACGATCCATTCTAATTCATTCGTACGATCCATTCTAATTCATTCGTACGATCCATTCTAATTCATTCGCACGAATGTATCCATTCTAATTCATTCGTACAATTCATTCTATTTCATTCGTACGATTCATTCTTACTCATTCGTATGATCCATTCTAATTCATTCATACGATCCATTCTAATTCATTCGCACGAATATATCCATTCTAATTCTTTCGTATGATGCATTCTAATTCATTCGTACGATCCATTCTAATTCATTTGTACGATCCATTCTAATTCATTCGCATGAATATATCCATTCTAATTCTTTCGTACGATGCATTCTAATTCATTCGTACGATCCATTCTAATTCATTCGTACGGTCCATTCTAATTCATTCGCACGAATGTATCCATTCTAATTCATTCGTACAATCCATTCTATTTCATTCGTACGATCCATTCTTACTCATTCGTACGATCCATTCTAATTCATTCATACGATCTATTCTAATTCATTCATACAATCCATTCTAATTCTTTCACATGATCCTTTCTAATTCATTCATACGATCCATTCTAATTCATTCGCACAATCCATTCTATTTCATTCGTAAGATCCATTCTTACGCATTCGTATGATCCATTCTAATTCATTCACACGAATGTATCCATAATGGATCATACGAATAAGTAAGAATGGATCGTACGAATGAAATAGAATGGATTGTGCGAATGAATTAGAATGGACCGTACGAATGAATTAGAATGGATACATTCGTGCGAATGAATTAGAATGGATCGGATGAATGAATTAGAATGGATCGTACGAATAAATTAGAATGGATCGTACGAATGAATTAGAATGGATCGTACGAATAAATTAGAATGGATACATTCGTCCGAATGAATTAGAATGGATCAGACGAATGAGTAAGAATGGATCGTACGAATGAAATAGAATAGATTGTACGAATGAATTAGAATGGATCCTACAAATGAATTAGAATCGATCGTGTGAAAGAATTAGAATGGATTGTATGAATGAATTAGAATGAATTCGTACGATCCATTCGAATTCATTCGCACGATCCATTCTAATTCATTCATACGATCCATTCTAATTCATTCATACAATCCATTCTAATTCTTTCACACGATCCATTCTAATTCATTCGTAGGATCCATTCTAATTCATTCGTACAATCTATTCTATTTCATTCGTACGATCTATTCTTACTCATTCGTATGATCCATTCTAATTCATTCAGACGAATGTATCCATTCTAATTTATTCGTATGATCCATTCTAATTCATTCATCCGATCCATTCTAATTCATTCGTCCGATCCATTCTAATTCATTCGCACGAATGTATCCATTCTAATTCATTCGTAGGATCCATTCTAATTCATTCGTACGATCCATTCTAATTCATTCGTAAGATCCATTCTAATTCATTCATACAATCCATTCTAATTCATTCGTACGATCCATTCTAATTCATTCGCACGATCCATTCTAATCCATTCTAATTCATTTGTACGATCCATTCTAATTCTTTCACACGATCCATTCTAATTCATTCGTACGATCCATTCTAATTCATTCGTACGATCTATTCTAATTCATTCGTACGATCCATTCTAATTTATTCGTATGATCTATTCTAATTAATTTGTATGATCCATTCTAATTCATTCGTACGATCCATTCTAATTCATTCGTACGATCTATTCTAATTCATTCGTACAATCCATTCTAATTCATTCATACGATCCATTCTAATTCATTCGCACGATCCATTCTAATTCATTCCTACGATCCATTCTAATTCATTCGCACGAATGTATCCATTCTAGTTCATTCGTACGATCCATTCTAATTCATTTATCTGATCCATTCGAATTCATTCGTACGATCCATTCTAATTCATTCATACAATCCATTCTAATTCATTCGCATGATCCATTCTAATTCACTCATACGATCCATTCTAACACATTCATACGATCCATTCTAATTCATTTGCACGAATATATCCATTCTAATTCATTCGTATTTCACACGATCCATTCTAATTCATTCATAGGATCCATTCTAATTCATTCGTACAATCTATTCTATTTCATTCGTACGATCCATTCTTACTCATTCGTATGATCCATTCTAACTCATTCGGACGAATGTATCCATTCTAATTTATTCGTACGATCCATTCTAATTCATTCGTACGATCCATTCTAATTCATTCTTACGATCCAATCTTACTCATTCGTATGATCCATTCTAATTCATTTGTATGATCCATTCTAATTCATTCGTACGATCCATTCTAATTCATTCGCACAATCTATTCTAATTCATTCGTACGTACGATCCATTCTAATTCATTCGTACGATCCATTCTAATTTATTCGTCCGATCCATTCTAATTCATTCGCACGAATGTATCCATTCTAATTAATTCGTACGATCCATTCTAATCCATTCTAATTCTTTCACAAAATCTATTCTAATTCATTCATACGATCCGTTCTAATTCATTCACACGAATGTATCCATTCTAATTCATTCATACGATCCATTCTATTCATTCGTACGATCCATTCTTACTCATTGGTACGATCCATTCTAATTCATTCGAACGATCTATTCTAATTCATTCGTACGATCCATTCTAATTCATTCGTACGATCCATTCTGATACATTTGTACGCTCCATTCTAATTCATTCGTACAATCCATTCTATTTCATTCATACGATCCATTCTTACTCATTCGTATGATCCATTCTAATTGATTCGCACGAATGTATCCATTCTAATTCATTCATACAATCCATTCTAATTCATTCCGTACGATCCATTCTAATTCATTGGCATGAATTTAACCATTCTAATTCATTCTTTTGATCCATTCTAATTCATTCGTACGATCCATTCTAATTCATTCGTCCGATCCATTCTAATTCATTCGCACGAATGTATCCATTCTAATTCCTTCGTACGATCCATTCTAATTCATTCGTACGATCCATTCTAATTCATTCGTAAGATCCATTCTAATTCATTCGTACGATCCATTCTAATTCATTCGTACGATCCATTCTAATTCATTCGCACGAATGTATCCATTCTAATCCATTCGTACGATCTATTCTAATCCATTCGTACGATCCATTCTAATTCATTCGCATGAATGTAACCATTCTAATTCATTCATTTGATCCATTCTAATTCATTCGTACAATCTATTCTAATTCATTCGTACGATCCATTCTAATTCATTCGTCCGATCCATTCTAATTCATTCGCACGAATGTATCCATTCTAATTCATTCGTACGATCCATTCTAATCCATTCTAATTCTTTCACAAATTCTATTCTAATTCATTCATACGATCCATTCTAATTCATTCACACGAATGTATCCATTCTAATTCATTCATACGATCCATTCTATTCATTCGTACGATCCATTCTTACTCATTGGTACGATTCATTCTAATTCATTCGGACGATCCATTCTAATTCATTCGTACGATCCATTCTAATTCATTCGTACGATCCATTCTAATTCATACGATTCATTCTAATTCATTCTAATTCGTATGATCCATTCTAATTCATTCGTATGATCCATTCTTATTCATTCGCACGATCCAGTCTAATGGATTCGCACGATCCATTCTAATTCATTCGCACGAATGTATCTATTCTAATTCATTCGTACGATCCATTCTAATTCATTAATATGATCCATTCTAATTCATTCGTACGATCCATTCTAATTCATATGCACAAAGGTATCCATTCTAATCCATTCGTACGATCCATTCTAATTCATTCGTACGATCCATTCTAATTCATTCGCTCGAATGTATCCATTCTAATCCATTCGTACGATCCATTCTAATCCATTCGTACGATCCATTCTAATTCATTCGCATGAATGTAACCATTCTAATTCATTCATTTGATCCATTCTAATTCATTCGTACGATCCATTCTAATTTATTCGTCCGATCCATTCTAATTCATTCGCACGATGGTATCCATTCTAATTCATTCGTACGATACATTCTAATTCATTCGTACGATCCATTCTAATTCATTCGTAAGATCCATTCTAATTCATTCGAACGATCCATTCTAATTCATTCGTACGATCCATTCTAATTCATTCGCACGAATGTATCCATTCTAGTTCATTCGTACGATCCATTCTAATTCATTCGTCCGATCCATTCTAATTCATTCGCACGAATGTATCCATTCTAATTCATTCGTACGATCCATTCTAATTCACTCGTACGATTTATTCTAATTCATTCGTACGATCCATTCTTACTCATTCGTATGATCCATTCTTACTCATTCGTATGATCCATTCTAATTCATTCGCACGAATGTATCCATTCTAATTCATTCATACAATCCATTCTAATTCATTCCGTACGATCCATTCTAATTCATTCGTACGATCGTATGAATGAATTAGAATGGATCGTACGAATGAATTAGAATGGATCATACGAATGAGTAAGAATGGATCGTACGAATGAAATAGAATGGATTGTACGAATGAATTAGAATGGATCGTGCGAATGAATTTGAATGGATCGTACGAATGAATTAGAATGGATCGTGCTAATGAATTAGAATTGATCGTACGAATGAAATAGAATGGATTGTACGAATGATTTAGAATGGATCGTACGAATGAATTAGAATGGATCGTACGAATGATTTGGAATGGATACATTCGTACGAATGAACTAGAATGGATACATTCGTGCGAATGAATTAGAATGGATCGTATGAATGAATTAGAATGGATCGTACGAATAAATTAGAATGGATCTTACGAATGAATTAGAATGGATCGTACGAATGAATTAGAATGGATATCCCCATATCTGTTTACAATTGCTATGAATATTCTCTCTTGTTTACTTATAGAAGCAGAAGAAAACAAAAGAATTTTGGTTCCTTCTTTGGGTAGTATCCCTATATCTCATTTGGCTTATGCTGATGATCTTTTGCTTTTTTGTAAGGCTGAAACTCAATCAGCTACAGGGCTAACACAAGTCCTCAAAAACTTCAATCAACAATCAGGTCTGGAGATCAATTATGATAAGTCCAAAGTCTTCTTCAGCCAAAATGTTCAGAATAGACAGTGTTTACTGAATATTCTTGAATTAAGAGAAGGAACTCTACCAGTTAAGTATCTTGGACTTCCACTTCTCTCAAAGAGATTAAAGCATACTGATTGCCAAGTATTAATTGATAAAATCTGGTCTAGAACTGGATCTTGGAATAGGAATTTCCTTTCTCTTGCAGGCAGAATTGAGTTAATCAAGTCTGTGCTTAATTCTTTGCATTTATACTGGTCTGGGGTCTTCAGTTTCCCTAAATCAGTGATTAAAGAGATTGAAGGTATATTCAGTAGATTCCTTTGGGGAGGGCCTTCACTCATTAAAAAAATGGTCCCTATTGCCTGGAAGAAGCTTTGTTATCCTAAGAGTGAAGGAGGGCTTGGTTTCAGAAAATTGGAGGAATGGAATGAAGCTGCTTTGGCTAAGCATCTCTGGAGAATTTGCTCTATGGATAAGTCTTTATGGGTTAAATGGGTTACTGCTAAATATTTGAGACATACAGGTATTTGGGAATGTAAAAGCACTCATAATGCTTCAGGGATTTGGAGAGGAATTCTTCAAATTAGAAATAAATTCAAGCAAAATATTATCAGTGTTGTGGGGAATGGTAATAATACTAAATTTTGGCTTGATAATTGGCTGCCACAAGGGAGACTAATTGATCTTTTTGATAGTAGAGCAGTATATGATTTGGGGTATGGCACTGATGTTGCTGTTAGTGAGTTTATAGATGATGGGAAATGGTCCTTCCCTTCACATTCTTCAGTAAATACTACGAGAATTTTTGATATGATTTCAGATTTTGCTATTTCTTATCCAAAACTCTCTGATATAAAAATCTGGAAACCTTCTAATAGTGGATCATATACACTCAAATCAGCTTGGGATTCAAATAGAATTAAAGGACAGGTTTTTTTAGAAGCTAAATGGATTTGGCATCAGCACAGAATTGAGAGGCATGCAGTTTGTTTGTGGAGAGCTGTTTTAAAAAATCTTCTCACCTGTGATAAGCTTCATAGAAGAGGTATGATGGTTCCTTCTTTATGTGTTCTATGCTGGTCTGATAGAGAGACTCATGACCATCTATTTTTCAATTGCTCTTACTCTAACTGGATTTGGAGATCAGTTCTAGCTAGACTGGACATCAAAGCAACCAGAATTGGTAATCTTAGTGCAGAGATTGGCAGATTGAAAGCTAAATTCAAAAATAAAGGTCAAATTAGCACTCTGGCTAAAATAGCTACAGGTTGTGTAGTTAAGATGATCTGGGAGGAGAGATGCAAAAGAATATTTGATAAAAATACTACTCACAAGAGAGTCCTGATGGCTTATATTACTAGAACAGTTTTTCTGAGAATGTCTAGTTGTGATTACTCTGAAGAGGATACTTTGGATAACAAGATTATTTTGGCAAAATGGGGATGTCATCTGAAGCCTAATATTCGAAATATTCACACTGTCACCTGGGTAAAGCCTGATAGGGGATGGATGAAGTTGAATACAGATGGAGCTTTGGCAAACAACTAAGCTTCTATTGGGGGAGTGTTCAGAAACAGCAATGGTGAAGCAATTCAGTGTTTCTGTGGTCCATCTAAATATACTGAGATACTAAATATTGAATTAGATGCAGTGCTGAAAGGTCTCTTATATACGGAAGAAATGCACATCTCAAAGCTGTGGATTGAATCTGATTCTCTTATTGCAGTGAAATGTATTAGAGATGAATGTGCTATTCCCTGGAATGCTATTCATCAGGTTTTAAGTATCAGAGAGGTCATAACCAAGTACAATGAGCATAAGATCACTCACATTTGGAGAGAGGGTAATAAACCTGCAGATATCTTATCGAAAATGGATCATGGTAATCAGATGATTCAGATTTACCCACAAGATCTAAAAGAAAATATACGTAAAGCAATTGAAGATGATTGCAAAGGCAGAAGCTATATGAGATAGTTTGGCAAAGGCTTAGAGGGGCTGTATTTTGCAGAAGATAGAGGAGTTTGGATGTGTTTCTAGTTTTCAGTTTGTTTTCCTGTATTTTGTTTTCCAATTATCTGATAGCCTTGATATATGATAAGGCCAGAGCTGTAATGTGAATATCCTTTTTGTTTCTTGGGCGGGGTCCTTAATAAAATCCCCATAGCTTTGATTAAAAAAAAAAAAGAATTAGAATGGATCATACGAATGAGTAAGAATGGATCGTATGAATGAAATAGAATGGATTGTACGAATGAATTAGAATGGATTCGTACGAATGAATTAGAATGGATACATTCGTGCGAATGAATTAGAATGGATCGTACCAATGAGTAAGAATGGATCGTACGAATGAATTAGAATGGATCGTACGAATGAATTAGAATGGATCGTGTGAAAGAATTAGAATGGATTGTATGAATGAATTAGAATAGATCGTATGAATGAATTAGAATGGATCGTACGAATGAATTAGAATGGATCGTACGAATGAATTAGAATGGATACATTCGTGCGAATGAATTAGAATGCATACATTCGTGCGAAAGAATTAGAATAGATCGTATGAATGAATTAGAATGGATCCTATGAATGAATTAGAATGGATCGTGCGAATGAATTAGAATGGATCGTACGAATGAATTAGAATGGATCGTGCTAATGAATTAGAATTGATCGAACGAATGAATTAGCATGGATCGTGCTAATGAATTAGAATGGAACGTACGAATGAATTAGAATGGATCATGTGAAAGAATTAGAATGGATTGTATGAATGAATTAGAATGGGTCGTACGAATGAATTAGAATGGATCGTGTGAAAGAATTAGAATGGATTGTATGAATGAATTAGAATAGATTGTATGAATGAATTAGAATGGATCGTACGAATAAATTAGAATGGATCGTACGAATGAATTAGAATAGATCGTACGAATGAATTAGGATGGATCGTACGAATGAATTAGAATGGATCGTGTGAAAGAAGAAGAATGGATCGTACGAATGAATTAGAATGGATCGTGCGAATGAAATAGAATGGATCGTATGAATGAATTAGAATGGATCGTGCTAATGAATTAGAATTGATCGAACGAATGAATTAGCATGGATCGTGCATTCGTACGATCCATTCTAATTCATTCGTAAGATCCATTCTAATTCATTCGTACGATCCATTCTAATTCACTCGTACGATCCATTCTAATTCATTCGCAGGAATGTATCCATTCTAGTTCATTCGTACGATCCATTCTAATTCATTCGTACGATCCATTCTAATTCATTCATACGATCTATTCTAATTCATTCATACAATCCATTCTAATTCTTTCACACGATCCATTCTAATTCATTCGTATGATCCATTCTAATTCATTCGTACGATCCATTCTAATTCATTTGTTCGATCTATTCTAATTCATTCGTACAATCCATTCTATTTCATTCGTACGATCCATTCTTACTCATTCGTATGATCCATTCTAATTCATTTGCACGAATGTATCCATTCTAATTCATTCATACAATCCATTCTAATTCATTCCGTACGATCCATTCTAATTCATTCGTACGATCGTACGAATGAATTAGAATGGATCGTACGAATGAATTAGAATAGATTGTACGAATGAATTAGAATGGATCCTACAAATGAATTAGAATGGATCGTGTGAAAGAATTAGAATGGATCGTACAAATGAATTAGAATGGATCGTACGAATGAATTAGAATGGATCATACGAATGAGTAAGAATGGATCGTACAAATGAAATAGAATGGATTGTACGAATGAATTAGAATGGATCATACGAATGAATTAGAATGGATCGTGTGAAAGAATTAGAATGCATTGTATGAATGAATTAGAATGGATCGTATGAATGAATTAGAATGGATCGTGTGAATGAATTCGAATGGATCGCATGATCCATTCGAAAAGAATGGATCGTATGAATGAATTAGAATGGATCAGGCGAATGCATTAGAATGGATTGTAGGAATGAATTAGAATGGATCATATGAATGAATTAGAATGGATCGTATGAATGAATTAGAATGGATCGTGCGAATGAATTAGAATGGATCGTACGAATGAATTAGAATGGATCGTACGAATGAATTAGAATGGATCATATGAATGAATTAGAATGGATCATACGAATGAGTAAGAATGGATCGTACGAATGAAATAGAATGGATTGTATGAATGAATTAGAATGGATACATTCGTGCGAATGAATTAGAATGGATCGTACGAATGAATTAGAATGGATCGGACATTCGAGTAAGAATAGATCATACGAATGAAATAGAATGGATTGTACGAATGAATTAGAATGGATACATTCGTGCTAATTCATTCGTTCGATCAATTCTAATTCATTCGCACGATCCATTCTAATTCATTCATACGATCCATTCTAATTCATTCATACAATTCATTCTAATTCTTTCACACGATCCATTCTAATTCATTCGTAGGATCCATTCTAATTCATTCGTATAATCCATTCTAATCCATTCGTACGATCCATTCTAATTCATTCGTACGATCCATTCTAATTCATTCGTACGATCCATTCTAATTCATTCATACAATCCATTCTAATTCATTCGCACGAATGTATCCATTCTAATCCATTCGTACGATCCATTCTAATTCATTCGTACGATCTATTATAATTCATTCGTCCGATCCATTCTAATTCATTCGCACGAATGTATCCATTCTAATTCATTCGTACGATCCATTCTAATTCAATCGTACGATCCATTCTAATTAATTCGTATGTTCCATTCTAATTCATTCGTACGATCCATTCTAAATCATTCGTACGAATCCATTCTAATTCATTCGTACAATATATTCTATTTCATTCGTACGATCCATTCTTACTCATTCATATGATCCATTCTAATTCATTCGGACGAATGTATCCATTCTAATTTATTCGTACGATCCATTCTAATTCATTCGTACGATCCATTCTAAATCATTCGCTCGAATGTATCCATTCTAATCCATTCGTACGATCCATTCTAATCCATTCGTACGATCCATTCTAATTCATTCGCATGAATGTAACCATTCTAATTCATTCATTTGATCCATTCTAATTCATTCGTACGATCCATTCTAATTCATTAGCACGATCCATGCTAATTCATTCGTTCGATCAATTCTAATTCATTAGCACGATCCATTCTAATTCATTCGTACGATCCATTCTAATTCATTCGCATGATCCATTCTAATTCGTTCATAGGATCCATTCTAATTCATTCATACGATCTATTCTAATTCTTTCGCACGAATGTATCCATTCTTATTCATTCGCACGAATGTATCCATTCTAATTCATTTGTACGAATGAATTAGAATGGATCGTACGAATGAATTAGAATAGATCGTACGAATGAATTAGAATGGATCGTACGAAGGAATTAGAATAGATCGTACGAATGAATTAGAATGGATATATTCGTGCAAATGAATTAGAATGGATCGTATGAATGTATTAGAATGGATCGTATGAGTGAATTAGAATGGATCGTACGAATGAATTAGAATGGATCGTATGAATGAATTAGAATTGATACATTCGTGTGAATGAATTAGAATGGAACGTATAATTGAATTGGAATAGATTTTGTGAATGAATTAGAACTGATCGTACGAATAAATTAAAATGGATACATTCGTGCAAATGAATTAGAATGGATTGTATGAATGAATTAGAATGGATCGTACGAATGAACTAGGATGGATACATTCGTGCGAATGAATTAGAATGGATCGTACGAATGAATTAGAATGGATCATACGAATTAATTAGAATGGATCATACGAATGAATTAGAATGGATCGTACGAATGAATTAGAATGGATCGTACGAATGAATTAGAATGGATACATTCGTGCGATCCATTCTAATTCATTCGCACAATCCATTCTATTTCATTCGTACGATCCATTCTTACTCATTGGTACGATCCATTCTAATTCATTCGCATGAATGCATCCATTCTAATTCATTCGTACGAATCCATTCTAATTCATTCGCACGATCTATTCTAACTCATTCGCACGAATGTAACCATTCTAATTCATTCGTACGATCCATTCTAATTCATTCGGACGATCCATTATAATTCTTTCACACGATCCATTCTAATTCATTCACACGAATGTATCCATTCGTACGAATGAATTAGAATAGATTGCGAATGAATTAGAATGGATCATACGAATGAATTAGAATGGATCGTATGAATGAATTAGAATGGATCGTGCGAATGAATTAGAATGGATCGTACGAATGAATTAGAATGGATCCATTCTAATTCATTCGCACAAATGTATCCATTCTAATTCATTCGTACGATCCATTCTAATTCATTCGCACGATCCGTTCTAATTCATTCGTACGATCCATTCTAATTCATTCGCACGATCTGTTCTTATTCATTCGCACAATCCATTCTAATTCATTCGCACGAATGTATCCATTCTAATTCATTCGTACGATCCATTCTAATTCATTCGTACGATCCATTCTAATTCATTCGTATGATCCATTCTAATTAATTCGTATGATCCATTCTAATTCATTCGTACGATCCATTCTAATTCATTCGTATGATCCATTCTAATCCATTCTAGTTCATTCGTACGATCCATTCTAATTCCTTCGTACGATCCATTCTAATTCATTCGTACGATCTATTCTAATTCATTGTATCCATTCTAATTCATTTGTACGATCTATTCTAATTCATTCGTACGATCCATTCTAATTCATTCGTAAGATCCATTCTAATTCATTCGTACGATCCATTCTAATTCATTCGTACGATCCATTCTAATTCATTCGCACGAATGTATCCATTCTAGTTCATTCGTACGATCCATTCTAATTCATTCGTACGATCCATTCTAATTCATTCGCACGATCCATTCTAATTCATTCGTATGATCCATTCTAATTCATTCATACGATCCATTCTAATTCATTCGTACGATCCATTCTAATTCATTCGCACAAATGTATCCATTCTAATTCATTCGTACGATCCATTCTAATTCATTCGCACGATCCATTCTAATTCATTCGTACGATCCATTCTAATTCATTCGCACGATATGTTCTTATTCATTCGCACAATCCATTGTAATTCATTCGCACGAATGTATCCATTCTAATTCATTCGTACGATCCATTCTAATTCATTCGTACGATCCATTCTAATTCATTCGTATGATCCATTCTAATTAATTTGTATGATCCATTCTAATTCATTCGTACGATCCATTCTAATTCATTCGTACGATCCATTCTAATCCATTATAGTTCATTCGTACGATCCATTCTAATTCCTTCGTACGATCCATTCTAATTCATTCGTACGATCCATTCTAATTCATTCGTACGATCCATTCTAATTAATTCGTATGATCCATTCTAATTCATTCGTACGAATGTATCCATTCTAGTTCATTTGTACGAATGAAATAGAATAGATTGTACGAATGAATTAGAATGGATTAGAATGAATTAGAATGGATCATGTGAAAGAATTAGAATGGATCGTACAAATGAATTAGAATGGATTAGAATGGATCGTGCGAATGAATTAGAATGGATCGTAAGAATGAATTAGAATGGATCGTACGAATGAATTAGAATGGATAATATGAATGGTAAGAATGGATCGTACGAATGAATTAGAATGGATCGTGCGAATGAATTAGCATGAATCGTACAAATGTATTTGAATGGATCGTACGAATGAATTAAAATGAATCGTACGATCCATTCAAATTCATTCGTACGATCCATTCTAATTCATTCGCACGAATGTATCCATTCTAGTTCATTCGTACGATCCATTCTATTTCATTCGTACGATCCATTCTAATTCATTCGTACGATCCATTCTAATTCATTAGTATAATCCATTCTAATTATTTCGTATGATCCATTCTAATTCATTCGTACGATCCATTCTAATTCATTCATACAATCCATTCTAATTCATTCGCACGAATGTATCCATTCTAATTAATTCATACGATCCATTCTAATTCATTCGTATGATCCATTCTTATTCATTCGCACGATCCAGTCTAATGGATTCGCACTATCCATTCTAATTCATTCGCACGAATGTATCCATTCTAATTCATTCATACGATCCATTCTAATTCATTCGTACGATCCATTCTAATTCATTCGCACAAATGTATCCATTCTAATTCATTCATACGATCCATTCTAATTCTTTCGTACGATCAGTTCTAATTCATTCATACGATCCATTCTTATTCATTCGTACGATCCATTCTAATTCACTCATACGATCCATTCTAATACATTCATACGATCAATTCTAATTCATTTGCACGAATATATCCATTCTAATTCATTCGTATGATCCATTCTAATTCCTTCGTACGATTCATTCTAATTCATTCGTACGATCTATTCTAATTCATTCGTACGATCCATTTTAATTCATTCGTACGATCCATTCTAATTCATTCGCACGAATGTATCCATTCTAATTCATTCGTACGATCCATTCTAATTCATTCGCACGATCCATTCTAATTCATTCGTACGATCCATTCTAATTCTTTCACACGATCCATTCTAATTCATTCGTACGATCCATTCTAATTCTTTCGCGCGATCCATTCTAATTCATTCGTACGATCCATTCTAATTCATTCGCACGATCTGTTCTTATTCATTCGCATAATACATTCTAATTCATTCGCACGAATGTATCCATTCTAATTCATTCGTACGATCCCTTCTAATTCATTCGTACGATCCATTCTAATTCATTCGTATGATCCATTCTAATTAATTCGTATGATCCATTCTAATTCACTCATACGATCCATTCTAGTCATTCTAATTCATTCGTACGATCCATTCTTATTCATTCATACGATCCATTCTAATTCATTCGCACAATCCATTCTAATTCATTTGTACAATCCATTCTAATTCATTCGTATGATCCATTCTATCTCATTCGGTGGATCCATTCTAATTCATTCGTACGATCCATTCTAATTCATTCCCATGATCCATTCTAATTTATTTGTACGATCCATTCTAATTCATTCGTACGATCTATTCTAATTCATTCGCACGAATATATCCATTCTAATTCAATCATACGATTCATTCTAATTCATTCGTATGAGCTATTCTAATTCATTCGTATGATCCATTCTAATTCATTCGTATGATCCATTGTAATTCATTCATACAATCTATTTAGATTCATTCGCACAAGTGTATCCATTAGAATGGATCGTACGAATGAATGGATCTTACGAATGAATTAGAATGGATCGTACGAATGAATTAGAATGGATCGTATGAATGAATTAGAATGGATACATTCGTGCGAATGAATTAGAATGGATACATTCGTGCGAATGAATTAGAATGGATCGGACGAATGAATTAGAATGGATCGTACGAATGAATTAGAATGGATCGTACGAATGAATTAGAATGGATCGTACGAATAAATTAGAATGGATACATTCGTCCGAATGAATTAGAATGGATCATACGAATGAGTAAGATGGATCGTATGAATGAAATAGAATAGATTGTACAAATGAATTAGAATGGATCCTACGAATGAATTAGAATGGATCGTATGAAAGAATTAGAATGGATTGTATGAATGAATTAGAATGGATCGTATGAATGAATTAGAATGGATCGTGCGAATGAATTCGAATGGATCGTACGAATTCATTCTAATTCATTCATACAATCCATTCTAATTCTTTCACACGATCTATTCTAATTCATTCGTAGGATCCATTCTAATTCATTCGTACAATCTATTCTATTTCATTCGTACGATCCATTCTTACTCATTCGTATGATCCATTCAAATTCATTCGGACGAATGTATCCATTCTAATTTATTCGTACGATCCATTCTAATTCATTCGTACGATCCATTCGAATTCATTCGTACGATCCATTCTAATTCATTCGTCCGATCCATTCTAATTCATTCGCACGAATGTATCTATTCTAATTCATTCGTACGGTCCATTCTAATTCATTCACACAATCCATTCTATTTCATTCGTACGATCCATTCTTACTCATTCGTATGATCCATTATGGATACATTCGTGCGAATGAATTAGAATGGATCATATGAATGAGTAAGAATGGATCGTACGAATGAAATAGAATGGATTGTGCGAATGAATTAGAATGGATACATTCGTGCGAATGAATTAGAATGGATCATACGAATGAGTAAGAATGGATCGCACGAATGAGTAAGAATGGATCGTACGAATGAATTAGAATAAATCGTACGAGTGAATTAGAATGGATCGTACGAATGAATTAGAATGGATACATTCGTGCGAATGAATTAGAATGGATCGTGCGAATCAATTAGTCTAGATCGTGCGAATGAATAAGAATAGATCATACGAATGAATTTGAATGGATCGTACGATTGAATTAGAATGGATCATATTAATGAATTAGAATGGATCGTACGAATGAATTAGAATGGATACATTCGTGCGAATGAATTAGAATGGATCGTGCGAATCAATTAGATTAGATCGTGCGAATGAATAAGAATAGATCATATGAATGAATTAGAATGGATCGTACGAAAGAATTAGAATGAATTAGAATGGATCGTACGAATGAATTAGAATGGATCTTATGAATGAATTAGAACGGATCGTACGAATGAATTAGAATGGATACATTCATGCGAATGAATTAGAATGGATCGGACGAATGAATTAGAATGGATCGTACGAATGAATTAGAATGGATCGTACGAATGAATTAGAATGGATCGTACGAATAAATTAGAATGGATACATTCGCCCGAATGAATTAGAATGGATCATACGAATGAGTAAGAATGGATCGTACGAATGAAATAGAATAGATTGTACGAATGAATTAGAATGGATTCGTACGAATGAATTAGAATGGATACATTCGTGCGAATGAATTAGAATGGATCGTACCAATGAGTAAGAATGGATCGTACGAATGAAATAGAATGGATTGTGCGAATGAATTAGAATGGATCATACGAATGAATTAGAATGGATCGTACGAATTAATTAGAATGGATACATTCGTGCGAATGAATTAGAATGGATTGTATGAATGAATTAGAATGGATCGTACGAATGAATTAGAATGGATCATACGAATTAATTAGAATGGATCATACGAATGAATTAGATTGGATCGTACGAATGAATTAGAATGGATCGTACGAATGAATTAGAATGGATCGTACGAAGGAATTAGAATGGATCGTACAAATGAACTAGAATGGATTAGAATGGATCGTACGAATGAATTAGAATTGAACGTACGAATGAATTAGAATGGATCGTACGAATGAATTAGAATGGATCATACGAATTAATTAGAATGGATCATACGAATGAATTAGAATGGATCGTACGAATGAATTAGAATGGATCGTACGAATGAATTAGAATGGATACATTCGAGTGAATGAATTAGAATGGATTGTGCGAATGAATAAGAACAGATCGTGCGAATGAATTAGAATGGATCGGATGAATGAATTAGAATGGATCGTACGAATGAATTAGAATAGTTACATTCATGCGAATGAATTAGAATGGATCCAATCCATTATAATTCATTCGCACGATCCATTCTAATTCATTCGTTGGATCCATTCTAATTCATTCGTACTATCTATTCTATTTCATTCATACGATCCATTCTTACTCATTCGTATGATCCATTCTAATTCATTCGGACGAATGTATCCATTCTAATTTATTCGTACGATCCATTCTAATTCATTCGTACGATCCATTCTAATTCATTCGTCCGATCCATTCTAGTTTATTCGCACGAATGTATCCATTCTAATTCATTCACACGATCTATTTTAATTCATTCGTACGATCCATTCTAATTCATTCATACGATCCATTCGAATTCATTCATACGATCCATTCTAATTCATTCGTACAATCTATTCTAATTCATTAGTACGAATGGATACATTCGTGTGAATGAATTAGAATGGATCGTACGAATGAGTAAGAATGGATCGTACGAATGAAATAGAATGGATTGCATGAATGAATTAGAATGGATCGTACGAATGAATTAGAATGGAACGTGTGAAAGAATTAGAATGGATTGTATGAATGAATTAGAATGGATCGTACGAAGGAATTAGAATGGATCGTACGAATGAATTAAAATGGATCGTACGAATGAATTAGAATAGAACGTACGAATGAATTAGAATGGATCGTACGAATGAATTAGAATGGATCGTGTGAAAGAATTAGAATGGATCGTACGAATGAATTAGAATGGATCATGCGAATGAATTAGAATGGATCGTACGAATGAATTAGAATGGATCATGCTAATGAATTAGAATTGATCGAACGAATGAATTAGCATGGTTCGTGCATTCGTACGATCCATTCTAATTCATTCGTAAGATCCATTCTAATTCATTCGTACGATCCATTCTAATTCTTTCGTACGATCCATTCTAATTCATTCACACGAATGTATCCATTCTAGTTCATTCGTACGATCCATTCTAATTCATTCGTACGATCCATTCTAATTCATTCATACGATCTATTCTAATTCATTCATACAATCCATTCTAATTCTTTCACACGATCCATTCTAATTCATTCGTAAGATCCATTCTAATTCATTCGCACAATCCATTCTATTTCATTCGTAAGATCCATTCTCACGCATTCGTATGATCCATTCTAATTCATTCGCACGAATGTATCCATAATGGATCATACGAATCAGTAAGAATGGATCGTACGAATGAAATAGAATGGATTGTGCGAATGAATTAGAATGGACAGTACGAATGAATTAGAATGGATACATTCGTGCGAATGAATTAGAATGGATCGGATGAATGAATTAGAATGGATCGTACGAATAAATTAGAATGGATCGTACGAATGAATTAGAATGGATCGTACGAATAAATTAGAATGGATACATTCGTCCGAATGAATTAGAATGGATCAGACGAATGAGTAAGAATGGATCGTACGAATGAAATAGAATAGATTGTACGAATGAATTAGAATGGATCCTACAAATGAATTAGAATAGATCGTGTGAAAGAATTAGAATGGATTGTATGAATGAATTAGAATGAATTCGTACGATCCATTCGAATTCATTCGCACGATCCATTCTAATTCATTCATACGATCCATTCTAATTCATTCATACAATCCATTCTAATTCTTTCACACGATCCATTTTAATTCATTCGTAGGATCCATTCTAATTCATTCGTACAATCTATTCTATTTCATTCGTACGATCTATTCTTACTCATTCGTATGATCCATTCTAATTCATTCGGACGAATGTATCCATTCTAATTTATTCGTATGATCCATTCTAATTCATTCATCCGATCCATTCTAATTCATTCGTCTGATCCATTCTAATTCATTCGCACGAATGTATCCATTCTAATTCATTCGTAGGATCCATTCTAATTCATTCGTACGATCCATCCTAATTCATTCGTAAGATCCATTCTAATTCATTCATACAATCCATTCTAATTCATTCGTACGATCCATTCTAATTCATTCGCACGATCCATTCTAATCCATTCTAATTCATTTGTACGATCCATTCTAATTCTTTCACACGATCCATTCTAATTCATTCGTACGATCCATTCTAATTCATTCGTACGATCTATTCTAATTCATTCGTACGATCCATTCTAATTTATTCGTATGATCCATTCTAATTAATTTGTATGATCCATTCTAATTCATTCGTACGATCCATTCTAATTCATTCGTACGATCTATTCTAATTCATTCATACGATCCATTCTAATTCATTCATACGATCCATTCTAATTCATTCGCACGATCCATTCTAATTCATTCGTACGATCCATTCTAATTTATTCGCACGAATCTATCCATTCTAGTTCATTCGTACGATCCATTCTAATTCATTTGTACGATCCATTCGAATTCATTCGTACGATCCATTCTAATTCATTCATACAATCCATTCTAATTCATTCGCATGATCCTTTCTAATTCACTCATACGATCCATTCTAACACATTCATACGATCCATTCTAATTCATTTGCACGAATATATCCATTCTAATTCATTCGTATTTCACACGATCCATTCTAATTCATTCATAGGATCCATTCTAATTCATTCGTACAATCTATTCTATTTCATTCGTACGATCCATTCTTACTCATTCGTATGATCCATTCTAACTCATTCGGACGAATGTATCCATTCTAATTTATTCGTACGATCCATTCTAATTCATTCGTACGATCCATTCTAATTCATTCTTACGATCCATTCTTACTCATTCGTATGATCCATTCTAATTCATTTGTATGATCCATTCTAATTCATTCGTACGATCCATTCTAATTCATTCGCACAATCTATTCTAATTCATTCGTACGTACGATCCATTCTAATTCATTCGTACGATCCATTCTAATTTATTCGTCCGATCCATTCTACTTCATTCGCACGAATGTATCCATTCTAATTAATTCGTACGATCCATTCTAATCCATTCTAATTCTTTCACAAAATCTATTCTAATTCATTCATACGATCCGTTCTAATTCATTCACACGAATGTATACATTCTAATTCATTCATACGATCCATTCTATTCATTCGTACGATCCATTCTTACTCATTGGTACGATCCATTCTAATTCATTCGAACGATCCATTCTAATTCATTCGTACGATGCATTCTAATTCATTCGTACGATCCATTCTGATACATTTGTACGCTCCATTCTAATTCATTCGTACAATCCATTCTATTTCATTCGTACGATCCATTCTTACTCATTCGTATGATCCATTCTAATTGATTCGCACGAATGTATCCATTCTAATTCATTCATACAATCCATTCTAATTCATTCCGTACGATCCATTCTAATTCATTGGCATGAATTTAACCATTCTAATTCATTCATTTGATCCATTCTAATTCATTCGTACGATCCATTCTAATTCATTCGTCCGATCCATTCTAATTCATTCGCACGAATGTATCCATTCTAATTCCTTCGTACGATCCATTCTAATTCATTCGTACGATCCATTCTAATTCATTCGTAAGATCCATTCTAATTCATTCGTACGATCCATTCTAATTCATTCGTACGATCCATTCTAATTCATTCGCACGAATGTATCCATTCTAATCTATTCGTACGATCTATTCTAATCCATTCGTACGATCCATTTTAATTCATTCGCATGAATGTAACCATTCTAATTCATTCATTTGATCCATTCTAATTCATTCGTACAATCTATTCTAATTCATTCGTACGATCCATTCTAATTCATTCGTCCGATCCATTCTAATTCATTCGCACGAATGTTTCCATTCTAATTCATTCGTACGATCCATTCTAATCCATTCTAATTCTTTCACAAATTCTATTCTAATTCATTCATACGATCCATTCTAATTCATTCACACGAATGTATCCATTCTAATTCATTCATACGATCCATTCTATTCATTCGTACGATCCATTCTTACTCATTGGTACGATTCATTCTAATTCATTCGGACGATCCATTCTAATTCATTCGTACGATCCATTCTAATTCATTCGTACGATCCATTCTAATTCATACGATTCATTCTAATTCATTCTAATTCGTATGATCCATTCTAATTCATTCGTATGATCCATTCTTATTCATTCGCACGATCCAGTCTAATGGATTCGCACGATCCATTCTAATTCATTCGCACGAATGTATCTATTCTAATTCATTCGTACGATCCATTCTAATTCATTAATATGATCCATTCTAATTCATTTGTACGATCCATTCTAATTCATATGCACAAAGGTATCCATTCTAATCCATTTGTAGGATCCATTCTAATCCATTCGTACGATCCATTCTAATTCATTCGTACGATCCATTCTAATTCATTCGCTCGAATGTATCCATTCTAATCCATTCGTACGATCCATTCTAATCCATTCGTACGATCCATTCTAATTCATTCGCATGAATGTAACCATTCTAATTCATTCATTTGATCCATTCTAATTCATTCGTACGATCCATTCTAATTTATTCGTCCGATCCATTCTAATTCATTCGCACGATGGTATCCATTCTAATTCATTCGTACGATACATTCTAATTCATTCGTACGATCCATTCTAATTCATTCGTAAGATCCATTCTAATTCATTCGAACGATCCATTCTAATTCATTCGTACGATCCATTCTAATTCATTCGCACGAATGTATCCATTCTAGTTCATTCGTACGATCCATTCTAATTCATTCGTCCGATCCATTCTAATTCATTCGCACGAATGTATCCATTCTAATTCATTCGTACGATCCATTCTAATTCACTCGTACGATTTATTCTAATTCATTCGTATGATCCATTCTTACTCATTCGTACGATCCATTCTTACTCATTCGTATGATCCATTCTAATTCATTCATACAATCCATTCTAATTCATTCCGTACGATCCATTCTAATTCATTCGTACGATCGTATGAATGAATTAGAATGGATCGTACGAATGAATTAGAATGGATCATACGAATGAGTAAGAATGGATCGTACGAATGAAATAGAATGGATTGTACGAATGAATTAGAATGGATCGTGCGAATGAATTTGAATGGATCGGACGAATGAATTAGAATGGATCGTGCTAATGAATTAGAATTGATCGTACGAATGAAATAGAATGGATTGTACGAATGATTTAGAATGGATCGTACGAATGAATTAGAATGGATCGTACGAATGATTTGGAATGGATACATTCGTGCGAATGAATTAGAATGGATCATACGAATGAGTAAGAATGGATCGTATGAATGAAATAGAATGGATTGTACGAATGAATTAGAATGGATTCGTACGAATGAATTAGAATGGATACATTCGTGCGAATGAATTAGAATGGATCGTACCAATGAGTAAGCATGGATCGTACGAATGAATTAGAATGGATCGTACGAATGAATTAGAATGGATCGTGTGAAAGAATTAGAATGGATTGTATGAATGAATTAGAATAGATCGTATGAATGAATTAGAATGGATCGTACGAATGAATTAGAATGGATCGTACGAATGAATTAGAATGGATACATTCGTGCGAATGAATTAGAATGCATACATTCGTGCGAAAGAATTAGAATAGATCGTATGAATGAATTAGAATGGATCCTATGAATGAATTAGAATGGATCGTGCGAATGAATTAGAATGGATCGTACGAATGAATTAGAATGGATCGTGCTAATGAATTAGAATTGATCGAACGAATGAATTAGCATGGATCGTGCTAATGAATTAGAATGGAACGTACGAATGAATTAGAATGGATCGTGTGAAAGAATTAGAATGGATTGTATGAATGAATTAGAATGGGTCGTACGAATGAATTAGAATGGATCGTGTGAAAGAATTAGAATGGATTGTATGAATGAATTAGAATAGATTGTATGAATGAATTAGAATGGATCGTACGAATGAATTAGAATGGATCGTACGAATGAATTAGAATAGATCGTACGAATGAATTAGGATGGATCGTACGAATGAATTAGAATGGATCGTGTGAAAGAATTAGAATGGATCGTACGAATGAATTAGAATGGATCGTGCGAATGAAATAGAATGGATCGTATGAATGAATTAGAATGGATCGTGCTAATGAATTAGAATTGATCGAACGAATGAATTAGCATGGATCGTGCATTCGTACGATCCATTCTAATTCATTCGTAAGATCCATTCTAATTCATTCGTACGATCCATTCTAATTCACTCGTACGATCCATTCTAATTCATTCGCAGGAATGTATCCATTCTAGTTCATTCGTACGATCCATTCTAATTCATTCGTACGATCCATTCTAATTCATTCATACGATCTATTCTAATTCATTCATACAATCCATTCTAATTCTTTCACACGATCCATTCTAATTCATTCGTATGATCCATTCTAATTCATTCGTACGATCCATTCTAATTCATTTGTTCGATCTATTCTAATTTATTCGTACAATCCATTCTATTTCATTCGTACGATCCATTCTTACTCATTTGTATGATCCATTCTAATTCATTCGCACGAATGTATCCATTCTAATTCATTCATACAATCCATTCTAATTCATTCCGTACGATCCATTCTAATTCATTCGTACGATCGTACGAATGAATTAGAATGGATCCTACGAATGAATTAGAATAGATTGTATGAATGAATTAGAATGGATCCTACAAATGAATTAGAATGGATCGTGTGAAAGAATTAGAATGGATCGTACAAATGAATTAGAATGGATCGTACGAATGAATTAGAATGGATCATACGAATGAGTAAGAATGGATCGTACAAATGAAATAGAATGGATTGTACGAATGAATTAGAATGGATCGTACGAATGAATTAGAATGGATCGTGTGAAAGAATTAGAATGCATTGTATGAATGAATTAGAATGGATCGTATGAATGAATTAGAATGGATCGTGCGAATGAATTCGAATGGATCGCATGATCCATTCGAAAAGAATGGATCGTATGAATGAATTAGAATGGATCGGGCGAATGAATTAGAATGGATTGTAGGAATGAATTAGAATGGATCATATGAATGAATTAGAATGGATCGTATGAATGAATTAGAATGGATCGTGCGAATGAATTAGAATGGATCGTACGAATGAATTAGAATGGATCGTACGAATGAATTAGAATGGATCATACGAATGAATTAGAATGGATCATACGAATGAGTAAGAATGGATCGTACGAATGAAATAGAATGGATTGTATGAATGAATTAGAATGGATACATTCGTGCGAATGAATTAGAATGGATCGTACGAATGAATTAGAATGGATCGGACATTCGAGTAAGAATGGATCATACGAATGAAATAGAATGGATTGTACGAATGAATTAGAATGGATACATTCGTGCTAATTCATTCGTTCGATCAATTCTAATTCATTCGCACGATCCATTCTAATTCATTCATACGATCCATTCTAATTCATTCATACAATTCATTCTAATTCTTTCACACGATCCATTCTAATTCATTCGTAGGATCCATTCTAATTCATTCGTATAATCCATTCTAATCCATTCGTACGATCCATTCTAATTCATTCGTACGATCCATTTTAATTCATTCGTACGATCCATTCTAATTCATTCATACAATCCATTCTAATTCATTCGCACGAATGTATCCATTCTAATCCATTCGTACGATCCATTCTAATTCATTCGTACGATCTATTCTAATTCATTTGTCCGATCCATTCTAATTCATTCGCACGAATGTATCCATTCTAATTCATTCGTACGATCCATTCTAATTCAATCGTACGATCCATTCTAATTAATTCGTATGTTCCATTCTAATTCATTCGTACGATCCATTCTAAATCATTCGTACGAATCCATTCTAATTCATTCGTACAATCTATTCTATTTCATTCGTACGATCCATTCTTACTCATTCATATGATCCATTCTAATTCATTCGGACGAATGTATCCATTCTAATTTATTCGTACGATCCATTCTAATTCATTCGTACGATCCATTCTAATTCATTCGCTCGAATGTATCCATTCTAATCCATTCGTACGATCCATTCTAATCCATTCGTACGATCCATTCTAATTCATTCGCATGAATGTAACCATTCTAATTCATTCATTTGATCCATTCTAATTCATTCGTACGATCCATTCTAATTCATTAGCACGATCCATGCTAATTCATTCGTTCGATCAATTCTAATTCATTAGCACGATCCATTCTAATTCATTCGTACGATCCATTCTAATTCATTCGCATGATCCATTCTAATTCGTTCATAGGATCCATTCTAATTCATTCATACGATCTATTCTAATTCTTTCGCACGAATGTATCAATTCTTATTCATTCGCACGAATATATCCATTCTAATTCATTTGTACGAATGAATTAGAATGGATCGTACGAATGAATTAGAATAGATCGTACGAATGAATTAGAATGGATCGTACGAAGGAATTAGAATAGATCGTACGAATGAATTAGAATGGATATATTCGTGCAAATGAATTAGAATGGATCGTATGAATGTATTAGAATGGATCGTATAAGTGAATTAGAATGGATCGTACGAATGAATTAGAATGGATCGTATGAATGAATTAGAATTGTTACATTCGTGTGAATGAATTAGAATGGAACGTATAATTGAATTAGAATAGATTTTGTGAATGAATTAGAACAGATCGTACGAATAAATTAAAATGGATACATTCGTGCAAATGAATTAGAATGGATTGTATGAATGAATTAGAATGGATCGTACGAATGAACTAGGATGGATACATTCGTGCGAATGAATTAGAATGGATCGTACGAATGAATTAGAATGGATCATACGAATTAATTAGAATGGATCATACGAATGAATTAGAATGGATCGTACGAATGAATTAGAATTGATCGTACGAATGAATTAGAATGGATACATTCGTGCGATCCATTCTAATTCATTCGCACAATCCATTCTATTTCATTCGTACGATCCATTCTTACTCATTGGTACGATCCATTCTAATTCATTCGCATGAATGTATCCATTCTAATTCATTCGTACGAATCCATTCTAATTCATTCGCACGATCTATTCTAACTCATTCGCACGAATGTAACCATTCTAATTCATTCGTACGATCCATTCTAATTCATTCGTACGATCCATTATAATTCTTTCACACGATCCATTCTAATTCATTCACACGAATGTATCCATTCGTACGAATGAATTAGAATAGATTGCGAATGAATTAGAATGGATCGTACGAATGAATTAGAATGGATCGTATGAATGAATTAGAATGGATCGTACGAATGAATTAGAATGGATCGTGCGAATGAATTAGAATGGATCGTACGAATGAATTAGAATGGATCCATTCTAATTCATTCGCACAAATGTATCCATTCTAATTCATTCGTACGATCCATTCTAATTCATTCGCACGATCCATTCTAATTCATTCGTACGATCCATTCTAATTCATTCGCACGATCTGTTCTTATTCATTCGCACAATCCATTCTAATTCATTCGCACGAATGTATCCATTCTAATTCATTCGTACGATCCATTCTAATTCATTCGTACGATCCATTCTAATTCATTCGTATGATCCATTCTAATTAATTCGTATGATCCATTCTAATTCATTCGTACGATCCATTCTAATTCATTCGTACGATCCATTCTAATCCATTCTAGTTCATTCGTACGATCCATTCTAATTCCTTCGTACGATCCATTCTAATTCATTCGTACGATCTATTCTAATTCATTGTATCCATTCTAATTCATTTGTACGATCTATTCTAATTCATTCGTACGATCCATTCTAATTCATTCGTAAGATCCATTCTAATTCATTCGTACGATCCATTCTAATTCATTCGTACGATCCATTCTAATTCATTCGCACGAATGTATCCATTCTAGTTCATTCGTACGATCCATTCTAATTCATTCGTACGATCCATTCTAATTCATTCGCACGATCCATTCTAATTCATTCGTATGATCCATTCTAATTCATTCATACGATCCATTCTAATTCATTCATACGATCCATTCTAATTCATTCGCACAAATGTATCCATTCTAATTCATTCGTACGATCCATTCTAATTCATTCGCACGATCCATTCTAATTCATTCGTACGATCCATTCTAATTCATTCGCACGATATGTTCTTATTCATTCGCACAATCCATTCTAATTCATTCGCACGAATGTATCCATTCTAATTCATTCGTACGATCCATTCTAATTCATTCGTACGATCCATTCTAATTCATTCGTATGATCCATTCTAATTAATTCGTATGATCCATTCTAATTCATTCGTACGATCCATTCTAATTCATTCGTACGATCCATTCTAATCCATTCTAGTTCATTCGTACGATCCATTCTAATTCCTTCGTACGATCCATTCTAATTCATTCGTATGATCCATTCTAATTAATTCGTATGATCCATTCTAATTCATTCGTACGAATGTATCCATTCTAGTTCATTTGTACGAATGAAATAGAATAGATTGTACGAATGAATTAGAATGGATTAGAATGAATTAGAATGGATCGTGTGAAAGAATTAGAATGGATCGTACAAATGAATTAGAATGGATTAGAATGGATCGTGCGAATGAATTAGAATGGATCGTAAGAATGAATTAGAATGGATCGTACGAATGAATTAGAATGGATCATATGAATGATAAGAATGGATCGTACGAATGAATTAGAATGGATCGTGCGAATGAATTAGCATGAATCGTACAAATGTATTTGAATAGATCGTACGAATGAATTAAAATGAATCGTACGATCCATTCAAATTCATTCGTACGATCCATTCTAATTCATTCGCACGAATGTATCCATTCTAGTTCATTCGTACGATCCATTCTATTTCATTCGTACGATCCATTCTAATTCATTTGTACGATCCATTCTAATTCATTAGTATGATCCATTCTAGTTATTTCGTATGATCCATTCTAATTCATTCGTACGATCCATTCTAATTCATTCATACAATCCATTCTAATTCATTCGCACGAATGTATCCATTCTAATTAATTCATACGATCCATTCTAATTCATTCGTATGATCCATTCTTATTCATTCGCACGATCCAGTCTAATGGATTCGCACGATCCAATCTAATTCATTCGCACGAATGTATCCATTCTAATTCATTCATACGATCCATTCTAATTCATTCGTACGATCCATTCTAATTCATTCGCACAAATGTATCCATTCTAATTCATTCATACGATCCATTCTAATTCTTTCGTACGATCAGTTCTAATTCATTCATACGATCCATTCTTATTCATTCGTACGATCCATTCTAATTCACTCATACGATCCATTCTAATACATTCATACGATCCATTCTAATTCATTTGCACGAATATATCCATTCTAATTCATTCGTATGATCCATTCTAATTCCTTCGTACGATCCATTCTAATTCATTCGTACGATCTATTCTAATTCATTCGTACGATCCATTTTAATTCATTCGTACGATCCATTCTAATTCATTCGCACGAATGTATCCATTCTAATTCATTCGTACGATCCATTCTAATTCATTCGCACGATCCATTCTAATTCATTCGTACGATCCATTCTAATTCTTTCACACGATCCATTCTAATTCATTCGTACGATCCATTCTAATTCTTTCGCGCGATCCATTCTAATTCATTCGTACGATCCATTCTAATTCATTCGCACGATCTGTTCTTATTCATTCGCATAATACATTCTAATTCATTCGCACGAATGTATCCATTCTAATTCATTCGTACGATCCCTTCTAATTCATTCGTACGATCCATTCTAATTCATTCGTATGATCCATTCTAATTAATTCGTATGATCCATTCTAATTCACTCATACGATCCATTCTAGTCATTCTAATTCATTCGTACGATCCATTCTTATTTATTCATACGATCCATTCTAATTCATTCGCACAATCCATTCTAATTCATTTGTACAATCCATTCTAATTCATTCGTATGATCCATTCTATCTCATTCGGTGGATCCATTCTAATTCATTCGTACGATCCATTCTAATTCATTCCCATGATCCATTCTAATTTATTTGTACGATCCATTCTAATTCATTCGTACGATCTATTCTAATTCATTCGCACGAATATATCCATTCTAATTCAATCATACGATTCATTCTAATTCATTCGTATGAGCTATTCTAATTCATTCGTATGATCCATTCTAATTCATTCGTATGATCCATTGTAATTCATTCATACAATCCATTTAGATTCATTCGCACAAATGTATCCATTAGAATGGATCGTACGAATGAATGGATCTTACGAATGAATTAGAATGGATCGTACGAATGAATTAGAATGGATCGTACGAATGAATTAGAATGGATACATTCGTGCGAATGAATTAGAATGGATACATTCGTGCGAATGAATTAGAATGGATCGGACGAATGAATTAGAATGGATCGTACGAATGAATTAGAATGGATCGTACGAATGAATTAGAATGGATCGTACGAATAAATTAGAATGGATACATTCGTCCGAATGAATTAGAATGGATCATACGAATGAGTAAGATGGATCGTACGAATGAAATAGAATAGATTGTACAAATGAATTAGAATGGATCCTACGAATGAATTAGAATGGATCGTATGAAAGAATTACAATGGATTGTATGAATGAATTAGAATGGATCGTATGAATGAATTAGAATGGATCGTGCGAATGAATTCAAATGGATCGTACGAATTCATTCTAATTCATTCATACAATCCATTCTAATTCTTTCACACGATCTATTCTAATTCATTCGTAGGATCCATTCTAATTCATTCGTACAATCTATTCTATTTCATTCGTACGATCCATTCTTACTCATTCGTATGATCCATTCAAATTCATTCAGACGAATGTATCCATTCTAATTTATTCGTACGATCCATTCTAATTCATTCGTACGATCCATTCTAATTCATTCGTACGATCCATTCTAATTCATTCGTCCGATCCATTCTAATTCATTCGCACGAATGTATCTATTCTAATTCATTCGTACGGTCCATTCTAATTCATTCACACAATCCATTCTATTTCATTCGTACGATCCATTCTTACTCATTCGTATGATCCATTATGGATACATTCGTGCGAATGAATTAGAATGGATCATATGAATGAGTAAGAATGGATCGTACGAATGAAATAGAATGGATTGTGCGAATGAATTAGAATGGATCGTACGAATGAATTAGAATGGATCGTGTGAAAGAATTAGAATGGATTGTATGAATGAATTAGAATAGATCGTATGAATGAATTAGAATGGATCGTATGAATGAATTAGAATGGATCGTACGAATGAACTAGATTGGATACATTCGTGCGAATGAATTAGAATGGATCGTACGAATGAATTAGAATGGATCGTATGAATGAATTAGAATGGATCTTACGAATGAATTAGAATGGATCGTACGAATGCACGATCCATGCGAATGAATTAGAATAGATCGTACGAATGAACTAGAATGGATACATTCGTGCGAATGAATTAGAATGGATCGTACGAATGAATTAGAATGGATCGTATGAATGAATTAGAATGGATCGTACGAATGAATTAGAATGGATCGTACGAATGAATTAGAATGGATCATACGAATGAATTAGAATGGATACATTCGTGCGAATGAGTTAGAATAGATCGTATGAATGAATTAGAATGGATCCTATGAATGAATTAGAATGGATCGTGCGAATGAATTAGAATCGATCGTACGAATGAATAAGAATGGATCGTGCTAATGAATTAGAATTGATCGAACGAATGAATTAGAATGGATACATTCGTGCGAATGAATTAGAATGGATCGGACGAATGAATTAGAATGGATCGTACGAATGAGTAAGAATGGATCGTACGAATGAAATAGAATAGATCGTACGAATGAATTAGAATGGATCGTACGAAGGAATTAGAATGGATCGTACGAATGAATTATAATGGATATATTCGTGCAAATGAATTAGAATGGATCGTATGAATGTATTAGAATGGATCGTATGAGTGAATTAGAATGGATCGTTCGAATGAATTAGAATGGATCGTATGAATGAATTAGAATGGATACATTCGTGTGAATGAATTAGAATGGATCGTATGAATGAATTAGAATAGATTTTGTGAATGAATTAGAATTGATCGTACGAATGAATTAGAATGGATACATTTGTGCGAATGAATTAGAATGGATTGTATGAATGAATTAGAATGGATCGTACGAATTAATTAGAATGGATCGTATGAATGAATTAGAATGGATCGTGTGAATGAATTAGAATGGATCGTACGAATGAACTAGAATGGATACATTCGTGCGAATGAATTAGAATGGATCGTACGAATGAATTAGAATGGATCATACGAATGAATTAGAATGGATCTTACGAATGAATTAGAATGGATCGTACGAATGAATTAGAATGGATACATTCGTGCGAATGAATTAGAATGGATCGGACGAATGAATTAGAATGGATCGTATGAATGAATTAGAATGGATCGTACGAATGAATTAGAATGGATTGTACGAATAAATTAGAATGGATACATTCGTCCGAATGAATTAGAATGGATCATACGAATGAGTAAGAATGGATCGTACGAATGAAATAGAATAGATTGTACGAATGAATTAGAATGGATACTACGAATGAATTAGAATGGATCGTGTGAAGAATTAGAATGGATTGTATGAATGAATTAGAATGGATCGTATGAATGAATTAGAATGGATCGTGCGAATGAATTCGAATGGATCGTACGAATTCATTCTAATTCATTCATACAATCCATTCTAATTCTTTCACATGATCTATTCTAATTCATTCGTAGGATCCATTCTAATTCATTCGTACAATCTATTCTATTTCATTCGTGCGATCCATTCTTACTCATTCGTATGATCCATTCTAATTCATTCGGACGAATGTATCCATTCTAATTTATTCGTACGATCCATTCTAATTCATTCGTACGATCCATTCTAATTCATTCGTACGATCCATTGTAATTCATTCGTCCGATCCATTCTAATTCATTTGCACGAATGTATCCATTCTAATTCAGTCGTACGGTCCATTCTAATTCATTCGCACAATCCATTCTATTTCATTCGTACGATCCATTCTTACTCATTCGTATGATCCAATATGGATACATTCGTGCGAATGAATTAGAATGGATCATACGAATGAGTAAGAATGGATCGTACGAATGAAATAGAATGGATTGTGCGAATGAATTAGAATGGATCATACGAATGAATTAGAATGGATCGTGTGAAAGAATTAGAATGGATTGTATGAATGAATAAGAATAGATCGTATGAATGAATTAGAATGGATCGTACGAATGAATTAGAATGGATCGTACGAATGAACTAGAATGGATACATTCGTGCGAACCAATTA
Source organism: Chamaelirium japonicum (assembly GCA_947650365.1). Classification (NCBI taxonomy): domain Eukaryota; kingdom Viridiplantae; phylum Streptophyta; class Magnoliopsida; order Liliales; family Melanthiaceae; genus Chamaelirium; species Chamaelirium japonicum. The sequence continues at coordinate 46,968 of CANTAL010000111.1, forward strand.
GAATGGATCATACGAATTAATTAGAATGGATCGTACGAATAAAATAGAATGGATCTTACGAATGAATTAGAATGGATCGTACGAATGCACGATCCATGCGAATGAATTAGAATAGATCGTACGAATGAACTAGAATGGATACATTCGTGCGAATGAATTAGAATGGATCGAACGAATGAATTAGAATGGATCGTACGAATGAATTAGAATGGATCTTACGAATGAATTAGAATGGATCGTACGAATGAATTAGAATGGATCGTACAAATGAATTAGAATGGATACATTCGTGCGAATGAATTAGAATGGATCGGACGAATGAATTAGAATGGATCGTACGAATGAATTAGAATGGATCGTACAAATGAATTAGAATGGATCGTACGAATAAATTAGAATGGATACATTCGTCCGAATGAATTAGAATGGATCATACGAATGAGTAAGAATGGATAGTACGAATGAAATAGAATAGATTGTACGAATGAATTAGAATGGATTCGTACGAATGAATTAGAATGGATACATTCGTGCGAATGAATTAGAATGGATCGTACCAATGAGTAAGAATGGATCGTACGAATGAAATAGAATGGATTGTGCGAATGAATTAGAATGGATCATACGAATGAATTTGAATGGATCGTACGAATTAATTAGAATGGATTCATTCGTGCGAATGAACTAGAATGGATTGTATGAATGAATTAGAATGGATCGTACGAATGAATTAGAATGGATCATATGAATTAATTAGAATAGATCATACGAATGAATTAGAATGGATCGTACGAATGAAATAGAATGGATCGTACGAATGAATTAGAATGGATACATTCGTGCGAATGAATTAGAATGGATTGTGCGAATGAATTAGAATGGATTGTGTGAATGAATAAGGACAGATCATGCGAATGAATTAGAATGGATCGTACGAATAAATTAGAATGGATCGTGCGAATGAATTAGAATGGATCGTACGAATGAATTAGAATGGATACATTTGTGCGAATGAATTAGAATGGATCGTATGAATGTATTAGAATGGATCGTATGAGTGAATTAGAATGGATCGTACGAATGAATTAGAATGGATCGTATGAATGAATTAGAATGGATCGTACAAATGAATTAGAATGGATCGTACGAATGAATTAGAATGGATCGTATGAATGAACTAGAATGGATACATTCGTGCGAATGAATTAGAATAGATCGTATGAATGAATTAGAATGGATCGGACGAATGAGTAAGAATGGATCATACGAATGAAATAGAATGGATTGTACGAATGAATTAGAATGGATACATTCGTGCGAATGATTTAGAATGGACCGTACGAATGAATTAGAATGGATCGTACTAATGAATTAGAATCCATCGTACGAAAGAATTAGAATGGATATATTCGTGCAAATAAATTAGAATGGATCGTACGAATGAATTAGAATGGATCGTACGAATGAATTAGAATGCATCATACGAAAGAATTAGAATGGATATATTCGTGCGAATGAATTAGAATGGATCGTATGAATGAATTAGAATGGATCATACGAATGAGTAAGAATGGATCGTACGAATGAAATAGAATGGATTGTACAAATGAATTAGAATGGATACATTCGTGCGAATGAATTAGAATGGATCGTACGAATGAATTAGAATGGATCGTACGAATGACTTAGAATGCATCGTACGAAAGAATTAGAATGGATATATTCGTGCGAATGAATTAGAATGGATCGTACGAATGAATTAGACTGGATCGTACGAATGAATTTGAATGGATACATTTGTGCGAATGAATCTAAATAGATTGTATGAATGAATAACAATGGATCGTACGAATGAATTAGAATGGATCGTACGAATGAATTAGAATAGCTCATACGAATGAATTAGAATAAATCGTATGAATGAATTAGAATGGTTACATTCGTGCGAATGAATTAGAATAGATCGTACGAATGAATTAGAATGGTTACATTCGTGCGAATGAATGAATAAGAATGGATCGTACGAATGAATTAGAATGGATCGTGCGAATGAATTAGCATGAATCGTACGAATGTATTAGAATGGATCGTACGAATGAATTAGAATGAATCCTACGATCCATTCTAATTCATTCGCACGTATGTATCCATTCTAGTTCATTCGTACGATCCATTCTAGTTCATTCGTACGATCCATTCTAATTCATTCGTACGATCCATTCTAATTCATTCGTATGATCCATTCTAATTAATTCGTATGATCCATTCTAATTCATTTGTACGATCCATTCTAATTCATTCATACAATCCATTCTAATTCATTCGCACGAATGTATCCATTCTAATTAATTCGTACGATCCATTCTAATTCATTCGTATGATCCATTCTTATTCATTCGCACGATCCAGTCTAATGGATTCGCACGATCCATTCTAATTCATTCGCACGAATGTATCCATTCTAATTCATTTGTACGATCCGTTCTAATTCATTAATATGATCCATTCTAATTCATTCGCACGATCCATTCTAATTCATTCGTACGATCCATTCTAATTCATTCGCACGATTTATTCTAATTCATTCGCACGATCTATTCTATTTCATTCGTACGATCCATTCTTACTCATTCGTATGATCCATTCTAATTCATTCAGACGAATGTATCCATTCTAATTTATTCGTACGATCCATTCTAATTCATTCGTACGATCCATTATAATTCATTCGTACGATCCATTCTAATTCATTCGAACGATCCATTCTAATTCAATCATACAATCCATTCTAATTCATTCGCACGATCCATTCTAATTCACTCATACAATCCATTCTAATACATTCATACGATCCATTCTAATTCATTTGCACGAATATATCCATTCTAATTCATTCGTATTTCACATGATCCATTCTAATTCATTCGTAGGATCCATTCTAATTCATTCGTACAATCTATTCTATTTCATTCGTATGATCCATTCTTACTCATTCGTATGATCCATTCTAATTCATTCGGACGAATGTATCCATTCTAATTTATTCGTATGATCCATTCTAATTCATTCGTACGATCCATTCTAATTCATTCGTACGATCTATTCTTACTCATTCGTATGATCCATTCTAATTCATTCGTATGATCCATTCTAATTCATTCGTACCATCCATTCTAATTCATTCGCACAATCTATTCTAATTCATTCGTACGATCCATTCTAATTCATTCGTACGATCGTACGAATGAATTAGAATGGATCGTACGGAATGAATTAGAATGGATTGTATGAATGAATTAGAATGGATACATTCGTGCGAATGAATTAGAATGGTTCATACGAATGAGTAAGAATGGATCATACGAATGAAATAGAATGGATTGTACGAATGAATTAGAATGTATCGTACAAATGATTTAGAATGGGTCGTACGAATGAATTAGAATGGATCATATGAATGAGTAAGAATGGATCGTACAAACGAAATAGAATGGATTGTATGAATGAATTAGAATGGATCGTACGAATGAATTAGAATGGATCGTGTGAAAGAATTAGAATGCATTGTATGAATGAATTAGAATGGATCGTATGAATGAATTAGAATGGATCGTGCGAATGAATTCGAATGGATCACATGATCCATTCAAATAGAATGGATCATATGAATGAATTAGAATGGATCAGGCGAATGAATTAGAATGGATTGTAGGAATGAATTAGAATGGATCGTATGAATGAATTAGATTGGATCATATGAATGAATTAGAATGGATCGTGCGACTGAATTAGAATGGATCGTACGAATGAATTAGAATGGATCGTACGAATGAATTAGAATGGATCATACGAATGAGTAAGAATGGATCGTACGAATGAAATAGAATGGATTGTACGAATGAATTAGAATGGATACATTCGTGCGAATGAATTAGAATGGATCGTACGAATGAATTAGAATGGATCGTACGAATGAATTAGAATGGATCGTACAAATGAATTAGAATGCATCATACGAAAGAATTAGAATAGATATATTCGTGCGAATGAATTAGAATGGATCGTACGAATGAATTAGACTGGATCGTACGAATGAATTTGAATGGATACATTTGTGCGAATGAATCTAAATGGATTGTATGAACGAATTACAATGGATCGTACGAATGAATTAGAATAGCTTATATGAATGAATTAGAATGAATCGTATGAATGAATTAGAATGGTTACATTCGTGCGAATGAATTAGAATAGATCGTACGAATGAATTAGAATGGATCGTACGAATAAATTAGAATGGATCATGCGAATGAATTAGAATGGATCGTACGAATGAATTAGAATGGATCCACCGAATGAGTTAGAATGGATCATACGAATGAATTTGAATGGATTGTACGAATGAATTAGAATGGATTGTGCGAATGAATTAGAATGGATCGTATGAATGAATAAGAATGGATCGTACGAATGAATTAGAATGGATCGTGCGAATGAATTAGCATGAATCGTACGAATGTATTAGAATGGATCGTACGAATGAATTAGAATGAATTGTATGATCCATTATAATTCATTCGTACGATCCATTCTAATTCATTCGCACGAATGTATCCATTCTAGTTCATTCGTACGATCCATTCTAGTTCATTCTTACGATCCATTCTAATTCATTCGTACGATCCATTCTAATTCATTCGTATGATCCATTCTAATTAATTCGTATGATCCATTCTAATTCATTCGTACGATCCATTCTAATTCATTCATACAATCCATTCTAATTCATTCGCACGAATGTATCCATTCTAATTAATTCGTACGATCCATTCTAATTCATTCGTATGATCCATTCTTATTCATTCGCATGATCCAGTCTAATGGATTCGCACGATCCATTCTAAATCATTCGCACGAATGTATCCATTCTAATTCATTCGTACGATCCATTCTAATTCTTTAATATGATCCATTCTAATTCATTCGCACGATCCATTCTAATTCATTCCTACGATCCATATTAATTCATTCGTACGATCCATTCTAATTCATTCGCACGATCCATTCTAATTCATTCGTACAATCTATTCTATTTCATTCGTATGATCCATTCTTACTCATTCTTATAATCCATTCTAATTCATTCGGACGAATGTATCCATTCTAATTTAATCGTACGATCCATTCTAATTCATTCGTACGATCCATTCTCATTCATTCGTACGATCCATTCTAATTTATTCGTTCGATCCATTCTAATTCATTTGCATGAATGTATCCATTCTAATTCATTCGTACGGTCCATTCTAATTCATTCGCACAATCCATTCTATTTCATTCGTACGATCCATTCTTACACATTCGTATGATCCATTATGGATACATTCGTGCGAATGAATTAGAATGGATCATACGAATGAGTAAGAATGGATCGAACGAATGAAATAGAATGGATTGTGCGAATGAATTAGAATGGATCGTACGAATGAATTAGATTGGATCGTGTGAAAGAATTAGAATGGATTGTATGAATGAATTAGAATAGATCGTATGAATGAATTAGAATGGATCGTACGAATGAATTAGAATGGATCGTACGAATGAACTAGAATGGATACATTCGTGCGAATGAATTAGAATGGATCGTACGAATGAATTAGAATGGATCGTACGAATGAATTAGAATGGATCTTACGAATGATTTAGAATGGATCGTACGAATGCACGATCCATGCTAATTCATTCGTTTGATCAATTCTAATTCATTAGCACGATCCATTCTAATTCATTCGTACGATCCATTCTAATTCATTCGCACGATCCATTCTAATTCATTCGTACGATCCATTCTAATTCTTTCACACTATCCATTCTAATTCATTCGTACGATCCATTCTAATTCATTCGTACGATCTATTCTAATTCATTCGTACGATCCATTCTAATTTCATTCGTACGATCCATTCTAATTCATTCGCTCGAATGTATCCATTCTAATCCATTCATACGATCCATTCTAATCCATTCGTATGATCCATTCTAATTCATTCGCATGAATGTAACCATTCTAATTCATTCATTTGATCCATTCTAATTCATTCGTACGATCCATTCTAATTCATTCGTCCGATCCATTCTAATTCATTCGCACGAATATATCCATTCTAATCCATTCGTATGATCCATTCTAATTCATTCGTACGATCCATTCTAATTTATTCGTATGATCCATTCTAAGTCATTAATATGATCCATTCTAATTCATTCGTACGATCCATTCTAATTCATATGCACAAAGGTATCCAGTCTAATTCATTCGTATGATCCATTCTAATTCAGGATCGTACGAATGAATTAGAATGGATACATTCGTGCGAATGAATTAGAATTGATCGTATGAATGAATTATAATGGATCGTGCGAATAAATTATAATGGATCGCACGAATGAATTAGAATGGATCGTACGAATGAACTAGAATCGATACATTCGTGCGAATGAATTAGAATGGATCGTACGAATGAATTAGAATGGATCGTACGAATGAATTAGAATGGATCTTACGAATGAATTAGAATGGATCGTACAAATGAATTAGAATGGATCGTACGAATGAATTAGAATGGATACATTCGTGCGAATGAATTAGAATGAATCGGGCGAATGAATTAGAATAGATCGTACGAATGAATTAGAATGGATCAAATGAATGAATTAGAATGGTTACATTCATGCGAATGAATTAGAATGTATCGTACGAATGGATTAGAATGGATCGTACGAATGGATTAGAATGGATACATTCGAGCGAATGAATTAGAATGGATCATACGAATGAAATTAGAATGGATAGTACGAATGAATTAGAATAGATCGTACGAATGAATTAGAATGGATCGTACGAATATATTAGAATGGATCGTACGAATAAATTAGAATAGATACATTCGTCCGAATGAATTAGAATGGATCATACGAATGAGTAAGAATGGATCGTACGAATGAAATAGAATAGATTGTACGAATGAATTAGAATGGATCCTACGAATGAATTAGAATGGATCATGTGAAAGAATTAGAATGGAATTAATGAATGAATTAGAATGGATCGTATGAATGAATTAGAATGGATCGTGCGAATGAATTCGAATGGATCGTACGAATTCATTCTAATTCATTCATATAATCCATTCTAATTCTTTCACACGATCCATTCTAATTCATTCGTACATTCCATTCTAATTCATTAGCACGATCCATGCTAATTCATTCGTTCGATCAATTCTAATTCATTAGCACAATCCATCCTAATTCATTCGTACGATCCATTCTAATTCATTCGTACGATCTATTCTAATTCATTCGTACGATCCATTCTAATTCATTCGTACGATCCATTCTAAATCCTTCGTACGATCCATTCTAATTCAGTCATACGATCCATTCCATTCTAATTCATTCGTGCAATCCATTCTATTTCATTCGTACGATCCATTCTTACTCATTCGTACGATCTATTCTAATTCATTCACACGAATGTATCCATTCGTACGAATGAATTAGAATAGATTGTACGAATGAATTAGAATGGATCATACGAATGAATTAGAATGGATCGTACGAAGGAATTAGAATGGATCGTACGAATGAATTAGAATGGATCGTACGAATGAATTAGAATAGATCGTACGAATGAATTAGAATGGATCGTACGAATGCATTAGAATGGATATATTCGTGCAAATGAATTAGAATGGATCGTATGAATGTATTAGAATGGATCGTATGAGTGAATTAGAATGGATCGTACGAATGAATTAGAATGGATTGTTTGAATGAATTAGAATGGATCGTACGAATGAATTGGAATGGATTATACGAATTAATTAGAATGGATCGTACGAATGAATTAGAATGGATCGTACGAATGAATTAGAATGGATACATTCGTGCGATCCATTCTAATTCATTCGCACAATCCATTCTATTTCATTCGTACGATCCATTCTTACTCATTGGTACGATCCATTCTAATTCATTCACACGAATGTATCCATTCTAATTCATTCGTACGAATCCATTCTAATTCATTCGTACAATCTATTCTATTTCATTCGTAAGATCCATTCTAATTTATTCGTATGATCCATTCTTATTCATTCGTACGATCCATTCTAATTCATTCGTACGATCCATTCTAATTCATTCGCACAATCCATTCTATTTAATTCGTACGATCCATTCTTACTCATTCGTATGATCCATTATGGATACATTCGTGCGAATGAATTAGAATAGATCATACGAATGAGTAAGAATGTAGCGTACGAATGAAATAGAATGGATTGTGCGAATGAATTAGAATGGATCGTACGAATGAATTAGAATGGATTGTGTGAAAGAATTAGAATGGATTGTATGAATGAATTAGAATAGATCGTATGAATGAATTAGAATGGATCGCACGAATGAATTAGACTGGATCGTACAAATGAATTAGAATGGATCGTACGAATGAATTAGAATGGATACATTCGTGCGAATGAATTAGAATAGATACATTCGTGCGAAAGAATTAGAATAGATCGTATGAATGAATTAGAATGGATCCTATGAATGAATTAGAATGGATCGTGCGAATGAATTAGAATGGATCGTACGAATGAATTAGAATTGATCGTGCTAATGAATTAGAATTGATCGAACGAATGAATTAGCATGGATCGCGCTAATGAATTAGAATGGAACGTACGAATGAATTAGAATGGATCGTGTGAAAGAATTAGAATGGACTGTATGAATGAATTAGAATGAATTCGTACGATCCATTCGAATTCATTCGCACGATCCATTCTAATTCATTCATACGATCCATTCTAATTCATTCATACAATCCAATCTAATACTTTCACACGATCCATTCTAATTCATTTGTAGGATCCATTCTAATTCATTCATACAATCTATTCTATTTCATTCGTACGATCCATTCTTACTCATTCGTATGATCCATTCTAATTCATTCCGACGAATGTATCCATTCTAATTTATTCGTAGGATCCATTCTAATTCATTCGTACGATCCATTCTAATTAATTCGTACGATCCATTCTAATTCATTCGTCCGATCCATTCTAATTCATTCGCACGAATGTATCCATTCTAATTCATTCGTACGATCCATTCTAATTCATTCGTACGATCCATTCTAATTCATTCGTAAGATCCATTCTAATTCATTCGTACGATCCATTCTAATTCATTCGTACGATCCATTCTAATTCATTCGCACGAATGTATCCATTCTAGTTCATTCGTACGATCCATTCTAATTCATTTGTACGATCCATTCTAATTCATTCGCACGATCCATTCTAATTCATTCGTACGATCCATTCTAATTCTTTCACACGATCCATTCTAATTCATTCGTACGTTCCATTCTAATTCATTAGCACGATCCATGCTAATTCATTCGTTCGATCAATTCTAATTCATTAGCACGATTCATTCGAATTCATTCGTACGATCCATTCTAATTCATTCGCACGATCCATTCATATTCATTCATAGGATCCATTCTAATTCATTCATACGATCTATTCTAATTCTTTCACAAGAATGTATCCATTCTAATTCATTCGCACGAATGTATCCATTCTAATTCATTCGTACGATCCATTCTAATTCATTCATACGATCCATTCTAATTCATTCAGACGATCTATTCTAATTCATTCATACAATCCATTCTAATTCTTTCATATGATCCATTCTAATTCATTCATATGATCCATTCTAATTCATTCGTACGATCTATTCTAATTCATATGCACAAAGGTATCCATTCTAATCCATTCGTAGGATCCATTCTAATCCATTCGTACGATCCTTTCTAATTCATTCGCATGAATGTAACCATTCTAATTCCTTCATAAGATCCATTCTAATTCATTCGTACGATCTATTCTAATTCATTCGTACGATCCATTCTAATTCATTCGCACGAATGTATCCATTCTATATCATTCATATGATCCATTCTAATTCATTCATACAATCCATTCTAATTCTTTCACACGATCCATTATAATTCATTCGTACGATCCATTCTAATTCATTCGTACAATCCATTCTAATTCATTCGCACGAATGTATCCATTCTAATTCATTCATACGATCCATTCTAATTCAGTCGTACGATCCATTCTAATTCCTTCGTACGATCCATTCTAATTCATTCGTATGATTTATTCTAATTCATTCGTACGATCCATTCTAATTCATTCGTACGATCCATTCTAATTCATTCGTAAGATCCATTCTAATTCATTCGTACGATCCATTCTAATTCATTCGTACGATCCATTCTAATTCATTCGCACGAATGTATCCATTCTAGTTCAATCGTGCAATCCATTCTAATTCATTCGTACGATCCATTTTAATCTATTCGTACGATTCATTCTAATTCATTCATACGATCCATTCTAATTCATTCATACAATCCATTCTAATTCTTTCACACGATCCATTCTAATTCATTCGTAGGATCCATTCTAATTCATTCGTACAATCTATTCTATTTCATTCGTACGATCCATTCTTACTCATTCGTATGATCCATTCTAATTCATTCGGACGAATGTATCCATTCTAATTTATTCGTACGATCCATTCTAATTCATTCGTACGATCCATTCTAATTCATTCGTACGATCCATTCTTACTCATTCGTATGATCCATTCTAATTCATTCGTACGATCCATTCTTACTCATTCGTATGATCCATTCTAATTCATTCGTACGATCCATTCTAATTCATTCGCACTATCCATTTTAATTCATTCATACGATCCATTCTAATTCATTCGTATGATCCATTCTAATTTATTCGTTCAAATATATCCATTCTAATTCATTCCGTACGATCCATTCTAATTCATTCGTACGATCCATTCTAATTCATTCGTACGAATGTATCCATTCTAATTCATTCGTACTATCCATTCTAATTCATTCGTACGATCCATTCTAATTCATTCGGACGAATGTATCCATTCTAATTTATTCGTACGATCCATTCTAATTCATTCATTTGATCCATTCTAATTCATTCGTACGATCCATTCTAATTCATTCGTCCGATCCATTCTAATTCATTCGTAAGATCCATTCTAATTCATTCGTACGATCCATTCTAATTCTTTCGTACGATCCATTCTAATTCATTCGCACGAATGTATCCATTCTAGTTCATTCGTACGATCCATTCTAATTCATTCGTACGATCCATTCTAATTCATTCATACGATCGTATGAATGAATTAGAATGGATCGTATGAGTGAATTAGAACGGATAGTATGAATGAAGTAGAATGGATCGTATGAATGAATTAGAATGGATACATTCGTGTGAATGAATTAGAATGGATCGTATGAATAAATTAGAATAGATTGTGCGAATGAATTAGAATGGATCGTACGAATGAATTAGAATGGATACATTCGTGCGAATAAATTAGAATGGATCGTACAAATGAATTAGAATGGATCGTACGAATGAATTAGAATGGATCATACGAATGAGTAAGAATGGATCGTACAAATGAAATAGAATGGACTGTACGAATGAATTAGAATGGATCCTACGAATGAATTAGAATAAATCGTGTGAAAGAATTAGAATGGATTGTATGAATGAATTAGAATGAATTCGTACGATCCATTCGAATTCATTCGCACGATCCATTCTAATTCATTCATACGATCCAATCTAATTCATTCATACAATCCATTCTAATTCACTCATACGATCTATTCTATTTCATTCGTACGATCCATTCTTACTCATTCGTATGATCCATTCTAATTCATTCGGACGAATGTATCCATTCTAATTTATTCGTACGATCCATTCTATTTCATTCGTATGATCCATTCTAATTCCTTTGTATGATCCATTCTAATTCATTCGTACGATCCATTCTAATTCCTTCGTACGATCCATTCTAATTCATTCGTATGATCCATTCTAATTCATTCATACAATCCATTCTAATTCTTTCACACGATCCATTCTAATTCATTCGTACGATCCATTCTAATTCATTCGTGCAATCCATTCTATTTCATTCGTACGATCCATTCTTACTCATTCGTACGATCCATTCTAATTCATTCACACGAATGTATCCATTCGTACGAATGAATTAGAATAGATTGTACGAATGAATTAGAATGGATCGTACGAATGAATTAGAATGGATCGTACGAAGGAATTAGAATGGATCGTACGAATGAATTAGAATGGATCGTACGAATGAATTAGAATAGATCGTACGAATGAATTAGAATGGATCGTACGAAGGAATTAGAATGGATCGTACAAATGAATTAGACTGGATCGTACGAATGAATTTGAATGGATACATTTGTGCGAATGAATCTAAATGGATTGTATGAATGAATTACAATGGATCATACGAATGAATTAGAATGGATCGTACGAATGAATTAGAATAGCTCATACGAATGAATTAGAATGAATCGTATGAATGAATTAGAATGGTTACATTCGTGCGAATGAATTAGAATAGATCGTACGAATGAATTAGAATGGATCGTACGAATAAATTAGAATGGATCGTGGGAATGAATTAGAATGGATCGTACGAATGAATTAGAATGGATCCACCGAATGGGTTAGAATGGATCATACGAATGAATTAGAATGGATTGTACGAATGAATTAGAATGGATTGTGTGAATGAATTAGAATGGATCGTATGAATGAATAAGAATGGATCGTACGAATGAATTAGAATGGATCGTGCGAATGAATTAGCATGAATCGTACGAATGTATTAGAATGGATCGTACGAATGAATTAGAATGAATCGTACGATCCATTCTAATTCAATCGTCCGATCCATTCTAATTCATTCGCATGAATGTATCCATTCTAATTCATTTGTACAATCCATTCTATTTCATTCGTACGATCCATTCTTACTCATTCGTATGATCCATTCTAATTCATTCGTATGATCCATTCTAATTCATTCGTACGATCCATTCTAATTCATTCGTACGATCCATTCTAATTCATTCGCACGATCCATTCTAATTCATTCATACGATCCATTCTAATTCATTCATACGATCAATTCTAATTCATTCCTACAATCCATTCTAATTCATTCGCCCGATCCATTCTAATTCATTCATACGATCCATTCTATTCGAAGGGATCATGCGATCCATTCGAATTCAATCGCACGATCCATCCTAATTCATTCATACGATCCATTCTAATTCATTCATACAATGCATTCTAATTCTTTCACACGATCCATTCTAATTCATTCGTACGATCCATTCTATATCATTCGTACAATCCATTCTATTTCATTTGTACGATCCATTCTTACTCATTCGTATGATCCATTCTAATTCATTCGTTCGATCCATTCTAAGTCATTTGTACGATCCATTCTAATTCATTCGTACAATCCATTCTATTTTATTCGTACGATCCATTCTTACTCATTCGTATGATCCATACTAATTCATTCGCACGAATGTATCCATTCTAATTCATTCATACAATCCATTCTAATTCATTCCGTACGATCCATTCTAATTCATTCGTACGATCGTACGAATGAATTAGAATGGATCGTACGAAAGAATTAGAATAGATTGTGCGAATGAATTAGAATGGATCGTACGACTGAATTAGAATGGATCGTACGAATGAATTAGAATGGATCATACGAATGAGTAAGAATGGATCGTACGAATGAATTAGAATGGATCGTATGAATGAATTAGAATGGATCGTACGAATAAATTAGAATGGATACATTCGTCCGAATGAATTAGAATGGATCATACAAATGAGTAAGAATGGATCGTACGAATGAAATAGAATAGATTGTACGATTGAATTAGAATGGATCCTACGAATGAATTAGAATGGATCGTGTGAAAGAATTAGAATGGATTGTATGAATGAATTAGAATGGATCGTGCGAATGAATTTGAATGGTTCATACGAATTCATTCTAATTCATTCATACAATGCATTCTAATTCTTTCACACGATCCATTCTAATTCATTCGTACGTTCCATTCTAATTCATTAGCACGATCCATGCTAATTCATTCGTTCGATCAATTCTAATTCATTAGCACGATCCATTTTAATTCATTCGTACGATCCATTCTAATTCATTCGCACGATCCATTCTAATTCATTCATAGGATCCATTCTAATTCATTCATACGATCTATTCTAATTCTTTCGCACGAATGTATCCATTCTAATTCATTCACACGAATGTATCCATTCTAATTCATTCGTACGATCCATTCTAATTCATTCGCACGATCCATTCTAATTCATTCGTATGATCAATTCTAATTCATTCGCACGAATGTATCCATTCTAATTCATTCGTACGATCCATTCTAATTAATTCATAGGATCCATTCTAATTCATTCATACAATCCATTCTAATTCATTCGCACGAATGTATCCATTCTAATTCATTCGTACGATCAATTCTAATTCATTCACAAAATCTATTCTAATTCATTCATACGATCCATTCTAATTCATTCACACGAATGTATCCATTCTAATTCATTAATACGATCCATTCTAATTTATTCGTACAATCCATTCTAATTCACTCATACGATCCATTCTAATACATTCATACGATCCATTCTAATTCCTTCGTACGATCCATTCTAATTCATTCGTACGATCTATTCTATTTCATTCGTACGATCCATTCTTACTCATTCATACGATCCATTCTAATTCATTCGTACGATCCATTCTAATTCATTCATACAATCCATGCTTATTCATTCGTTCGATCAATTCTAATTCATTAGCACGAATATATCCATTCTAATTCTTTCGTACGATGCATTCTAATTCATTCGTACGATCCATTCTAATTCATTCATTTGATCCATTCTAATTCATTCGTACGATCCATTCTAATTCATTCGTCTGATCCATTCTAATTCATTCGCACGAATGTATCCATTCTAATTCATTCGTACGATCCATTCTAATTCATTCGCACGATCCATTCTAATTCATTCGTACGATCCATTCTAATTCATTCATACGATCTATTCTAATTCATTCATACAATCCATTCTAATTCATTCGTACGATCCATTCTAATTCATTCGCACAATCCATTCTATTTCATTCGTACGATCCATTCTTACTCATTGGTACGATCCATTCTAATTCATTCACACGAATGTATCCATTCTAATTCATTCGTATGAATCCATTCTAATTCATTCGTACAATCTATTCTATTTCATTCGTACGATCCATTCTAATCCATTCTAATTCATTCGTACGATCCATTCTTACTCATTCGTATGATCCATTCTAATTCATTCGTACGATCTATTCTAATTCATTCGTAAGATCCATTCTAATTCATTCGTACGATCCATTCTAATACATTCGTACGATCCATTCTAATTCATTAATATGATCCATTCTAATTCATTCGTATGATCCATTCTAATGAATTAGAATTGATCGTACAAATGAAATAGAATGGATTGCACGAATGAATTAGAATGGATCGTATAAGGAATTAGAATGGATCGTACGAATGAATTAGAATAGATCGTACGATTGAATTAGAATGGATCATACGAATGAGTAAGAATGGATCGTATGAATGAATTAGATTGGATCGTACGATCCATTCTAATTCATTATCATGGATCGTGCTAATGAATTAGAATGGAATATACGAATGAATTAGAATGGATCGTAGAATGGATCGTACGAATGAATTAGAATGAATTAGAATGGATCGTACGAATGAATTAGAATAGATCATAGGAATGAATTAGAATGGATCGTGCAAATGAATTAGAATGGATACATTCGTGCGAATAAATTAGAATAGATTGTATGAATGAATTAGAATGGATACGAAGGAATTAGAATGGATCGTACGAAGGAATTAGAATGGATCATACGAATGAAATAGAATGGATCGTACGAAGGAATTAGAATGGATCGTACGAAGGAATTAGAATGGATCGTACGAATGAATTAGAATGGATATATTCGTGTAAATGAATTAGAATGGATCGTATGAATGAATTAGAATGGATCGTATGAGTAAATTAGAACGGATAGTACGAATGAAGTAGAATGGATCGTATGAATGAATTAGAATGGATACATTCGTGCGAATGAATTAGAATGGATCGTATGAATGAATTAGAATAGATTTTGTAAATGAATTAGAATGGATCGTACGAATGAATTAGAATGGATACATTCGTGCGAATGAATTAGAATGGATTGTATGAATGAATTAGAATGGATCGTACGAATGAACTAGAATGGATACATTTGTGCGAATGATTTAGAATGGATCGTACGAATGAATTAGAATGGATCGTACGAATGAATTAGAATAGATTGCGTGAATGACTTAGAATGGATAGTGCGAATGAAATAGAATGGATACAAATGAATTAGAATGGATCATACGAATGAATTAGAATGACGATCCATTCTTACTCATTCGTATGATCATTCTAATTTATTCGCACGAATGTATCCATTCTAATTAGAATGAATTAGAATGGATCGTATGAATGGATCATACGAATGGATTAGAATGGATCAAACCAATGAGTAAGAATGGATCGTGCGAATGAATTAGAATGGATCGGACGAATGAATTAGAATGGATCATACGAATGAATTAGAATGGATCGTATGAATGAATTATAATGGATCGTACGAATGAATTAGAATGGATCGTGCGAATGAATTAGAATGGATCGTACGAATGAATTAGAATGGATCGTACGAATGAACTAGAATGGATACATTCGTGTGAATGAATTAGAATGAATCGTGCGAATGAATTAGAATGGATCGTACGAATGAATTAGAATGGATACATTTGTGCGAATGAATTAGAATGGATCGTACGAATGAATTAGAATGGATCGTATGAATGAATTAGAATGGATCATACGAATGAATTAGAATGGATCGTGCGAATGAATTAGAATGGATCGTATGAATGAATTAGAATGGATCGTACGAATGAACTAGAATAGATACATTCGTGCGAATGAATTAGAATGGATCGTACGAATGAATTAGAATGGATCGTACGAATGAATTAGAATGGATCTTATGAACGAATTAGAATGGATCGTACGAATGAATTTGAATGGATCGTACGAATGAATTAGAATGGATACATTCGTGCGAATGAATTAGAATGGATCGGACGAATGAATTAGAATGGATCGCACGAATGAATTAGAATGGATCGTACGAATGAATTAGAATGGATCGTACGAATAAATTAGAATGGATACATTCGTCCGAATGAATTAGAATGGATCATACGAATGAGTAAGAATGGATCGTACGAATGAAATAGAATAGATTGTACGAATGAATTAGAATGGATCCTACGAATGAATTAGAATGGATCGTGTGAAAGAATTAGATTGGATTGTATGAATGAATTAGATAGGATCGTATGAATGAATTAGAATGGTTACGAATATATCCATTCTAATTCATTCGTACGATCCATTCTAATTCCTTCCTACGATCCATTCTAATTCATTCGTACGATCTATTCTAATTCATTCGTACGATCCATTCTAATTCATTCGTACGATCCATTCTAATTCCTTCGTACGATCCATTCCAATTCATTCGTACGATCCATTCAAATTCATTCATACAATCCATTCTAATTCTTTCACACGATCCATTCTAATTCATTCGTACGATCTATTCTAAATCATTCGTGCAATCCATTCTATTTCATTCGTACGATCAATTCTAATTCATTAGAATGGATCGTACGAATGAATTAGAATGGATCATATTAATAAATTAGAATGGATCGTACGAATGAATTAGAATGGATCGTACGAATGAATTAGAATGGATCTTACGAATGGATTAGAATGGATCGTACGAATGAATTAGAATGGATCGCGTGAAAGAATTAGAATTGATTGTATGAATGAATTAGAATGGATCGTACGAATGAATTAGAATGGATAGTACGAAGGAATTAGAATGGATCGTACGAATGAATTAGAATGGATCGTACAAATGAATTAGAATAGATCGTACGAATGAATTAGAATGGATCGTACGAAGGAATTAGAATTGATCGTACGAATGAATTAGAATGGATATATTCGTGCAAATGAATTAGAATGGATCGTATGAATGAATTAGACGTACGAATGAATTAAAATGGATACATTCGTGCGAATAAATTAGAATGGATCATACGAAGGAGTAAGAGTGGATCGCCATTCTAATTCATTCGTATGATCCATTCTAATTCATTTGTATCCGTTCTATTTCATTCGCACGATCCATTCTAATTCATTCGCGCAATCTATTCTAATTCATTCGTACGATCCATTCTAATTCATTCATAAGATCCATTCTAATTCATTCGTACGATCCATTCTAATTCATTCGCACGAATGTATCCATTCTAGTTCATTCGTACGATCCATTCTAATTCATTCGTACGATCCATTCTAATTCATTCGCACGATCCATTCTAATTCATTCGTACGATCCATTCTAATTCATTCATACGATCCATTCTAATTCATTCGCACAAATGTATCCATTCTAATTCATTCGCACGATCCATTCTAATTCATTCGTACGATCCATTCTAATTTATTCGCACGATCTGTTCTTATTCATTCGCACAATCCATTCTAATTCATTCGCACGAATGTATCCATTCTAATTCATTCGTACGATCCATTCTAATTCATTCGTACGATCCATTCTAATTCATTCATATGATCCATTCTAATTAATTCGTATGAACCATTCTAATTCATTGGTATGATCCATTCTAATTCATTCGTACGATCCATTCTAATTCATTCGTACGATCCATTCTAATCCATTCTAGTTCATTCGTACGATCCATTCTAATTCCTTTGTACGATCCATTCTAATTCATTCGTATGATCCATTCTAATTAATTCGTATGATCCATTCTAATTCATTCGTACGAATGTATCCATTCTAGTTCATTTGTACGAATGAAATAGAATAGATTGTACGAATGAATTAGAATGGATTAGAATGAATTAGAATGGATCGTGTGAAAGAATTAGAATGGATCGTACAAATGAATTAGAATGGATTAGAAGGGATCGTGCGAATGAATTAGAATGGATCGTACGAATGAATTAGAATGGATCGTACGAATGAATTAGAATGGATCATATGAATGAATAATAATGGATCGTACGAATGAATTAGAATGGATCGTGTGAATGAATTAGCATGAATCGTACGAATGTATTAGAATGGATCGTACGAATGAATTAAAATGAATCGTACGATCCATTCTAATTCATTTGTACGATCCATTCTAATTCATTCACACGAATGTATCCATTCTAGTTCATTCGTACGATCCATTCTAGTTCATTCGTACGATCCATTCTAATTCATTCGTACGATCCATTCTAATTCACTCGTATGATCCATTCTAATTAATTCGTATGATCCATTCTAATTCATTCGTACGATCCATTCTAATTCATTCATACAATCCATTCTAATTCATTCGCACGAATATATCCATTCTAATTAATTCATATGATCCATTCTAATTCATTCGTATGATCCATTCTTATTCATTCGCACGATCCAGTCTAATGGATTCACAGGATCCATTCTAATTCATTCGCACGAATGTATCCGTTCTAATTCATTCATACGATTCATTCTAATTTATTCGTACGATCCATTCTAATTCATTCACAAAATCTATTCTAATTCATTCATACGATCCATTCTAATTCATTCGCACGAATGTATCCATTCTAATTCATTCATACGATCCATTCTACTTCATTCGTACTATCCGTTCTAATTCACTCATACGATCCATTCTAATTCATTCATACGATCCATTCTAATTCATTTGCACGAATATATCCATTCTAATTCATTCGTACGAACCATTCTAATTCCTTCGTACGATCCATTCTAATTCATTCGTACGATCTATTCTAATTCATTCGCACGATCCATTCTAATTCATTCGTACGATCCATTCTAATTCCTTCGTACGATCCATTCTAATTCATTCGTACGATCCATTCTAATTCATTCATACAATCCATTCTATTTCTTTCACACGAATGAATTAGAAAGGATCGTACGAATGAATTAGAATGGATCGTGCGAATGAATTAGAATGGATCGTGCGAATGAATTAGAATGGATCGTACGAATCAATTAGAATGGATACATTTGTGCGAATGAATTAGAATGGATCGTACAAATGAATTAGAATGGATCGTATGAATGAATTAGAATGGATCGTGCGAATGAATTAGAATGGATCGTACGAATGAATTAGAATGGATACATTTGTGCGAATGAATTAGAATGGATCGTACGAATGAATTAGAATGGATCGTATGAATGAATTAGAATGGATCGTACGAATGAATTAGAATTGATCGTGCGAATGAATTAGAATGGATCGTACGAATGAATTAGAATGGATCGTACGAATGAACTAGAATGGATACATTCGTGCGAATGAATTAGAATGGATCGTACGAATGAATTAGAATGGATCGTACAAATGAATTAGAATGGATCGTACGAATGAATTAGAATGGATCTTACGAATGGATTAGAATGGATCGTACGAATGAATTAGAATGGATCGTGTGAAAGAATTAGAATGGATTGTATGAATGAATTAGAATGGATCGTACGAATGAATTAGAATGGATCGTACGAAGGAATTAGAATGGATCGTACGAATGAATTACACGAATGTATCCATTCTAATTCATTCATACGATCCATTCTAATTCATTTGCACGAATATATCCATTCTAATTCATTCGTACGATCCATTCTAATTCCTTCGTACGATCCATTCTAATTCATTCGTACGATCTATTCTAATTCATTCGTACGATCCATTCTAATTCATTCGTACGATCCATTCTAATTCCTTCGTACGATCCATTCTAATTCATTCGTACGATCCATTCTAAGTCATTCATACAATCCATTCTAATTCTTTCACACGATCCATTCTAATTCATTCGTACGATCCATTCTAATTCATTCGTGCAATCCATTCTATTTCATTCGTACGATCCATTCTTACTCATTCGTACGATCCATTCTAATTCATTCACACGAATGTATCCATTCGTACGAATGAATTAGAATAGATTGTACGAATGAATTAGAATGGATCGTACGAATGAATTAGAATGGATCGTACGAATGAATTAGAATGGATCGTACAAATGAATTAGAATAGATCGTACGAACGAATTAGAATGGATCGTACGAAGGAATTAGAATGGATCGTACGAATGAATTAGAATGAATATATTCGTGCAAATGAATTAGAATGGATCGTATGAATGTATTAGAATGGATCGTATGAGTGAATTAGAATGGATCGTACGAATGAATTAGAATGGATCGTATGAATGAATTAGAATGGATACATTCGTGCGAATGAATTAGAATTGATCGTACGAATGAATTAGAATGGATCGTGCGAATGAATTAGAATGGATCATACGAATGAATTAGAATGGATCGTACGAATGAACTACAATGGGTACATTCGTACGAATGAATTAAAATGGATCGTACGAATGAATTAGAATGGATCGTACGAATGAATTAGAATGGATCTTACGAATGAATTAGAATGGATCGTACGAATGAGTAAGAATAGATCGTACGAATGAAATAGAATGGATTGTACGAATGAATTAGAATGGATTCGTACGAATGAATTAGAATGGATACATTCGTGCGAATGAATTAGAATGGATTATACGAATGAGTAAAAATGGATCATACGAATGAAATAGAATAGATTGTACGAATGAATTAGAATGGATCCTACGAATGAATTAGAATGGATCGTGTGAAAGAATTAGAATGGATTGTATGAATGAATTAGAATGGATCGTACGAATGAATTAGAATGGATCGTACGAATGAATTAGAATGGATACATTCGTGCGAATGAATTAGAATTGATCGTACGAATGAATTAGAATGGATCGTGCGAATGAATTAGAATGGATCGTACGAATGAATTAGAATGGATCGTACGAATAAACTAGAATGGATACATTCGTGCGAATGAATTACAATGGATCGTACGAATGAATTTGAATGGATCGTACGAATGAATTAGAATGGATCTTACGAATGAATTAGAATGGATCGTACGAATGAATTAGAATGGATCGTATGAATGAATTAGAATGGATACATTCGTGTGAATGAATTTGAATGGATCGGACGAATTAATTAGAATGGATCGTACGAATGAATTAGAATGGATCGTACGAATGAATTAGAATGGATCGTACGAATAAATTAGAATGGATACATTCGTCCGAATGAATTAGAATGGATCATACGAATAAGTAAGAATGGATCGTACGAATGAAATAGAATGGATCGTACGAGTGAACTAGAATGGATACATTCGTGCAAATGAATTAGAATGGATCGTACGAATGAATTAGAATGGATCGTACGAATGAATTAGAATGGATCTTACGAATGAATTAGAATGGATCGTACGATTGAATTAGAATGGATCGTACGAATGAATTAGAATGGATACATTCGTGCGAATGAATTAGAATGGATCGGACGAATGAATTAGAATGGATCATACGAATGAATTAGAATGGATCATACGAATAAATTAGAATGGATACATTCGTCCGAATGAATTAGAATGGATCATACGAATGAATTAAAATGGATCGTACGAATGAATTAGAATGGATCATATTAATGAATTAGAATGGATCGTACGAATGAATTAGAATGGATACATTCGTGAGAATGAATTAGAATGGATTGTGCATGAATGTATCCATTCTAATTCATTCGTACGATCCATTCTGCACAAAGGTATCTATTCTAATCCATTCGTAGGATCCATTCTAATCCATTCGTACGATCCATTCTATTTCATTCGTACGATCGATTCTAATTCATTCGCTCGAATGTATCCATTCTAATCCATTCGTACGATCCATTCTAATCCATTCGTACGATCCATTCTAATTCATTCGCATGAAAGTAACCATTCTAATTCATTCATTTAATCCATTCTAATTCATTCGTACGATCCATTCTAATTCATTCGTCCGATCCATTCTAATTCATTCGCACGAATGTATCCATTCTAATTCATTCGTATGATCCATTCTAACTCATTCGTATGATCCATTCTAATTCATTTGTACGATCCATTCTAATTCATTCGTACGATCCATTCTAATTCATTCGCACGAATGTATCCATTCTAGTTCATTCGTACGATCCATTCTAATCCATTCTAATTCATTCGCATGAATGTATCCATTCTAATTCATTCATTTGATCCATTCTAATTCATTCGTACGATCCATTCTAATTCATTCGTCCGATCCATTCTAATTCATTCGCACGAATGTATCCATTCTAATTCATTCGCACGATCCATTCTAATTCATTCGTACGAACCATTCTAATTCATTCGTCCGATCCATTCTAATACATTCGTAGGATCTTAGAATGGAATATACGAATGAATTAGAATGGATCGTACGAATGAATTAGAATGGATCGTATGAATGAATTAGAATGGATCGTACGAATGAATTAGAATGGATCGTGCGAATGAATTCGAATGGATCGTACGATCCATTCTAATTCATTCATACAATCCATTCTAATTCATTCGCACGAATGTATCCATTCTAATCCATTCGCACGATCCATTCTAATCCATTCGTACGATCCATTCTAATTCATTCGCACAAATGTATCCATTCTAATTCATTCGTACGATCCATTCTAATTCATTCGTACGATCCATTCTAATTAATTCGTATGATCCATTCTAATTCATTCATACGATCCATTCTAATTCATTCGTACGATCCATTCTAATTCATTCATACGATCCATTCTAATTAATTCGTATGATCCATTCTAATTTATTCGTACGATCCATTCTAATTCATTCGTACGATCCATTCTAATTCATTCGCACAATCCATTCTATTTCAATCGTACGATCCATTCTTACTCATTGGTACGATCCATTCTAATTCATTCGCACGAATGTATCCATTCTAATTCATTCGTACAAATCTATTCTAATTCATTCGTACAATCCATTCTATTTCATTCGTACGATCCATTCTTACTCATTCTTATGATCCATTCTAATTCATTCGCACGAATGTATCCATTCTAAATCATTCGTACGATCCATTCTAATTCATTCGTACGATCCATTCTAAATCATTCGTACAATCCATTCTATTTCATTCGTACGATCCATTCTTACTCATTCGTATGATCCATTCTAATTCATTCGGACGAATGTATCCATTCTAATTTATTCGTACGATCCATTCTAATTCATTCGTACGATCCATTATAATTCATTCGTACGATCCATTCTAATTCATTCGTATGATCCATTCTAATTAATTCGTATGATCCAATCTAATTCATTCGTACGATCCATTCTTATTCATTCATACAATCCATTCTAATTCATTCGCACGAATGTATCCATTCTAATTAATTCATACAATCCATTCTAATTCATTCATACAATCCATTCTAATTCCTTCCGTACGATCCATTCTAATTCATTCGCTCGAATGTATCCATTCTAATCCATTCGTACGATCCATTCTAATCCATTCGTACGATCCATTCTGATTCATACGATTCATTCTTACGATCCATTCTATTTCATTCGTACGATCCATTCTTACTCATTCGTACGATCCATTCTAAATCATTCATACAATCCATTCTATTTCATTCGTACGATCCATTCTTACTCATTCGTATGATCCCTTCTAATTCATTCGGACGAATGTATCCATTCTAATTTATTCGTACGATCCATTCTAATTCATTCATATATTCCATTCTAAGATCCTACGAATGAATTAGAATGGATCGGACGAATGAATTAGAATGGATCGTACGAATGAATTGGAATGGATCGTGCGATCCATTCTAATTCATTCGCACGAATGTATCCATTCTAATTAATTCGTACGATCCATTCTAATTCATTCATACAATCCATTCTAATTCATTCCGTACGATCCATTCTAATTCATTCGCACGAATGTATCCATTCTAATTCATTCGTACGAATCCATTCTAATTCATTCGTATGATCTATTCTAATTCATTCGCACGATCCATTCTAATTCATTCGTACGATCCATTCTAATTCATTCGCACGAATGTATCCATTCTAATTCATTCGTACGATCCATTCTAATTCATTCGTACTATCCATTCTAATTCATTCATACGATCTATTCTAATTCATTCGCACGAATGTATCCATTCTAGTTCATTCGTACGATCCATTCTAATTCATTCGTACGATCCATTCTAATTCATTCGCACGATCCATTCTAATTCATTAGCACGATCCATGCTAATTCATTGGTTCGATCAATTCTAATTCATTAGCACGATCCATTCTAATTCATTCGTACGATCCATTCTAATTCATTCACACGATCCATTCTAATTCATTCATAGGATCCATTCTAATTCATTCATACGATCTATTCTAATTCTGTCGCACGAATGTATCCATTCTAATTCATTCGCACGAATGTATCCATTGTAATTCATTCGTACAATCTATTCTAATTCATTCGTACGATCCATTCTAATTCATTCGTACGATCCATTCTAATTCATTCATACGATCTATTCTAATTCATTCATACAATCCATTCTAATTCTTTCTCACGATCCATTCTAATTCATTCATATGATCCATTCTAATTCATTCGTACGATCCATTCTAATTCATATACACAAAAGTATCCATTCTAATCCATTCGTAGGATCCATTCTAATCCATTCGTACGATCCATTCGAATTCATTCGTACGATCCATTCTAATTCATTCGCTCGAATGTATCCATTCTAATCCATTCGTACGATCCATTCTAATCCATTCATACGATCCATTCTAATTCATTCGCATGAATGTAACCATTCTAATTCATTCATACGATCCATTCTAATTCATTCGTACGATCCATTCTAATTCATTCGTATGATCCGTTCTAATTCATTCGCACGAATGTATCCATTCTAATTCATTCATATGATCCATTCTAATTCATTCATACAATCCATTCTAATTCTTTCACACAATCCATTCTAATTCATTCGTACGATCCATTCTAATTCATTCGTACAATCCATTCTAATTCATTCGCAAGAATGTATCCATTCTAATTCATTCATGCGATCCATTCTAATTCATTCGTACGATCCATTCTAATTCCTTCGTACGATCTATTCTAATTCATTCGTACGATCCATTCTAATTCATTCGTACGATCCATTCTAATTCATTCGTAAGATCCATTCTAATTCATTCGTACGATCCATTCTAATTCATTCGTACGATCCATTCTAATTCATTCTCATGAATGTATCCATTCAAGTTCATTCGTACGATCCATTCTAATTCATTCGTACGATCCTTTCTAATCCATTCCAGTTCATTCATACGATCCATTCTAATTCATTCATACAATCCATTCTAATTCTTTCACACGATCCATTCTAATTCATTCGTAGGATCCATTCTAATTCATTCGTACAATCTATTCTATTTCATTCGTACGATCCATTCTTACTTATTCGTATGATCCAGTCTAATTCATTCGGACGAATGTATCCATTCTAATTTATTCGTACGATCCATTCTAATTCATTCGTACGATCCATTCTAAATCATTCGTACGATCCATTCTAATTCATTCGTCCGATCCATTCTAATTCATTCGCACGAATGTATCCATTCTAATTCATTCGTACGATCCATTCTAATTCATTCGTACAATCCATTCTAATTCATTCATACAATCCATTCTAATTCTTTCACACGATCCATTCTAATTCATTCGTACGATCCATTCTAATTCATTCGTACGATCCATTCTAATTCATTCGTACGATCCATTCTTACTCATTCGTATGATCCATTCTAACTCATTCGTACGATCCATTCTTATTCATTCGTACGATCGATTCTAATTCAATCGCACTATCCATTCTAATTCATTCGTACGATCCATTCTAATTCATTCGTATGATCCATTCTAATTTATTCGTTCAAATATATCCATTCTAATTCATTCCGTACGATCCATTCTAATTCATTCGTACGATCCATTCTAATTCATTCGTACGAATGTATCCATTCTAATTCATTCGTATGATCCATTCTAATTCATTCGTACGATCCATTCTAATTCATTCGTATGATCCATTCTAATTCATTCGGACGAATGTATCCATTCTAATTTATTCATACGATCCATTCTAATTCATTCATTTGATCCATTCAAATTCATTCGTACGATCCATTCTAATTCATTCGTCCGATCCATTCTAATTCATTCACACAAATGTATCCATTCTAATTCATTCACACGAATGTATCCATTCTAATTCATTCGTACGATCCATTCTAATTCATTCGTAAGATCCATTCTAATTCATTCGTACGATCCATTCTAATTCATTTGTACGATCCATTCTAATTCATTCGCACAAAAGTATCCATTCTAGTTCATTCGTACGATCCATTCTAATTCATTCGTATGATCCATTCTAATTCATTCGCACGATCCATTCTAATTCATTCATACGATTCATTCTAATTCATTCGCACGAATGTATCCATTCTAATTCATTCGTGCAATCCATTCTATTTCATTCGTACGATCCATTCTTACTCATTCGTACGATCCATTCTAATTCATTCACACGAATGTATCCATTCGTACGAATGAATTAGAATAGATTGTACGAATGAATTAGAATGGATCGTACGAATGAATTAGAATGGATCGTACGAAGGAATTAGAATGGATCGTACAAATGAATTAGAATGGATCGTACGAATGAATTAAAATAGATCGTACGAATGAATTAGAATGGATCGTACGAAGGAATTAGAATGGATCGTACGAATAAATTACAATGGATATATTCGTACAAATGAATTAGAATGGACCGTATGAATGTATTAGAATGGATCGTATGAGTGAATTAGAATGGATCGTACGAATGAATTAGAATGGATTGTATGAATGAATTAGAATGGATCGTATGAATGAATTAGAATGGATCATACGAATTAATTAGAATGGATCATACGAATGAATTAGAATGGATCGTACGAATGAATTAGAATGGATACATTCGTGCGAATGAATTAGAATGGATTGTGCGAATGAATAAGAACAGATCGTTCGAATGAATTAGAATGGATCGTACGAATGAATTAGAATGGATCGTGCGAATGAATTAGAATGGATCGTACAAATGAACTAGAATGGATAAATTTGTGCGAATGAATTAGAATGGATCGTACGAATGAATTAGAATGGATCGTATGAATGAATTAGAATGGATTGTACGAATGAAATAGAATGGATCGTGCGAATGAATTAGAATGGATCGTACGAATGAATTAGAATGGATCGTGTGAAAGAATTAGAATGGATCGTACGAATGAATTAGAATGGATCGTGCGAATGAATTAGAATGGATCGTACGAATGAATTAGAATGGATCGTACGAATGAGCTAGAATGGATACATTCGTGCGAATGGATTAGAATGGATCGTACGAACGAATTAGAATGGATCGTACGAATGAATTAGAATGGATCGTACGAATGAATTAGAATGGATAAATTCATGCGAATGAATTAGAATGGATCGGACTAATGAATTAGAATGGATCGTATGAATGAATTAGAATGGATCGTACGAAGGAATTAGAATGGATCGTACGAATGAATTAGAATGGATATATTCGTGCAAATGAATTAGAATGGATCGTATGAATGTATTAGAATTGATCGTATGAGTGAATTAGAATGGATCGTACGAATGAATTTGAATGGATCGAATGAAGAATTAGAATGGATACATTCGTGTGAATGAATTAGAATGGATCGTATGAATGAATTAGAATGGATCGTGCGAATGAATTAGAATGGATCGTACGAATGAATTAGAATGGATACATTTGTGCGAATGAATTAGAATGGATCGTACGAATGAATTAGAATGGATCGTATGAATGAATTAGAATGGATCGTACGAATGAATTAGAATGGATCGTGCGAATGAATTAGAATGGATCGTACGAATGAATTAGAATGGATCGTACGAATGAACTAGAATGGATACATTCGTGCGAATGAATTAGAATGGATCGTACGAATGAATTAGAATTGATCGTACGAATGAAATTAGAATGGATACATTCGTGCGAATAAATTAGAATGGATTGTATGAATGAATTAGAATGGATCGTACGAATGAGTTAGAATGGATCGTACGAATGAATTAGAATAGATTGCGCGAATGAATTAGAATGGATCGTACGAATGAATTAGAATGGATCGTACGAAGGAATTAGAATGGATCGTACGAATGAATTAGAATGGATCGTACGAATGAATTAGAATAAATCGTACGAAGGAATTAGAATGGATCGTACGAATGAATTAGAATGGATCGTACGATTGAATTAGAATGGATCATACGAATAAGTAAGAATGGATCGTATGAATGAATTAGATTGGATCGTACGATCCATTCTAATTCATTAGCATGGATCGTGCTAATGAATTAGAATGGAATATACGAATGAATTAGAATGGATCGTAGAATGGATCGTACGAATGAATTAGAATGAAATAGAATGGATCATACGAATGAATTAGAATAGATCATAGGAATGAATTAGAATGGATCGTGCAAATGAATTAGAATGGATACATTCGTGCGAATGAATTAGAATGGATCGTGCGAATGAATTAGAATGGATCGTACGAATGAATTAGAATGGATATATTTGAACGAATAAATTAGAATGGATCATACGAATGAATTAGAATGGATCGTACGAATGAATTAGAATGGATAGTGCGAATGAATTAGAATCGATCGTACGAATGAATTAGAATGGATCGTACGAATGAATTAGAATGGATCATATGAATGAGTAAGAATGGATCGTACGAATGAATTAGAATGGATCGTACGAATGAATTAGAATGGATCATACGAATAAATTAGAATTGATATATTCGTCCGAATGAATTAGAATGGATCATACGAATGAGTAAGAATGGATCGTACGATTGAAATAGAATAGATTGTACGAATGAATTAGAATGGATCCTACGAATGAATTAGAATGGATCGTACGAATGAATTAGAATGGATCATATTAATGAATTAGAATGGATCGTACGAATAAATTAGAATGGATACATTCGTGTGAATAAATTAGAATGGATTGTATGAATGAATTAGAATGGATCGTACGAATGAATTAGAATGGATCGTACGAATGAATTAGAATAGATTGCACGAATGAATTAGAATGGATCGTACGAATGAATTAGAATGGATCGTACGAAGGAATTAGAATGGATCGTACGAATGAATTAGAATGGATCGTACGAATGAATTAGAATGGATCGTACGAAGGAATTAGAATGGATCGTACGAATGAATTAGAATGGATCGTACGATTGAATTAGAATGGATCATACGAATGAGTAATAATGGATCGTATGAATAAATTAGATTGGATCGTACGATCCATTCTAATTCATTAGCATGGATCGTGCTAATGAATTAGAATGGAATATACGAATGAATTAGAATGGATCGTAGAATGGATCGTACGAATGAATTAGAATAAATTAGAATGGATCGTACGAATGAATTAGAATAGATCATAGGAATGAATTAGAATGGATCGTGCAAATAAATTAGAATGGATACATTCGTGCGAATAAATTAGAATGGATTGTATGAATGAATTAGAATGGATCGTACAAATGAATTAGAATGGATCGTACGAATGAATTAGAATAGATTGCGCGAATGAATTAGAATGGATCGTGCGAATGAAATAGAATGGATACAAATGAATTAGAATGGATCATACGAATGAATTAGAATGACGATCCATTCTTACTCATTCGTATGATCCATTCTAATTTATTCGCACGAATGTATCCATTCTAATTCATTCGTACGTCTAATTCATTCGTACGGTCCATTCTAATTCATTCGCACAATCCATTCTATTTCATTCGTACGATCCATTCTTACTCATTGGTACGATCCATTCTAATTCATTCGCACGAATGTATCCATTCTAATTCATTCGTACGAATCCATTCTAATTCATTCGTACGATCCATTCTAATTCATTCGCACGATCCATTCTAATTCATTCGTACGATCCATTCTAATTCATTCGCACGAATGTATCCATTCTAATTCATTCGTACGATCCATTCTAATTCATTCGTACGATCTATTCTAATTCATTCGTACGATCCATTCTAATTCATTCGTATGATCCATTCTAATTCCTTCGTACGATCCATTCTAATTCATTCGTACGATCCATTCTAATTCATTCATACAATCCATTCTAATTCTTTCACACGATCCATTCTAATTCATTCGTACGATCCATTCTAAATCATTCGTGCAATCCATTCTATTTCATTCGTACGATCAATTCTAATTCATTAGAATGGATCGTACGAATGAATTAGAATGGATCATATTAATGAATTAGAATGGATCGTACGAATGAATTAGAATGGATCGTACGAATGAATTAGAATGGATCTTACGAATGGATTAGAATGGATACATTCGTGCGAATGAATTAGAATGGATCGGACGAATGAATTAGAATGGATCGTACGAATGAATTAGAATGGATCAAATGAATGAATTAGAATGGTTACATTCATGCGAATGAATTAGAATGGATCGTACGAATGGATTAGAATGGATCATACGAATGGATTAGAATGGATACATTCGAGCGAATGAATTAGAATGGATCGTACGAATGAAATTAGAATGGATCGTACGAATGGATTAGAATAGATCGTACGAATGAATTAGAATGGATCGTACGAATGAATTAGGATGGATCGTGTGAAAGAATTAGAATGGATCGTACTAATGAATTAGAATGGATCGTGCGAATGAATTAGAATGGATCGTACGAATGAATTAGAATGGATCGTGCTAATGAATTAGAATTGATCGAACGAATGAATTAGCATGGATCGTGCATTCGTACGATCCATTCTAATTCATTCGTAAGATCCATTCTAATTCATTCGTACGATCCATTCTAATTCATTCGTACGATCCATTCTAATTAATTCGCACGAATGTATCCATTCTAGTTCATTCGTACGATCCATTCTAATTCATTCGTACGATCCATTCTAATTCATTCATACGATCTATTCTAATTCATTCATACAATCCATTCTAATTCTTTCACACGATCTATTCTAATTCATTCGTACGATCCATTCTAATTCATTCGCACAATCCATTCTATTTCATTCGTACGATCCATTCTTACTCATTCGTATGATCCATTCTAATTCATTCGCACGAATGTATCCATAATGGATCATACGAATGAGTAAGAATGGATCGTACGAATGAAATAGAATGGATTGTGTGAATGAATTAGAATGGACCATACGAATGAATTAGAATGGATGCATTCGTGCGAATGAATTAGAATGGATCGGATGAATGAATTAGAATGGATCGTACGAATGAATTAGAATGGATCGTACGAATGAATTAGAATGGATCGTACGAATAAATTAGAATGGATACATTCATCCGAATGAATCAGAATGGATCATACGAATGAGTAAGAATGGACCGTACGAATGAAATAGAATAGATTGTACGAATGAATTAGAATGGATCGTGCGAATAAATTAGAATGGATCGTACGAATGAATTAGAATGGATCGTACGAATGAATTAGAATGGATCGTGCGAATGAATTAGAATGGATCATATTAATGAATTAGAATGGATCGTACGAATGAATTAGAATGGATACATTCGTGCGAATGAATTAGAATGGATCGTGCGAATCCATTAGACTTGATCGTGCGAATGAATAAGAATGGATCATACGAATGAATTAGAATGGATCGTACGAATTAATTACAATGGATACATTCGTGCGAATGAATTAGAATGGATTGTATGAATGAATTACAATGGATCGTACAAATGAATTAGAATGGATCGTACAAATGAATTAGAATAGCTCATACGAATGAATTAGAATGAATCGTATGAATGAATTAGAATGGTTACATTCGTGCGAATGAATTAGAATAGATCGTACGAATGAATTAGAATGGATCGTACGAATATATTAGAATGGATCGTGGGAATGAATTAGAATGGTTCGTACGAATGAATTAGAATGGATCCACCGAATGAGTTAGAATGGATCATACGAATGAATTAGAATGGATTGTACGAATGAATTAGAATGGATTGTGCGAATGAATTAAAATGGATCGTATGAATGAATAAGAATGGATCGTACTTATGAATTAGAATGGATCGTGCGAATGAATTAGCATGAATCATACGAATGTATTAGAATGGATCGTAGGAAAGAATTAGAATGGATCGTACGAAGGAATTAGAATGGATCGTCCGAAGGAATTAGAATGGATCGTACGAATGAATTAGAATAGATATATTCGTGCAAATGAATTAGAATGGATCGTATGAATGAATTAGAATGGATCATATGAGTGAATTAGAACGGATAGTACGAATGAAGTAGAATGGATCGTATGAATGAATTAGAATGGATACATTCGTGCGAATGAATTAGAATGGATCGTACGAATGAATTAGAATGGATCGTATGAATGAGTTAGAATGGATCTTACGAATGAATTAGAATGGATCGTACGAATGAATTAGAATGGATCGTACGAATGAATTAGAATGGATACATTCGTGCGAATGAATTAGAATGGATCGGACGAATGAATTATAATGGATCGTACAAATAAATTAGAATGGATCAAATGAATGAATTAGAATGGTTACATTCATGCGAATGAATTAGAATGGATCGTACGAATGGATTAGAATGGATCGTAC
This sequence comes from Chamaelirium japonicum, assembly GCA_947650365.1. Lineage (NCBI taxonomy): Eukaryota > Viridiplantae > Streptophyta > Magnoliopsida > Liliales > Melanthiaceae > Chamaelirium > Chamaelirium japonicum. Next base: position 81,164 of record CANTAL010000111.1, read on the forward strand.
GAATGGATTAGAATGGATACATTCGAGCGAATGAATTAGAATGGATCGTACGAATGAATTAGAATAGATCGCACGAATGGATTAGAATGGATCCTACGAATGGATTAGAATGGATACCTTTGTGCATATGAATTAGAATGGATCGTACGAATGAATTATAATGGATCGTACGAATGAATTAGAATGGATCAAGCTAATGAATTATAATTGATCGAACGAATGAATTAGCATGGATCGTGCTAATGAATTAGAATGGAACGTATGAATGAATTAGAATGGATCGTGTGAAAGAATTAGAATCGATTGTATGAATGAATTAGAATGAATTCGTACGATCCATTCTAATTCATTCGCACGATCCATTCTATCTCATTCATACAATCCATTCTAATTCTTTCACACGATCCATTCTAATTCATTCGTACGATCCATTCTAATTCATTCGCACAATCCATTCTAATTCATTCGCACGAATGTATCCATTCTAATTCATTCATACGATCCATTCTAATACATTCATACGATCCATTCTAATTCATTCGCACAAATGTATCCATTCTAATTCATTCGTACGATCCATTCTAATTCATTCGTACGAGATCGTACGAATGAATTAGAATGGATCGTACGAATGAATTAGAATAGATCGTACAAATGAATTAGAATGGATCGTACGAAGGAATTAGAACGGATCGTACGAATGAATTAGAATGGATCGTGCTAATGAATTAGAATTGATCGAACGAATGAATTAGCATGGATCATGCTAATGAATTAGAATGGAACGTACGAATGAATTAGAATGGATCGTGTGAAAGAATTAGAATGGATTGTATCAATGAATTAGAATGAATTCATACGATCCATTCGAATTCATTCGCACGATCCATTCTAATTCATTCATACGATCCATTCTAATTCATTCATACAATCCATTCTAATTCTTTCACACGATCCATTCTAATTCATTCGTAGGATCCATTCTAATTCATTCGTACAATCTATTCTATTTCATTCGTACGATCCATTCTTACTCAATCGTATGATCCATTCTAATTCATTCGGACGAATGTATCCATTATAATTTATTCGTACGATCCATTCTAATTCATTCATACGATCCATTCTAATTCATTCGTACGATCTATTCTAATACATTCGTACGATCCATTCTGATTTCATTCGTACGATCCATTCTAATTCATTCGCTCGAATGTATCCATTCTAATCCATTCGTACGATCCATTCTAATCCATTCGTACGATCCATTCTAATTCATTCGCATCAATGTAACCGTTCTAATTCATTCATTTGATCCATTCTAATTCATTGGTACGATCCATTCTAATTCGTTCGTCCGATCCATTCTAATTCATTCGCACGAATGTATCCATTCTAATTCATTCGTACGATCCATTCTAATTCATTCGTACGATCCATTCTAATTCATTCGTAAGATCCATTCTAATTCATTCGTACGATCCATTCTAATTCATTCGCACGAATGTATCCATTCTAGTTCATTCGTACGATCTATTCTAATTCATTCGTACGATCCATTCTAATTCATTCGCACGATCCATTCTAATTCATTCATACGATCAATCCTAATTCATTCGCACGAATGTATCCATTCTAATTCATTTGTACGATCCTGAATTAGAATGGATCATACGAATGAATTAGAATGGATACCTTTGTGCATATGAATTAGAATGGATCGTACGAATGAATTAGAATGGATCATATTAATGAATTAGAATGGATCGTACGAATGAATTAGAACGGATACATTCGTGCGAATGAATTAGAATGGATCGTGCGAATCAATTAGACTGGATCGTGCGAATGAATAAGAATAGATCATATGAATGAATTAGAATGGATTGTACGAATTAATTAGAATGGATACATTCGTGCGAATGAATTAGAATGGATTGTATGAATGAATTAGAATGGATCGTACGAATGAATTAGAATGGATCATACAAATTAATTAGAATGGATCGTACGAATGAATTAGAATGGATCATACGAATGAATTAGAATGGATACATTCGTGCGAATAAATTAGAATGGATCGGACGAATGAATTAGAATAGATCGTACGAATGAATTAGAATGGATCGTACGAAGGAATTAGAATGGATCGTATGAATGAATCAGAATGGACATATTTGTGCAAATGAATTAGAAAAAAATAGAATGGATCGTGTGAATGAATTAGAATGGATCGTACGAATGAATTAGAATGGATCGTGCTAATGAATTAGAATTGATCGAACGAATGAATTAGCATGGATCGTGCTAATGAATTAGAATGGAACGTACGAATGAATTAGAATGGATCGTACGAATTAATTAGAATGGATCGTACGAAGGAATTAGAATGGATCGTACGAATGAACTAGAATGTATTAGAATGGATCGTACGAATGAATTAGAATGGATCGTACGAATGAATTAGAATGGATCGTACGAATGAATTAGAATGGATCATACGAATTAATTAGAATGGATCATACGAATGAATTAGAATGGATCGTACGAATGAATTAGAATGGATCGTATGAATGAATTAGAATGGATACATTCGTGCGAATGAATTAGAATGGATTGTGCGAATGAATAAGAACAGATCGTGCGAATGAATTAGAATGGATCGTACGAATGAATTAGAATGGATCGTGCGAATGAATTAGAATGGATCGTACGAATGAATTAGAATGGATACATTTGTGCGAATGAATTAGAATGGATCGTACGAATGAATTAGAATGGATCGTATGAATGAATTAGAATGGATCGTACGAATGAATTAGAATGGATCGTACGAATGAATTAGAATGGATCGTGCGAATGAATTAGAATGGATCGTGTGAAAGAATTAGAATGGATCGTGCGAATGAATTAGAATGGATCGTACGAATGAATTAGAATGGATACATTTGTGCGAATGAATTAGAATGGATCGTACGAATGAATTAGAATGGATCGTACGAATGAATTAGAATGGATCGTGCGAATGAATTAGAATGGATCGTACGAATGAATTAGAATGGATCGTACGAATGAACTAGAATGGATACATTCGTGCGAATGAATTAGAATGGATCGTACGAATGAATTAGAATGGATCGAACGAATGAATTAGAATGGATCTTACGAATGAATTAGAATGGATTGTACGAATGAATTAGAATAGATCGTACGAATGAATTAGAATGGATACATTCGTGCGAATGAATTAGAATGGATCGGACGAATGAATTAGACTGGATCATACGAATGAATTAGAATGGATCGTACGAATGAATTAGAATAGATCGTATAAATAAATTAGAATGGATACATTCGTCCGAATGAATTAGAATGGATCATACGAATGAGTAAGAATGGATCGTACGAATGAAATAGAATAGATTGTATGAATGAATTAGAATGGATCCTACGAATGAATTAGAATGGATCGTGTGAAAGAATTAGAATGGATTGTTTGAATGAATTAGAATAGATCGTATGAAAGAATTAGAATGGATCGTACGAATGAATTAGAATGGATCGTACGAATAAATTAGAATAGATACATTCGTCCGAATGAATTAGAATGGATCATACGAATGAGTAAGAATGGATCGTACGAATGAAATAGAATAGATTGTACGAATGAATTAGAATGGATCATATGAATAAGAATGGATCATACGAATGAAATAGAATAGATTGTACGAACGAATTAGAATGGATCCTACGAATGAATTAGAATAGATCGTGTGAAAGAATTAGAATGGATTGTATGAATGGATTGTATGAATGAATTAGAATGAATTCGTACGATCCATTCAAATTCATTCGCACGATCCATTCTAATTCATTCATACGATCCATTCTAATTCATTCATACGATCCATTCTAATTCATTCACACGATCCTTTCTAATTCATTCGTAGGATCCATTCTAATTCATTCGTATAATCTATTCTATTTCATTCGTACGATCCATTCTTACTCATTCGTATGATCCATTCTAATTCATTCGGACGAATGTATCCATTCTTATTTATTCATACGATCCATTCTTATTCATTTGTACGATCCATTCAAATTCATTCGTATGATCCATTCTAATTCATTCGTCCGATCCATTCTGATTCATTCGTACGAATGTATCCATTCTAATTCATTCGTACGGTCCATTCTAGTTCATTCGTACGATCCATTCTAATTCATTCGTAAGATCCATTCTAATTCATTCGTACGATCCATTCTAATTCATTCGTACGATCCATTCTAATTCATTCGCACGATCCATTCTAATTCATTCGTACGATCCATTCTTATTCATTCATATGATCCATTCTAATTCATTCGTACGATCCATTCTAATTCATTCGCACAAATATATCCATTCTAAATCATTCGTACGATCCATTCTAATTCATTCGCACGATCCATTTTAATTCATTCGTACGATCCATTCTAATTCTTTCACACGATCCATTCTAATTCATTCATACGATCCATTCTAATTCATTCACACGATCCATTCTAATTCATTCATACGATCCATTCTAATTCATTCATACGATCCATTCTAATTCATTCGTACGATCCATTCTAATTCATTCACACATATGTATCCATTCTAATTCATTCGTACGATCCATTCTAATTCATTCGTACGATCCATTCTAATTCATTCGCACAATCTGTTCTTATTCATTCGCACAATCCATTCTAATTCATTCGCACGAATGTATCCATTCTAATTCATTCGTACGATCCATTCTAATTCATTCGTACGATCCATTCTAAATCATTCGTATGATCCATTCTAATTAATTCGTATGATCCATTCTAATTAATTCGTACGATCCATTCTAATTCATTCGTCCGATCCATTCTAATTCATTCGCATGAATGTATCCATTCTAATTCATTCGTACGATTCATTCTAATTCATTCGTACGATCTATTCTAATTCATTCGTATGATCCATTCTAATTAATTCGTATAATCCATTATAATTCATTCGTACGATCCATTCTAATTCATTCATACAATCCATTCTAATTCATTCGCACGAATATATCCATTCTAATTAATTTGTACGATCCATTCTAATTCATTCGTATGATATATTCTTACTCATTCGCACGATCCAGTCTAATTGATTCGCACGATCCATTCTAATTCATTCGCACGAATGTATCCATTCTAATTCATTCGTACGATCCATTCTAATTCATTAATATGATCCATCCTAATTCATTCGTACGATCCATTCTAATTCATATGCACAAAGGTATCCATTCGAATCTATTCGTAGGATCCATTCTAATCCATTCGTACGATCCATTCTAATTCATTCGTACGACCCATTCTAATTCATTCGCTCGAATGTATCCATTCTAATCCATTCGTACGATCCATTCTAATCCATTCGTATGATCCATTCTAATTCATTCACATGAATGTAACCATTCGAATTCATTTATTTGATCCATTCTAATTCATTCGTACGATCCATTCTAATTCATTCGCACAAATGTATCCATTCTAATTCATTCGTACGATCCATTCTAATTCATTCGTACGATCCATTCTAATTCATTCGTAAGATCCATTCTAATTCATTCGTACGATCCATTCTAATTTATTCGTACGATCCATTCTAATTCATTCGCACGAATATCCATTCTAGTTCATTCGTACGATCCATTCTAATTCATTCGTACGATCCATTCTAATTCATTCGCACGATCCATTCTAATTCATTCCTACGATCAATTCTAATTCATTCGCACGAATGTATCCATTCTAATTCATTCATACGATCCATTCTAAGTCATTCGTACGATCCATTCTAATTCACTCATACGGTCCATTCAAACACATTCATACGATCCATTCTAATTCATTTGCACGAATAAATCCATTCTAATTCATTCGTACGATCCATTCTAATTCCTTCGTACGATCCATTCTAATTCATTCGTACGATCTATTCTAATTCATTTGTACGATCCATTCTAATTCATTCGTACGATCCATTCTAATTCCTTCGTACGATCCATTCTAATTCATTCGTACGATCCATTCTAATTCATTCGTACAATCTATTCTAATTCATTCGTACGAATGGATACATTCGTCTGAATGAATTAGAATGGATCGTATGAATGAGTAAGAATGGATCGTACGAACGAAATAGAATGGATTGCACGAATGAATTAGAATGGATCGTACGAATGAATTAGAATGGATCGTGTGAAAGAATTAGAATGGATTGAATGAATGAATTAGAATGGATCGTACGAATGAATTAGAATGGATCGTACGAAGGAATTAGAATGGATCGTACGAATGAATTAGAATGGATCGTACGAATGAATTAGAATAGATCGTACGAATGAATTAGAATGGATCGTACGAATGAATTAGAATGGATCGTACGAATGAATTAGAATGGATATATTCGTGCAAATGAATTAGAATGGATCGTATGAATGTATTAGAATGGATCGTATGAGTGAATTAGAATGGATCGTACGAATGAATTAGAATGGATCGTATGAATGAATTAGAATGGATACATTCGTGTGAAAGAATAAGAATGGATCGTATGAATGAATTAGAATAGATTTTGTGAATGAATTAGAACTGATCGTACGAACGAATTAGAATGGATACATTCGTGCGAATGAATTAGAATGGATTGTATGAATGAATTAGAATGGATCGTACGAATGAATTAGAATGGATCGTATGAGTGAATTAGAATGGATATGAAGGAATTAGAATGGATCGTACGAATGAATTAGAATGGATCGTACGAAGGAATTAGAATGGATCGTACGAATGAATTAGAATAGATCGTACGAATGAATTAGAATGGATCGTACGAAGGAATTAGAATGGATCGTACGAATGAACTAGAATGGATACATTCGTGCGAATGAATTAGAATGGATCGTACGAATGAATTTGAATGGATCGTACGAATGAATTAGAATGGATCTTACGAATGAATTAGAATGGATCGTAGGAATGAATTAGAATGGATCGTACGAATGAATTAGAATGGATACATTCGTGCGAATGAATTAGAATGGATCGGACGAATGAATTAGAATGGATCGTACGAATGAATTAGAATGGATCGTACGAATGAATTAGAATGGATCGTACGAATAAATTAGAATGGATACATTCGTCCGAATGAATTAGAATGGATCATACGAATGAGTAAGAATGGATCGTACGAATGAAAAACAATGGATTGTGCGAATGAATTAGAATGGATCGTACGAATGAATTAGAATGGATCGTGTGAAAGAATTAGAATGGATTGTATGAATGAATTAGAATAGATCGTATGAATGAATTAGAATGGATCGTACGAATGAATTAGAATGGATCGTACAAATGAATTAGAATGGATCATACGAATGAATTAGAATGGATCTTACGAATGAATTAGAATGGATCTTACGAATGAATTAGAATGGATCTTATGAATGAATTAGAATGGATGGTACGAATAAATTAGAATGGATACATTCGTCCGAATGAATTAGAATGGATCATACGAATGAGTAAGAATGGATCATACGAATGAAATAGAATAGATTGTACGAATGAATTAGAATGGATCCTACGAATGAATTAGAATAGATCGTGTGAAAGAATTAGAATGGATTGTATGAATGAATTAGAATGAATTCATACGATCCATTCGAATTCATTCGCACGATCCATTCTAATTCATTCATACGATCCATTCTAATTCATTCATACAATCCATTCTAATTCTTTCACACGATCCATTCTAATTCATTCGTAGGATCCATTCTAATTCATTCGTACAATCTATTCTAATACATTCGTACGATCCATTCTTACTCATTCGTATGATCCATTCTAATTCATTCGGACGAATGTATCCATTCTAATTTATTCGTACGATCCATTCTAATTCATTCGTACGATCCATTCTAATTCATTCGTACGATCCATTCTAATTCATTCGTCCGATCCATTCTAATTCATTCGCACGAATGTATCCATTCTAATTCATTCGTACGATCCATTCTAATTCATTCATACGATCCATTCTAATCCATTCGTAAGATCCATTCTAATTCATTCGTACAATCCATTCTAATTCATTCATACGATCTATTCTAATTCATTCGCACGAATGTATCCATTCTAGTTCATTCGTACGATCCATTCTAATTCCTTCGTACGATCCATTCTAATTCATTCGTACGATCTATTCTAATACATTCGTACGATCCATTCTAATTCATTCGTACGATGCATTCTAATTCCTTTGTACGATCCATTCTAATTCATTCGTACGATCCATTCTAATTCCTTCGTATCCATTCTAATTCACTCATACGATCCATTCTAATTCATTCGTACGATCCATTCTAATTCATTCGCACGAATGTATCCATTCTAATTCATTCGTACGATCAGTTCTAATTCATTCACAAAATCTATTCTAATTCATTCATACGATCCATTCTAATTCATTCACACGAATGTATCCATTCTAATTCATTCATACGATCCATTCTAATTCATTCGTATGATCCATTCTAATTCACTCATACGATCCATTCTAATACATTCATACGATCCATTCTAATTCATTTGCACGAATATATCCATTCTAATTCATTCGTACGATCCATTCTAATTCCTTCGTACGATCCATTCTAATTCATTCGTACGATCTATTCTAATTCATTCGTACGATCCATTCTAATTCATTCGTACGATCCATTCTAATTCCTTCGTACGATCCATTCTAATTCATTCGTACGATCCATTCTAATTCAGTCATACAATCCATTCTAATTCTTTCACACGATCCATTCTAATTCATTCGTACGATCCATTCTAATTCATTCGTGCAATCCATTCTATTTCATTCGTACGATCCATTCTTACTCATTCATACGATCCATTCTAATTCATTCACACGAATGTATCCATTCGTACGAATGAATTAGAATAGATTGTACGAATCAATTAGAATGGATCATACGAATGAATTAGAATGGATCGTACGAAGGAATTAGAATTGATCGTACGAATGAATTAGAATGGATCGTACAAATGAATTAGAATAGATCGTACGAATGAATTAGAATGGATCGTACGAAGGAATTAGAATGGATCGTACGAATGAATTAGAATGGATATATTCGTGCAAATGAATTAGAATGGATCGTATGAATGTGTTTGAATGGATCGTATGAGTGAATTAGAATGGATCGTACGAATGAATTAGAATGGATCGTATGAATGAATTAGAATGGATATATTCGTGCGAATGAATTAGAATTGATCGTACGAATGAATTAGAATGGATCGTGTGAATGAATTAGAATGGATCGTACGAATGAATTAGAATGGATCATACGAATGAACTAGAATGGATATTCGTGCGAATGAATTAGAATGGATCGTACGAATGAATTAGAATGGATCGTACGAATGAATTAGAATGGATCTTACGAATGAATTAGAATGGATCGTACGAATGAATTAGAATGGATCGAACGAATGAATTAGAATGGATACATTCGTGCGAATTAATTAGAATGGATCGGACGAATGAATTAGAATGGATCGTACGAATGAATTAGAATGGATCGTACGAATGAATTAGAATGGATACATTCGTGCGAATGAATTAGAATGGATCGGACGAATGAATTAGAATGGATCGTACGAATGAATTAGAATGGATCATACGAATTAATTAGAATGGATCATACGAATGAATTAGAATGGATCGTACGAATGAATTAGAATGGATCGTACAAATGAATTAGAATGGATCATACGAATTAATTAGAATGGATCATACGAATGAATTAGAATGGATCGTACGAATGAATTAGAATGGATCGTACGAATGAATTAGAATGGATACATTCGTGCGAATGAATTAGAATGGATCGGACGAATGAATTAGAATGGATCGTACGAATGAATTAGAATGGATCATACGAATTAATTAGAATAGATCATACGAATGAATTAGAATGGATCGTACGAATGAATTAGAATGGAACGTACGAATGAATTAGAATGGATTGTGCGAATGAATAAGAACAGATTGTGCGAATGAATTAGAATGGATCGTACGAATGAATTAGAATGGATCGTGCGAATGAATTATAATGGATCGTACGAATGAATTAGAATGGATACATTTGTGCGAATAAATTAGAATGGATCGTACGAATGAATTAGAATAGAACGTATGAATGAATTAGAATGGATCGTATGAATGAATTAGAATGGATCGTGCGAATGAATTAGAATGGATCATACGAATGAATGAGAATGGATCGTGTGAAAGAATTAGAATGGATCGTACGAATGAATTAGAATGGATCGTGCAAATGAATTAGAATGGATCGTACGAATGAATTAGAATGGATATATTTGTGCGAATGAATTAGAATGGATCGTACGAAAGAATTAGAATGGATCGTATGAATGAATTAGAATGGATCGTACGAATGAATTAGAATGGATCGTGCGAATGAATTAGAATGGATCGTACGAATGAATTAGAATGGATCGTACGAATGAACTAGAATGGATACATTCGTACGAATGAATTAGAATGGATCGTACGAATGAATTAGAATAGATCGTACGAATGAATTAGAATGGATCTTACGAATGAATTAGAATGGATCGTACGAATGAATTAGAATGAATCGTACGAATGAATTAGAATGGATACATTCGTACGAATGAATTAGAATGGATCGGATGAATGAATTAGAATGGATCGTACGAATGAATTAGAATGGATCGTACGAATGAATTAGAATGGATCGTACGAATAAATTAGAATGGATACATTCGTCCGAATGAATTAGAATGGATCATACGAATGAGTAAGAATGGATCGTACGAATAAAATAGAATAGATTGTACGAATGAATTAGAATGGATCCTACGAATGAATTAGAATGGATCGTGTGAAAGAATTAGAATGGATTGTATGAATGAATTAGAATGGATCGTATGAATGAATTAGAATGGATCGTGCGAATGAATTTGAATGGATCGTACGAATTCATTCTAATTCATTCATACAATCCATTCTAATTCTTTCACACGATCTATTCTAATTCATTCGTAGGATCCATTCTAATTCGTTCGTACAATCTATTCTATTTTATTCGTATGATCTATTCTTACTCATTCGTATGATCCATTCTAATTCATTCGTACAATCTATTCTATTTCATTCGTACGATCCATTCTTACTCATTCGTATGATCCATTCTAATTCATTCGGACGAATGTATCCATTCTAATTTATTCGTACGATCCATTCTAATTCATTCGTACGATCCATTCAAATTCTTTTATACGATCCATTCTAATTCATTCATACAATCCCTTCTAATTCTTTCACACGATCCATTCTAATTCATTCGTAGGATCCATTCTAATTCATTCATACAATCTATTCAATTTCATTCGTACGATCCATTCTTATTCGTATGATCCATTCTAATTCATTCGGACGAATGTATCAATTCTAATTTATTCGTACGATCCATTCTAATTCATTCGTACGATCCATTCTAATTCATTCGTACGATCCAGTCTAATTCATTCGCCCGATCCATTCTAATTCATTCGCACGAATGTATCCATTCTAATTCATTCGTACGATCCATTCTAATTCATTCGTACGATCCATTCTAATTCATTCGTAAGATTCATTCTAATTCATTCGTACGATCCATTCTAATTCATTCGTATGATCCATTCTAATTCATTCGCACGAATGTATCCATTCTAGTTCATTCGTACGATCCATTCTAATTCATTCGTACGATCCATTCTAATTCATTCGCACGATCCATTCTAATTCATTCGTACGATCCATTCTAATTCATTCATACGATCCATTCTAATTCATTCGTACGATCCATTCTAATTCATTCGCACAAATGTATCCATTCTAATTCATTCGTACGATCCATTCTAATTCATTCGCACGATCCATTCTAATTCATTCCTACGATCCATTGTAATTCTTTCACACGATCCATTCTAATTCATTCGTACGATCCATTCTAATTCATTCGCACGATGCATTCTAATTCATTCGTACGATCCATTCTAATTCATTCATACGATCCATTCTAATTCATTCGTACGATCCATTCTAATTCATTCGCACAAATGTATCCATTCTAATTCATTCGTACGATCCATTCTAATTCATTCGCACGATCCATTCTAATTCATTCGTACAATCCATTCTAATTCATTCGCACGATCTGTTCTTATTCATTCGCACAATCCATTCTAATTCATTCGCACGAAAGTATCCATTCTAATTCATTCGTACGATCCATTCTAATTCATTCGTACGATCCATTCTAATTCATTCGTATGATCCATTCTAATTAATTCGTATGATCCATTCTAATTCATTCGTACGATCCATTTTAATTCATTCATACCATCCATTCTAATTCATTCGTACGATCTATTCTAATTCACTCATACGTTCCATTCTAATACATTCATACGATCCATTCTAATTCATTTGCACGAATATATCCATTCTAATTCATTCGTACGATCCATTCTAATTCATTCGTACGATCCATTCTAATTCATTCGCACAATCCATTCTAATTCATTCACACGAATGTATCCCTTCTAATTCATTCGTATGATCCATTCTAATTCATTCGTACGATCCATTCTAATTCATTCGTATGATCCATTCTAATTCATTCGTACGATCCATTCTAATTCATTCATACAATCCATTCTAATTCATTCGTACGATCCATTCTAATTCACTCATACGATCCATTCTAATACATTCATACGATCCATTCTAATTCATTTGCACGAATATATCCATTCTAATTCATTCATACGATCCATTCTAATTCCTTCGTACGATCCATTCTAATTCATTCGTACGATCTATTCTAATTCATTCGCACGATCCATTCTAATTCATTCGTACGATCCATTATAATTCTTTCACACGATTCATTCTAATTCATTCGTACGATCCATTCTAATTCATTCGTGCAATCCATTCTATTTCATTCGTACGATCCATTCTTACTCATTCTTACGATCCATTCTATTTCATTCGTACGACCCATTCTTACTCATTCGTACGATCCATTCTATTTCTAATTAGAATGGATATATTCGTGCGAATGAATTAGAATTGATCGTACGAATGAATTAGAATGGATCGTACGAATGAATTAGAATGGATCGTACGAAGAAATTAGAATGGATCGTACGAATGAATTAGAATGGATCGTACGAATGAATTAGAATAGGTCGTACGAATGAATTAGAACGGATCGTACGAAGGAATTAGAATGGATCGTACGAAGGAATATATTCGTGCAAATGAATTAGAATGGATCGTATGAATGTATTAGAATGGATTGTATGAGTGAATTAGAATGGATCGTACGAATAAATTAGAATGGATTGTATGAATGAATTAGAATGGATCGTACGAATGAATTAGAATGGATCATACGAATTAATTAGAATGGATCATACGAATGAATTAGAATGGATCGTACGAATGAATTAGAATGGATACATTCGTGCGAATGAATTAGAATGGATTGTGCGAATGAACTAGAATGGATACATTCGTACGAATGAATTAGAATGGATCGTACGAATGAATTAGAATGGATCGTACGAATGAATTAGAATGGATCGTACGAATGAACTAGAATGGATAGATTCGTGCGAATGAATTAGAATGGATCGTACGAATGAATTAGAATGGATCGTACGAATGAATTAGAATAGATCTTACGAATGAATTAGAATGGATCGTACGAAAAAATTAGAATGGATCGTATGAATGGTTTAGAATGGATACATTCGTGCGAATGAATTAGAATGGATCGGACGAATGAATTAGAATGGATCGTACGAATGAATTAGAATGGATCAAATAAATGAATTAGAATGGTTACATTCATGCGAATGAATTAGAATGGATTGTATGAATGGATTAGAATGGATCATACGAATGGATTAAAATGGACACATTCGTGCGAATGAATTAGAATGGATCATACGAATGAGTAAGAATGGATCGTACGAATGAAATAGAATGGATTGTACGAATGAATTAGAATGGATCATGCGAATGAATTTGAATGGATCGTACGAATGAATTAGAATGGATCGTGCTAATGAATTAGAATTGATCGTACGAATGAAATAGAATGGATTGTACGAATGGTTTAGAATGGATCGTACGAATGAATTAGAATGGATCGTACGAATGAAATAGAATGGATTGTACGAATGATTTAGAATGGATCGTGTGAAAGAATTAGAATGGATTGTATGAATGAATTAGAATGGATCGTACAAATGAATTAGAATGGATCGTACGAATGAATTAGAATAGATTGTATGAAAGAATTAGAATGGATTGTATGAATGAATTAGAATAGATTGTATGAATGAATTAGAATGGATCGTACGAAGGAATGAGAATGGATCGTACGAATGAATTAGAATGGATCGTACGAATGAATTGGAATAGATCGTACGAATGAATTAGAATGGATCGTACGAATGAATTAGAATGGATCGTGTGAAAGAATTAGAATGGATCGTACGAATGAATTAGAATAGATCGTGCGAATGAATTAGAATGCATCGTACGAATGAATTAGAATGGATCGTGCTAATGAATTAGAATTGATCGAACGAATGAATTAGCATGGATCGTGCATTTGTACGATCCATTCTAATACATTCGTAAGATCCATTCTAATTCATTCGTACGATCCATTCTAATTCATTCGTACAATCCATTCTAATTCATTCGCACGAATGTATCCATTCTAGTTCATTCGTACGATCCATTCTAATTCATTCGTACGATCCATTCTAATTCATTCATACGATCTATTCTAATTCATTCATACAATCCATTCTAATTCTTTCACACGATCCATTCTAATTCATTCGTATGATCCATTCTAATTCATTCGTACGATCCATTCTAATTCATTTGTACGATCCATTCTAATTCATTCGTACAATCCATTCTATTTCATTCATACGATCCATTCTTACTCATTCGTATGATCCATTCTAATTCATTCGCATGAATGTATCCATTCTAATTCATTCATACAATCAATTCTAATTCATTCCGTACGATCCATTCTAATTCATTCGTACGATCCATTCTATTTCATTCGTACGATCCATTCTTATGCATTGGTACGATCCATTCTAATTAATTCGTATGATCCATTCTAATTCATTCGTACGATCTATTCTAATTCATTCATACAATCCATTTAGATTTATTCGCACAAATGTATCCATTCAAATTCATTCGTACGATCCAGTCTAATTCATTCGTACGATCCATTCTACTTCATTCGCACGAATATATCCATTCTAATTCTTTCGTACGATGTATTCTAATTCATTCGTACGATCCATTCTAATTCATTCATTTGATCCATTCTAATTCATTTGTACGATCTATTCTAATTCATTCGTCCGATCCATTCTAATTCATTCGTACGATCCATTCTAATTCATTCGTACGATCCATTCTAATTCATTCACACGAATGTATCCATTCTAGTTCATTCGTACGATCCATTCTAATTCATTCGTACGATCCATTCTAATTCATTCGTACAATCCATTCTATTTCATTCGTACGATCAATTCTAATTCATTAGCACGATCCATTCTAATTCATTCGTACGATCCATTCAAATTCATTCGCACGATCCATTCTAATTCATTCATACAATCCATTCTATTTCATTCGTACGATCCATTCTTACTCATTCGTATGATCCATTCTAATTCATTCGCACGAATGTATCCATTCTAATCCATTCGTACAATCCATTCTAATCCATTCGTACGATCCATTCTAATTCATTCGCATGAATGTAACCATTCTAATTCATTCATTTGATCCATTCTAATTCATTCATTGGATCGGACGAATGAATTAGAATGGATCGTACGAATGAATTAGAATGGATCAAATGAATGAATTAGAATGGTTACATTCGTGCGAATGAATTAGAATGGATCGTACGAATGGATTAGAATGGATCGTACGAATGGATTAGAATGGATACATTCGAGCGAATGAATTAGAATGGATCGTACGAATGAATTAGAATGGATCCTACGAATGGATTAGAATGGATACCATTGTGTAGAATGGATCGTACGAATGAACTAGAATGGATACATTCGTGCACGATCCATTCTAATTCATTCGCACAAATGTATCCATTCTAATTCATTCGTACGATCCATTCTAATTCATTAATATGATCCATTCTAATTCATTCGTCTGATCCATTCTAATTCATTCGCACGAATGTATCTATTCTAAACCATTCATACGATCCATTCTAATTTATTCGTACGATCCATTCTAATTCATTCGTAAGATCCATTCTAATTCATTCGTACGATCCATTCAAATTCATTCGTACGATACATTCTAATTCATTCGCACGAATGTATCCATTCTAGTTCATTCGTACGATCCATTCTAATTCATTCGTACGATCCATTCTAATTCATTCGCACGATCCATTCTAATTCATTCGTACGATCCATTCTAATTCATTCCCATGAATGTATCCATTCTAATTCATTCGTACATACGATCCATTCGAATTCATTCGCACGATCCATTCTAATTCATTCATACGATCCATTCTAATTCATTCATACAATTCATTCTAATTATTTCACACGATCCATTCTAATTCATTCATAGGATCCATTCTAATTCATTCGTACAAACTATTCTATTTCATTCGTACGATCCATTCTTACTCATTCGTATGATCCATTCTAATTCATTCGGACGAATGTATCCATTCTAATTTATTCGTACGATCCATTCTAATTCATTCGTACGATCCATTCTAATTCATTCGTACGATCCGTTCTTACTCATTCGTATGATCCATTCTAATTCATTCGTACGATCCATTCTAATTCATTCGTACGATCGATTCTAATTCATTCGCACTATCCATTCTAATTCATTCGTACGATCCATTCTAATTCATTCGTATGATCCATTCTAATTTATTCGTTCGAATATTTCCATTCTAATTCATTCGTACGATCCATTCTAATTCATTCGCATGATCCATTCTAATTCATTCGCACGAATGTATCCATTCTTATTCATTTGCACGATCCATTCTAATTCATTCCTATGATCTATTCTAATTCATTCGTACGATCCATTCTAATTCATTCGTACGATCCATTCTACGACCCATTCTAATTCATTCGTATATTCCATTCTAATTCATTAGCACGATCCATGCTAATGAATTAGAATGGATCGTACGATCCAATGTAATTCATTCATACGATCCATTCTTACTCATTCGTATGATCCATTCTAATTCAATCGTACGATCCATTCTAATTCATTCGTACGAACCATTCTAATTCCTTCGTACGATCCATTCTAATTCATTCGTACGATCCATTCTAATTCATTCGTACGATCCATTCTAATTCATTCGCGCAATCTATTCTAATTCATTCGTACGATCCATTCTAATTCATTCGTACGATCCATTCTAATTCATTCATACAATCCATTCTAATTTATTCGCACGAATGTATCCATTCTAATTCCTTCGTACGATCCATTCTAATTCATTCATACGATCCATTCTAATTCATTTTCATTCATACAATCCATTCTAATTCTTTCACACGATCCATTCTAATTCATTCGTAGGATCCATACTTATTCATTCGTACAATCTATTCTATTTCATTCGTACGATCCATTCTTACTCATTCGTATGATCCATTCTAATTCATTCGGACGAATGTATCCATTCTAATTTATTCGTACGATCCATTCTAATTCATTCGTACGAACCATTCTAATTCATTCGTACGATCCATTCTAATTCATTCGTCCGATCCATTCTAATTCATTCGCACGAAAGTATCCATTCTAATTCATTCGTACGATCCATTCTAATTCATTCGTTCGATCCATTCTAATTCATTCGTAAGATCCATTCTAATTCATTCATATGATCCATTCTAATTCATTCGTACGATCCATTCTAATTCATTCGCACGAATATATCCATTCTAGTTCATTCGTACGATCCATTCTAATTCATTCGTACGATCCATTCTAATTCATTCGCACGATCCATTCAAATTCATTCGTACGATCCATTCTAATTCATTCATACGACCCATTCTAATTCATTCGTACGATCCATTCTAATTCATTCGCACAAATGTATCCATTCTAATTCATTCGTACGATCCATTCTAATTCATTCGCACGATCCATTCTAATTCATTCGTACGATCCATTATAATTCATTCGCACGATCTGTTCTTATTCATTCGCACAATCCATTCTAATTCATTCGCACGAATGTATCCATTCTAATTCATTCGTACGATCCATTCTAATTCATTCGTACGATCCATTCTAATTCATTCGTATGATCCATTCTAATTAATTCGTATGATCCATTCTAATTCATTCGTACGATACATTCTAATTCATTCATTCAATCCATTCTAATTCATTCACACGAATGTATCCATTCTAATTAATTCGTATGATCCATTCTAATTAATTCGCACGAATGTATCCATTCTAATTCATTCGCAAGATCCATTCTAATTCATTCGTACGATCCATTCTAATTCATTCGTACGATCCATTCTAATTCATTCGTAGGATCCATTCTAATTCATTGGTACAATCTATTCTATTTCATTCGTACGATCCATTCTTACTCATTCGTATGATCCATACTAATTCATTCGGACGAATGTATCCATTCTAATTTATTCGTACGATCCATTCTAATTCATTCGTACGATCCATTCTTACTCATTCGTACGATCCATTCTAATTCCTTCGTACGATCCATTCTAATTCCTTCGTACGATCCATTCTAATTCATTCGTACGATCCATTCTAATTTATTTGTCCGATCCATTCTAATTCATTCGCACGAATGTATCCATTCTAATTCATTCGTACGATCCATTCTAATTCATTCGTAAGATCCATTCTAATTCATTCGTACGATCCATTCTAATTCATTCGTACGATCCATTCTAATTCATTCACACGAATGTATCCATTCTAGTTCATTCGTACGATCCATTCTAATTCATTCGTACGATCCATTCTAATTCATTCGTAAGATCCATTCTAATTCATTTGTACGATCCATTCTAATTCATTCGCACGATCCATTCTAATTCATTCATAGGATCCATTCTAATTCATTCATACGATCTATTCCGTACGAATGAATTAGAATGGATCGTGTGAAAGAATTAGAATGGATTGT
The DNA here is from genome assembly GCA_947650365.1 of Chamaelirium japonicum. Classification (NCBI taxonomy): domain Eukaryota; kingdom Viridiplantae; phylum Streptophyta; class Magnoliopsida; order Liliales; family Melanthiaceae; genus Chamaelirium; species Chamaelirium japonicum. The sequence continues at coordinate 100,618 of CANTAL010000111.1, forward strand.
ATGAACGAATTAGAATAGATCGTATGAATGAATTAGAATGGATCATACGAATGAATTAGAATGGATCGTACGAATGAATTAGAATGGATATATTCGTGCGAATGAATTAGAATGGATACATTCGTGCGAAAGAATTAGAATAGATCGTATGAATGAATTAGAATGGATCCTATGAATGAATTAGAATGGATCGTGCGAATGAATTAGAATGGATCGTACGAATGAATTAGAATGGATCGTGCTAATGAATTAGAATTGATCGAACGAATGAATTTGCATGGATCGTGCTAATGAATTATAATGGAACATACGAATGAATTAGAATGGATCGTGTGAAAGAATTAGAATGGATTGTATGAATGGATTAGAATGAATTCGTACGATCTATTCGAATTCATTCGCACGATCCATTCTAATTCATTCATACGATCCATTATAATTCATTCATACAATCCATTCTAATTCTTTCACACGATCCATTCTAATTCATTCGTAGGATCCATTCTAATTCATTCGTACAATCTATTCTATTTCATTCGTACGATCCATTCTTACTCATTCGTATGATCGATTCTATTTCATTCGGACGAATGTATCCATTCTAATTTATTCGTACGATCCATTCTAATTCATTTGTACGATCCATTCTAGTTCCTTCGTACGATCCATTCTAATTCATTCGTACGATCCATTCTAATTCATTCGTACGATCCATTCTATTTCATTCGTACGATCCATTCTTACTCATTGGTACGATCCATTCTAATTCATTCGCATGAATGTATCCATTCTAATTCATTCGTACTAATCCATTCTAATTCATTCGCACGATCCATTCTATTTCATTCGCACGAATGTATCCATTCTAATTCATTCCGTACGATCCATTCTAATTCATTCGCTCGAATGTATTCATTCTAATCCATTCGTACGATCCATTCTAATCCATTCGTACGATCCATTCTAATTCATTCGCATGAATGTAACCATTCTAATTCATTCATTTGATCCATTCTAATTCATTCGTACGATCCATTCTAATTCATTAGCACGATCCACGCTAATTCATTTGTTCGATCAATTCTAATTGATTAGCACGATCCATTCTAATTCATTCGTACGATCCATTCTAATTCATTCGCACGATCCATTCTAATTCATTTATAGGATCCATTCTAATTCATTCATACGATCTATTCTAATTCTTTCGCACGAATGTATCCATTCTAATTCATTCGCACGAATGTATTCATTCTAATTCATTCATACGAATCCATTCTAATTCATTCGTACAATCTATTCTATTTCATTCGTACGATCCATTCTAGTTCATTCGTACGATCCATTCTAATTCATTCGTACGATCCATTCTAATTCATTCGTATGATCCATTCTAATTAATTCGTATGATCCATTCTAATTCATTCATACGATCCATTCTAATTCATTCATACAATCCATTCTAATTCATTCGCACGAATGTATCCATTCTAATTAATTCGTACGATCCATTCTAATTCATTCGTATGATCCATTCTTATTCATTCGCACGATCCAGTCTAATGGATTCGCACGATCCATTCTAATTCATTCACACGAATGTATCCATTCTAATTCATTCATACGATCCATTCTAATTCATTCGTACGATCCATTCCAATTCATTCGCACAAATGTATCCATTCTAATTCATTCGTACGATCCATTCTAATTCATTCGTACGATCAGTTCTAATTCATTCACAAAATCTATTCTAATTCATTCATACGATCCATTCTAATTCATTCGCACGATCCATTCTAATTCATTCGTACGATCCATTCTAATTCTTTCACACGATCCATTCTAATTCATTCGTACGATCCATTCTAATTCATTCGCACGATCCATTCTAATTCATTCGTACGATCCATTCTAATTCATTCATACGATCCATTCTAATTCATTCGTACGATCCATTCTAATTCATTCGCACAAATGTATCCATTCTAATTCATTCGTACGATCCATTCTAATTCATTCGCACGATCCATTCTAATTCATTCGTACGATCCATTCTAATTCATTCGTACGATCCATTCTAATTCATTCGTATGATCCATTCTAATTCATTCGTACAATCCATTCTAATTCATTTGCACGAATATATCCATTCTAATTCATTCGTACGATCCATTCTAATTCATTCGCACGAATGTAACCATTCTAATTCATTCGTACGATCCATTCTAATTAATTCGTATGATCCATTCTAATTCATTCGTACGATCCATTCTAATTCATTCATACAATCCATTTAGATTCATTCGCACAAATGTATCCATTCAAGTTCATTCGTACGATCCAGTCTAATTCATTCGTACGATCCATTCTAATTTATTCGCACGAATATATCCATTCTAATTCTTTTGTACGATGCATTCTAATTCATTCGTACGATCCATTCTAATTCATTCATTTGATCCATTCTAATTCATTCGTACGATCCATTCTAATTCATTCGTCCGATCCATTCTAATTCATTCGTCCGATCCATTCTAATTCATTCGTACGATCCATTCTAATTCATTCGTACGATCCATTCTAATTCATTCGCACGATCCATTCTAATTCATTCATACGATCCATTCTAATTCATTCGTACGATCCATTCTAATTCATTCGTACGATCCATTCTAATTCATTCGTACGATTCATTCTAATTAATTCGTATGATCCATTCTAATTCATTCGTACGATCCATTCTAATTCATTCATACAATCCATTCTAATTCATTCCGTACGATCCATTCTAATTCATTCGTACGATCCATTCTATTTCATTCGTACGATCCATTCTTACTCATTGGTACGATCCATTCTAATTCATTCGCACGAACGTATCCATTCTAATTCATTCGTACGAATCCACTCTAATTCATTTGCACGATCCATTCTAATTCATTCGCACGAATGTATCCATTCTAATTCATTCATACAATCCATTCTAATTCATTCCGTACGATCCATTCTAATTCATTCGCTCGAATGTATCCATTCTAATCCATTCGTACGATCCATTCTAATCCATTCGTACGATCCATTCTAATTCATTCGCATGAATGTAACCATTCTAATTCATTCATTTGATCCATTCTAATTCATTCGTACGATCCATTCTAATTCATTAGCACGATCCATGCTAATTCATTCGTTCGATCAATTCTAATTCATTTGCACGATCCATTCTAATTCATTCGTACGATCCATTCTAATTCATTCATAGGATCCATTCTAATTCATTCATACGATCTATTCTAAATCTTTCACACGAATGTACCCATTCTAATTCATTCGTACGAATGTATCCATTCTAATTCATTCGTACGAATTCATTCGTACGGATCGTACGAATGAATTAGAATGGATACATTCGTGCGAATAAATTAGAATGGATTGTATGAATGAATTAGAATGGATCGTACGAATGAATTAGAATGGATCGTACGAATGAATTAGAATAGATTGCGCGAATGAATTATAATGGATCATGCGAGTGAAATAGAATGGATACAAATGAATTAGAATGGATCATACGAATGAATTAGAATGACGATCCATTCTTACTCATTCGGATAATCCATTCTAATATATTCGCACGAATGTATCCATTCGTGCGAATGGATCGTAAGAATGAATTAGAATGGATACATTCGTGCGAATGAATTAGAATGGATACATTCGTGCGAAAGAATTAGAATAGATCGTATGAATGAATTAGAATGGATCCTATGAATGAAATAGAATAGATCGTACGAATGAATTAGAATGAATCGTACGAATGAATTAGAATGGATACATTCGTGCGAATGAATTAGAATTCCTTCGTACGATCCATTCTAATTCATTCGTACGATCCATTATAATTCTTTCACAGATCGTATGAATGAATTAGAATGGATCGTACGAATGAATTAGAATGGATCGTGCGAATGAATTAGAATGGATCGTACGAATGAATTAGAATGGATCGTACGAATGAATTAGAATGGATCATATTAATGAATTAGAATGGATCGTACGAATGAATTAGAATGGATCGTACGAATAAATTAGAATGGATACATTCGTCCGAATGAATTAGAATGGATCATACGAATGAGTAAGAATGGATCATACGAATGAAATAGATTAGATTGTACGAATGAATTAGAATGGATCCTACGAATGAATTAGAATGGATCGTGTGAAAGAATTAGAATGGATTGTATGAATGAATTAGAATGGATCGTACGAATGAATTAGAATGGATCGTACGAATGAATTAGAATGGATACATTCGTGCGAATGAATTAGAATTGATCGTACGAATGAATTAGAATGGATCGTGCGAATGAATTAGAATGGATCGTACGAATGAATTAGAATGGATCGTACGAATGAACTAGAATGGATACATTCGTGCGAACGAATTAGAATGGATCGTACGAATGAATTAGAATGGATCGTACGAATGAATTAGAATGGATCTTATGAATGAATTAGAATGGATCGTACGAATGAATTAGAATGGATCGTACGAATGAATTAGAATGGATACATTCATGCGAATGAATTAGAATGGATCGGACGAATGAATTAGAATGGAGCGTACGAATGAATTAGAATGGATCGAACGAATGAATTAGAATGGATCGTACGAATAAATTAGAATGGATACATTCGTCCGAATGAATTAGAATGGATCATACGAATGAGTAAGAATGGATCATACGAATGAACTAGAATGGATACATTCGTGCGAATGAATTAGAATGGATCGTACGAATGAATTAGAATGGATCGTACGAATGAATTAGAATGGATCTTACGAATGAATTAGAATGGATCGTACGAATGAATTAGAATGGATCGTACGAATGAATTAGAATGGATACATTCGTGCGAATGAATTAGAATGGATCGGACGAATGAATTTGAATGGATCGTACGAATGAGTTAGAATGGATCGTACGAATGAGTTAGAATGGATCGTACGAATAAATTAGAATGGATACATTCGTCCGAATAAAATGGATCATACGAATGAATTAGAATGGATCGTACGAATGAATTAGAATGGATCATATTAATGAATTAGAATGGATCGTACGAATGAATTAGAATGGAGACATTCGTGCAAATGAATTAGAATGGATCGTGCACGAATGTATCCATTCTAATTCATTCGTATGAACCATTCTGCACAAAGGTATCCATTCTAATCCATTCATAGGATCCATTCTAATCCATTCATACGATCCATTCTAATTCATTCGTACGATCCATTCTAATTCATTCGCTCGAATGTATCCATTCTAATCCATTCGTACGATCCATTCTAATCCATTCGTACGATCCATTCTAATTCATTCGCATGAATGTAACCATTCTAATTCATTCATTTGATCCATTCTAATTCATTCGTACGATCCATTCTAATTCATTCGTCCAATCCATTCTAATTCATTCGCACGAATGTATCCATTCTAATTCATTCGTACGATCCATTCTAATTCATTCGTACGATCCATTTTAATTCATTCGTAAGATCCATTCTAATTCATTCGTACGATCCATTCTAATTCATTCGTACGATCCATTCAAATTCATTCGCACGAATGTATCCATTCTAGTTCATTCGTACGATCCATTCTTATCCATTCGTACGATCCATTCTAATTCATTCACATGAATGTAACCATTCTAATTCATTCATTTGATCCATTCTAATTCATTCGTACGATCCATTCTAATTCATTCGTTCGATCCATTCTAATTCATTCGTACGAATGTATCCATTCTAATTCATTCGCACGATCCATTCTAATACATTCGTACTATCCATTCTAATTCATTCGTACGATCCATTCTAATTCATTCGTACGATCTTAGAATGGAATATACGAATGAATTAGAATGGCTCGTACGAATGAATTAGAATGGATCGTATGAATGAATTAGAATGGATTGTACGAATGAATTAGAATGGATCGTGCGAATGAATTCGAATGGATCGTACGATCCATTCTAATTCATTCATGCAATCCATTCTAATTCATTCGCACGAATGTATCCATTCTAATTCATTTGTACGATCCATTCTAATTCATTCGTACGATCCATTCTAATTCATTCGCACAAATGTATCCATTCTAATTCATTCGTACGATCCATTCTAATTCATTCGTACGATCCATTCTAATTAATTCGTACGATCCATTCTAATTCATTCGTACAATCTATTCTATTCCATTCTAATTCATTCGTACGATCCATTCTTACTCATTCGTACGATCCATTCTAATTCATTCGTACGATACATTCTTTCACACGATCTTTTCTAATTCATTCGTAGGATCCATTCTAATTCATTCGTACAATCTATTCTATTTCATTCGTACGATCCATTCTTACTTATTCGTATGATCCATTCTAATTCATTCGGACGAATGTATCCATTCTAATTTATTCGTACGATCTATTCTAATTCATTCGTACGATCCATTCTAATTCATTAATATGATCCATTCTAATTCATTCGTACGATCCATTTTAATTCATTCGTACGATCCATTCTAATTCATTCGCACGATCCATTCTAATTCATTCGTACGATCCATTCTAATTCATTCGTACGATCCATTCTAATTCATTCGTACGATCCATTCTAATTCCTTCGTACGATCCATTCTAATTCATTCGTACGAATGTAACCATTCTAATTCATTCATACGATTCATTCTAATTCATTCGTATGAGCTATTCTAATTCATTCGTACGATCCATTCTAATTCATTCGTAAGATCCATTCTAATTCATTCGTACGATCCATTCTAATTCATTCGTACGATCCATTCTAATTCATTCGTACGATCTATTCTAATTCATTCGCACGAATGTAACCATTCTAATTCATTCATACGATTCATTCTAATTCATTCGTACGATGCATTCTAATTCATTCGTACGATCCATTCTAATTCATTCGTACGATCCATTGTAATTCATTCGTACGATCCATTCTAATTCATTCGTACGATCCATTCTAATTCATTCGCACGAATGTATCCATTCTAATTCATTCGTACAATCCATTCTATTTCATTCGTACGATCCATTCTTACTTATTCGTATGATCCATTCTAATTCATTCGTACGATCCATTCTAATTCATTCGTACGATCCATTCTAATTCATTCGTCCGATCCATTCTAATTCATTCGCACGAATGTATCCATTCTAATTCATTCGTACGATCCATTCTAATTCATTCGTACGATCCATTCTAATAAATTCATACGATCCATTCGTGCAAATGAATAAGAATGGATCGTATGAATGTATTAGAATGGATCATATGAGTGAATTAGAATGGATCGTACGAATGAATTAGAATGGATTGTATGAATGAATTAGAATGGATCGTACGAATGAATTAGAATGGATCGTGTGAAAGAATTAGAATGGATTGTACGAATGAATTAGAATGGATCCTATGAATGAATTAGAATGGATCGTGCGAATGAATTAGAATGGATCGTACGAATGAATTAGAAGGGATCAAATGAATGAATTAGAATGGTTACATTCATGCGAATGAATTAGAATGGATCGTACGAATGGATTAGAATGGATACATTCGAGCGAATGAATTAGAATGGATCGTACGAATGTATTAGAATGGATCGTACGAGTGGATTAGAATGGATCTTACGAATGGATTAGAATGGATACCTTTGTGCAAATGAATTAGAATGGATCGTACGAATGAATTAGAATGGATCATATTAATGAATTAGAATGGATCGTACGAAGGAATTAGAATGGATCGTGTGAAAGAATTAGAATGCATTGTATGAATGAATTAGAATGGATCGTATGAATGAATTAGAATGGATCGTGCGATTCGTTCTAATTCATTTGCACGAATATATCCATTCTAATTCTTTCGTACGATGCATTCTAATTCATTCGTTCGATCAATTCTAATTCATTAGCACGATCCATTCTAATTCATTCATACGATCCATTCTAATTCATTCGTAAGATCCATTCTAATTCATTCATAGGATCCATTCTAATTCATTCATATGATCTATTCTAATTCTTTCGCACGAATCTATCCATTCTAATTCATTCGCACGAATGTATCCATTCTAATTCATTCGTACGAATCCATTCTAATTCATTCATACAATCTATTCTATTTCATTCGTACGATCCATTCTAGTTCATTCGTATGATCCATTCTAATTCATTCGTACGATCCATTCTAATTCATTCGTATGATCCATTCTAATTAATTCGTATGATCCATTCTAATTCATTCGTACGATCCATTCTAATTCATTCGTATGATCCCTTCTTATTCATTCGCACGATCCAGTCAAATGGATTCGCACGATCTATTCTAATTCATTCGCACGAATGTATCCATTCTAATTCATTCATACGATCCATTCTAATCCATTCGTACGATCCATTCTAATTCATTCGTACGATCAGTTCTAATTCATTCACAAAATCTATTCTAATTCATTCATACGATCCATTCTAATTCATTCGCACGATCCATTCTAATTCATTCGTACGATCCATTCTAATTCTTTCACACGATCCATTCTAATTCATTCGTACGATCCATTCTAATTCATTCGCACGATCCATTCTAATTCATTCGTATGATCCATTCTAATTCATTCATACGATCCATTCTAATTCATTCGTACGATCCATTCTAATTCATTCGCACAAATGTATCCATTCTAATTCATTCGTACGATCCATTCTAATTCATTCGCACGATCCATTCTAATTCATTCGTACGATCCATTCTAATTCATTCGTACGATCCATTCTAATTCATTCGTACGATCCATTCTAATTCATTCGCACGAATGTATCCATTCTAATCCATTCGTACGATCCATTCTAATCCATTCGTACGATCCATTCTAATTCATTCACATGAATGTAACCATTCTAATTCATTCATTTGATCCATTCTAATTCATTCGTACGATCCATTCTAATTCATTCGTCCGATCCATTCTAATTCATTCGCACGAATGTATCCATTCTAAACCATTCATACGATCCATTCTAATTTATTCGTACGATCCATTTTAATTCATTCGTAAGATCCATTCTAATTCATTCGTACGATCCATTCTAATTCATTTGCACGAATGTATCCATTCTAATTCATTCGTACGATCCATTCTAATTCATTCATACGATCCATTCTAATTCATTCGTAAGATCCATTCTAATTCATTCGTACGATCTATTCTAATTCATTCGTATGATCTATTCTTATTCATTCGCACGATCCAGTCTAATTGATTCGCACGATCCATTCTAATTCATTCGCACGAATGTATCCATTCTAATTCATTCGTACGATCCATTCTAATTCATTCTAATTCATTCGTACGATCCATTCAAATTCATTCGTATGATCTATTCTTATTCATTCGTACGATCCAGTCTAATCCATTCGTACGATCCATTCTAATTCATTCGCACAAATGTATCCATTCTAATTCATTCGTATGATCTATTCTTATTCATTCGAATGGATCGTACGAATGAATTGGAATGGATCGTACGAATGAATTAGAATGGATACATTTGTGCGAATGAATTAGAATGGATCGTACGAATGGATTAGAATGGATCGTACGAATGGATTAGAATGGATACATTCGTGCGAATGAATTAGAATGGATTGTATGAATGAATTAGAATGGATCGTACGATCTATTCGAATTCATTCGCACGATCCATTCTAATTCATTCGTACGATCCATTCTAATTCATTCATACGATCCATTCTAATTCATTCGTACGATCCATTCTAATTCATTCGTATATTCCATTCTAAGATCCTACGAATGAATTTGAATGGATCGTACGAATGAATTAGAATGGATCGTACGAATGAATTAGAATGGATCGTGCGAATGAATTAGAATGGATACATTCGTGCGAATGAATTAGAATGGATCGGATGAATGAATTAGAATGGATCGTACGAATGAATTAGAATGGATCAAATGAATGAATTAGAATGGTTACATTCATGCGAATGAATTAGAGTGGATCGTACGAATGGATTAGAATGGATCGTACGAATGAACTAGAATGGATACATTCGTGCGAATGAATTAGAATGGATCGTACGAATGAATTAGAATGGATCGTACGAATGAATTAGAATGGATACATTCGTGCGAATGAATTAGAATGGATCGGATGAATGAATTAGAATGGATCGTACGAATGAATTAGAATGGATCAAATGAATGAATTAGAATGGTTACATTCATGCGAATGAATTAGAATGGATCGTACGAATGGATTAGAATGGATCGTACGAATGGATTAGAATGGATACATTCGAGCGAATGAATTAGAATAGATTGTACGAATGAATTAGAATGGATCGTACGAATGGATTTGAATGGATCCTACGAATGGATTAGAATGGATACCTTTGTGCAGAATGGATCGTACGAATGAATTAGAATGGATACATTCGTGCACGATCCATTCTAATTCATTCGCACGAATGTATCCATTCTAATTCATTCGTACGATCCATTCTAATTCATTAATATGATCCATTCTAATTCATTCATATGATCCATTCAAATTCATTCGTATGATCCATTCTAATTCATTCGGACGAATGTATCCATTCTAATTTATTCGTACGATCCATTCTAATTCATTCGTACGATCCATTCTAATTCATTCGTACGATCCATTCTAATTCATTCGTCCGATCCATTCTAATTCATTCGCACGAATGTATCCATTCTAATTCATTCGTACGATCCATTCAAATTCATTCGTACGATCCATTCTAATTCATTCATAAGATCCATTCTAATTCATTCGTACGATCCATTCTAATTCATTCGTACGATCCATTCTAATTCATTCGCACGAATGTATCCATTCTAGTTCATTTGTACGATCCATTCTATTTCATTCGTACGATCCATTCTTACTCATTCGTATGATCCATTCTAATTCATCCGGACGAATGTATCCATTCTAATTTATTCATACGATCCATTCTAATTCATTCGTCCGATCCATTCTAATTCATTTGCACGAATGTATCTATTCTAATTCATTCGTACGATCCATTCTAATTCATTCATACGATCCATTCTAATTCATTCGTAAGATCCATTCTAATTCATTCGTACGATCCATTCTAATTCGTTCATACGATCCATTCTAATTCATTCGTCCGATCCATTCTAATTCATTTGCACGAATGTATCCATTCTAATTCATTCGTACGATCCATTCTAATTCATTCATACGATCCATTCTAATTCATTCGTAAGATCCATTCTAATTCATTCGTACGATCTATTCTAATTCATTCGTACGATCCATTCTAATTCATTCGCACGAATGTATCCATTCTAGTTCATTCGTACGATCCATTCTAATTCATTCGTACGATCCATTCTAATTCATTCGCACGATCCATTCTAATTCATTCGTATCGTGCGAATGAATTAGAATGGATCATACGAATGAGTAAGAATGGATCGTACGAATGAAATAGAATGGATTGTGTGAATGAATTAGAATGGATCGTACGAATGAATTAGAATAGATCGTGTGAAAGAATTAGAATGGATTGTATGAATGAATTAGAATAGATCGTGCGAATGAACTAGAAAGGATACATTCATGCAAATGAATTAGAATGGATCGTACGAATGAATTAGAATGGATCGTACGAATGAATTAGAATAGATCTTACGAATGAATTAGAATGGATCGTACGAATGAAATAGAATGGATCATACGAATGAATTAGAATGGATACATTCGTGCGAATGAATTAGAATGGATCGGACGAATGAATTAGAATGGATCGTACGAATGAATTAGAATGGTTCAAATGAATGAATTAGAATGGATCGTACGAATAAATTAGAATGGATACATTCGTCCGAATGAATTAGAATGGATCGTACGAATGAATTAGAATGGATCGTACGAATGAATTGGAATGGATCGTACGAATGAATTATAATGGATACATTCGTACGAATGAATTATAATGGATCGTACGAATGAATTAGAATGGATCGTACGGAATTAATTAGAATGGATATATTTGAACGAATAAATTAGAATGGATCATACGAATGAATTAGAATGGATCGTACGAATGAATTAGAATGGATAGTGCGAATGAATTAGAATCGATTGTACAAATGAATTAGAATGGATCGTACAAATGAATTAGAATGGATCATACGAATAAGTAAGAATGGATCGTACGAATGAATTAGAATGGATCGTACGAATGAATTAGAATGGATCGTACGAATAAATTAGAATGGATACATTCGTCCGAATGAATTAGAATGGATCATACGAATGGATTAGAATGGATCGTGTGAAAGAATTAGAATGGATTGTATAAATGAATTAGAATGGATCGTACGAATGAATTAGAATGGATCGTACGAATGAACTAGAATGGATACATTCGTGCGAATGAATTAGAATGGATCGTACGAATGAATTAGAATGGATCGTACGAATGAATTAGAATGGATCGTTTGAATGAATTAGAATGGTTACATTCATACGAATGAATTAGAATGGATCCTACGAATGAATTAGAAAGGATCGTGTGAATGAATTAGAATGGATCGTACGAATGAATTAGAATGGATCGTACGAATGAACTAGAATGGATACATTCGTGCGAATGAATTAGAATAGATCGTACGAATGAATTAGAATGGATCGTACGAATGAATTAGAATGGATCGTACGAATGAATTAGAATGGATCGTATGAATGAATTAGAATGGTTACATTCATGCGAATGAATTTGAATGGATCGTACGAATGGATTAGAATGGATCGTACGAATGGATTAGAAAGGATACATTCGAGCGAATGAATTAGAATGGATCGTACGAATGAATTAGAATGGATCGTACGAATGGATTAGAATGGATCCTACGAATGGATTAGAATGGATACCTTTGTGCATATGAATTAGAATGGATCGTACGAATGAATTAGAATGGATCATATGAATGAATTAGAATGGATCGTGTGAAAGAATTAGAATGGATTGTATGAACGAATTAGAATAGATCGTATGAATGAACTAGAATGGATCGTACGAATGAATTAGAATGGATCGTACGAATGAATTAGAATGGATCGTACGAACGAATTAGAATGGATACATTCGTGCGAATGAATTAGAATGGATACATTCGTGCAAAAGAATTAGAATAGATCGTATGAATGAATTAGAATGGATCCTACGAATGAATTTGAATGGATCGTGCGAGTGATTTAGAATGGGTCGTACGAATGAATTAGAATAGATCGTACGAATGAATTAGAATGGATCGTACGAATGGATCGTACGAAAGGATTAGAATGGATCGTACGAATGGATTAGAATGGATACATTCGAGCGAATGAATTAGAATGGATCGTACGAATAAATTAGAATGGATACATTCATCCGAATGAATTAGAATGGATCATACGAATGAGTAAGAATGGATCGTACGAATGAAATAGAATAGATTATACGAATGAATAAGAATGGATCCTACGAATGAATTAGAATGGATCGTGTGAAAGAATTAGAATGGATTGTTTGAATGAATTAGAATGGATCGTATGAATGAATTAGAAAGGATCGTGCGAATAAATTCGAATGGATCGTACGAATTCATTATAATTCATTCATACAATCCATTCTAATTCATTCGCATGATCTAATCTAATTCATTCGTACGATCCATTCTAATTCATTCGCACGATCCATTCTAATTCATTCATACGATCCATTCTAATTCATTCGCACGATCCATTCTAATTCATTCATAGGATCCATTCTAATTCATTCATACGATCTATTCTAATTCTTTCGCACGAATGTATCCATTCTAATTCATTCGCACGAATGTATCCATTCTAATTCATTCGTACGATCCATTCTAATTCATTCGCACAAATGTATCCATTCTAATTCATTCGTACGATCCATTCTAATTCATTCGCACGATCAATTCTAATTCATTCGTACGATCCATTCTAATTCTTTCACACGATCTATTCTAATCCATTCTAATTCATTCGTACGAATCCATTCTAATTCATTCGTACAATCTATTCTATTTCATTCGTATGATCCATTCTTACTCATTCGTATGATCCATTCTAATTCATTCGGACGAATGTATCCATTCTAATTTATTCGTACGATCCATTCTAATTCATTCGTACGATCCATTCTAATTCATTCGCTCGAATGTATCCATTCTAATCCATTCGTACGATCCATTCTAATCCATTCGTACGATCCATTCTAATTCATTCGCATGAATGTAACCATTCTAATTCATTCATTTGATCCATTCTAATTCATTCGTACGATCCATTCTAATTCATTAGCACGATCCATGCTAATTCATTCGTTCGATCAATTCTAATTGATTAGCACGATCCATTCTAATTCATTCGTACGATCCATTCTAATTCATTCGCACGATCCATTCTAATTCATTCGTACGATCCATTCTAATTCATTAGCACGACCCATGCTAATTCATTCGTTCGATCAATTCTAATTCATTAGCACGATCCATTCTCATTCATTCGTACGATCCATTCTAATTCATTCGCACAAATGTATCCATTCTAATTCATTCATACGATCCATTCTAATTCATTCGCACGATCCATTCTAATTCATTCGTACGATCCATTCTAATTCTTTCACACGATCCATTCAAATTCATTCGTACGATCCATTCTAATTCATTCGCACGATCCATTCTAATTCATTCATAGGATCCATTCTAATTCATTCATACGATCTATTCTAATTCTTTCGCACGAATGTATCCATTCTAATTCATTCGCACGAATGCATCCATTCTAATTCATTCGTACGATCCATTCTAATTCATTCGTACGATCCATTCTAATTCATTCGTACGATCCATTCTAATTCATTCATACGATCTATTCTAATTCATTCATACAATCCATTCTAATTCTTTCACACGATCCATTCTAATTAATTCGTACGATCCATTCTAATTCATTCGTACGGTCCATTCTAATTCATTCGTACGATCCATTCTAATTCATTCGCTCGAATGTATCCATTCTAATCCATTCGTACGATCCATTCTAATTCATTCGCATGAATATAACCATTCTAATTCATTCATTTGATCCATTCAAATTCATTCGTACGATCCATTCTAATTCATTCGTCCGATCCATTCTAATTCATTCGCACGAATGTATCCATTCTAATTCATTCGTACAATCCATTCTAATTCATTCGCACGATCCATTCTAATTCATTCATAGGATCCATTCTAATTCATTCATACAATCTATTCTAATTCTTTCGCACGAATGTATCCATTCTAATTCATTCGCACGAATATATCCATTCTAATTCTAATTCATTCGTACGATCCATTCTAATTCATTCGTATGATCCATTCTAATTAATTCGTATGATCCATTCTAATTCATTCGTACGATCCATTCTAATTCATTCATACAATCCATTCTAATTCATTCGCACGATCCATTCTAATTCACTCATACGATCCATTCTAATACATTCATACGATCCATTCTAATTCATTTGCACGAATATATCCATTCTAATTCATTCGTACGATCCATTCTAATTCCTTCGTACGATCCATTCTAATTCATTCGTACGATCCATTCTAATTCATTCATACGATCCATTCTAATTCATTCGTACGATCCATTCTAATTCATTCGCACAAATGTATCCATTCTAATTCATTCGTACGATCCATTCTTATTCAATTGTACGATCCATTTTAATTCATTCGTACGATCCATTCTAATTCATTCGTACGATCCATTCTAATTCATTCGCGAATGTATCCATTCTAATTCATTTGTACGATCCATTCTAATTCATTCGTACGATCCATTCTAATTCATTCATACGATCTATTCTAATTCATTCATACAATCCATTCTAATTCTTTCACACGATCCATTCTAATTCATTCGTACGATCCATTCTTACTCATTCGTATGATCCATTCTAATTCATTCGCACGAATGTATCCATAATGGATCATACGAATGAGTAAGAATGGATTGTACGAATGAAATAGAATGGATTGTGCGAATGAATTAGAATGGACCGTACGAATGAATTAGACGTACGAATGAATTAGAATGGATACATTCGTGCGAATAAATTAGAATGGATCATACGAATGAGTAAGAATGGATCGTCATTTTAATTCATTCGTATGATCCATTCTAATTCATTTGTATCCATTCTATTTCATTCGCACGATCCATTCTAATTCATTCGCGCAATCTATTCTAATTCATTCATACAATCCATTCTTACTCATTCGTACGATCCATTCTAATTCATTCATAGGATCCATTCTAATTCATTAATACAATCCATTCTAATTCATTCGCACGAATGTATCCATTCTAATTCATTCGTACGATCAGTTCTAATTCATTCACAAAATCTATTCGAATTCATTCATACGATCCATTGTAACTGATTCGCACGAATGTATCCATTCTAATTCATTCGTACGATCCATTCTAATTCATATGCACAAAGGTATCCATTCTAATTCATTCGTACGATCCATTCTAATTCATATGCACAAAGGTATCCATTCTAATTCATTCGTACGATCCATTCTAATTCAGGATCGTACGAATGAATTAGAATGGATATATTCGTGCAAATGAATTAGAATGGATCGTATGAATGAATTAGAATGGATCGTATGAGTGAATTAGAACGGATAGTACAAATGAAGTAGAATGGATCGTATGAATGAATTAGAATGGATCGTACGAATGAAGTAGAATAGATTGTGCGAATGAATTAGAATGGATCGTACGAATGAATTAGAATGGATACATTCGTGCGAATAAATTAGAATGGATTGTATGAATGAATTAGAATGGATCGTACGAATGAATTAGAATGGATCGTACGAATGAATTAGAATAGAATGCGCGAATGAATTAGAATGGATCGTGCAAATGAAATAGAATGGATACAAATGAATTAGAATGGATCATACGAATGAATTAGAATGATGATCCATTCTTACTCATTCGTATGATCCATTCTAATTTATTCGCACGAATGTATCCATTCTAATTCATTCGTACGTCTAATTCATTCGTACGGTCCATTCTAATTCATTCGCACAATCTATTCTATTTCATTCGTACGATCAATTCTTACTCATTCGTATGATCCATTCTATTTCTAATTAGAATGGATATATTCGTGCGAATGAATTAGAATTGATCGTACGAAGGAATTAGAATGGATCGTACGAATGAATTAGAATGGATCGTACGAAGAAATTAGAATGGATCGTACGAATGAATTAGAATGGATCGTACGAATGAATTAGAATAGATCGTACGAATGAATTAGAATGGATCGTACGAAGGAATTAGAATGGATCGTACGAAGGAATATATTCGTGCAAATGAATTAGAATGGATCGTATGAATGTATTAGAATGGATTGTATGAGTGAATTAGAATGGATCGTACGAATAAATTAGAATGGATTGTATGAATGAATTAGAATGGATCGTACGAATGAATTAGAATGGATCATACGAATTAATTAGAATGGATCATACGAATGAATTAGAATGGATCGTACGAATGAATTAGAATGGATACATTCGTGCGAATGAATTAGAATGGATTGTGCGAATGAACTAGAATGGATACATTCGTACGAATGAATTAGAATGGATCGTACGAATGAATTAGAATGGATCGTACGAATGAATTAGAATGGATCGTACGAATGAACTAGAATGGATACATTCGTGCGAATGAATTAGAATGGATCGTACGAATGAATTAGAATGGATCGTACGAATGAATTAGAATAGATCTTACGAATGAATTAGAATGGATCGTACGAAAAAATTAGAATGGATCGTATGAATGGTTTAGAATGGATACATTCGTGCGAATGAATTAGAATGGATCGGACGAATGAATTAGAATGGATCGTACGAATGAATTAGAATGGATCAAATAAATGAATTAGAATGGTTACATTCATGCGAATGAATTAGAATGGATTGTACGAATGGATTAGAATGGATCATACGAATGGATTAAAATGGACACATTCGTGCGAATGAATTAGAATGGATCATACGAATGAGTAAGAATGGATCGTACGAATGAAATAGAATGGATTGTACGAATGAATTAGAATGGATCATGCGAATGAATTTGAATGGATCGTACGAATGAATTAGAATGGATCGTGCTAATGAATTAGAATTGATCGTACGAATGAAATAGAATGGATTGTACGAATGGTTTAGAATGGATTGTACGAATGAATTAGAATGGATCGTACGAATGAAATAGAATGGATTGTACGAATGATTTAGAATGGATCGTGTGAAAGAATTAGAATGGATTGTATGAATGAATTAGAATGGATCGTACAAATGAATTAGAATGGATCGTACGAATGAATTAGAATAGATTGTATGAAAGAATTAGAATGGATTGTATGAATGAATTAGAATAGATTGTATGAATGAATTAGAATGGATCGTACGAAGGAATGAGAATGGATCGTACGAATGAATTAGAATGGATCGTACGAATGAATTGGAATAGATCGTACGAATGAATTAGAATGGATCGTACGAATGAATTAGAATGGATCGTGTGAAAGAATTAGAATGGATCGTACGAATGAATTAGAATAGATCGTGCGAATGAATTAGAATGCATCGTACGAATGAATTAGAATGGATCGTGCTAATGAATTAGAATTGATCGAACGAATGAATTAGCATGGATCGTGCATTTGTACGATCCATTCTAATACATTCGTAAGATCCATTCTAATTCATTCGTACGATCCATTCTAATTCATTCGTACAATCCATTCTAATTCATTCGCACGAATGTATCCATTCTAGTTCATTCGTACAATCCATTCTAATTCATTCGTACGATCCATTCTAATTCATTCATACGATCTATTCTAATTCATTCATACAATCCATTCTAATTCTTTCACACGATCCATTCTAATTCATTCGTATGATCCATTCTAATTCATTCGTACGATCCATTCTAATTCATTTGTACGATCCATTCTAATTCATTCGTACAATCCATTCTATTTCATTCATACGATCCATTCTTACTCATTCGTATGATCCATTCTAATTCATTCGCATGAATGTATCCATTCTTATTCATTCATACAATCAATTCTAATTCATTCCGTACGATCCATTCTAATTCATTCGTACGATCCATTCTATTTCATTCGTACGATCCATTCTTATGCATTGGTACGATCCATTCTAATTAATTCGTATGATCCATTCTAATTCATTCGTACGATCTATTCTAATTCATTCATACAATCCATTTAGATTTATTCGCACAAATGTATCCATTCAAATTCATTCGTACGATCCAGTCTAATTCATTCGTACGATCCATTCTACTTCATTCGCACGAATATATCCATTCTAATTCTTTCGTACGATGTATTCTAATTCATTCGTACGATCCATTCTAATTCATTCATTTGATCCATTCTAATTCATTTGTACGATCTATTCTAATTCATTCGTCCGATCCATTCTAATTCATTCGTACGATCCATTCTAATTCATTCGTACGATCCATTCTAATTCATTCACACGAATGTATCCATTCTAGTTCATTCGTACGATCCATTCTAATTCATTCGTACGATCCATTCTAATTCATTCGTACAATCCATTCTATTTCATTCGTACGATCAATTCTAATTCATTAGCACGATCCATTCTAATTCATTCGTACGATCCATTCAAATTCATTCGCACGATCCATTCTAATTCATTCGTACAATCCATTCTATTTCATTCGTACGATCCATTCTTACTCATTCGTATGATCCATTCTAATTCATTCGCACGAATGTATCCATTCTAATCCATTCGTACAATCCATTCTAATCCATTCGTACGATCCATTCTAATTCATTCGCATGAATGTAACCATTCTAATTCATTCATTTGATCCATTCTAATTCATTCATTGGATCGGACGAATGAATTAGAATGGATCGTACGAATGAATTAGAATGGATCAAATGAATGAATTAGAATAGTTACATTCGTGCGAATGAATTAGAATGGATCGTACGAATGGATTAGAATGGATCGTACGAATGGATTAGAATGGATACATTCGAGCGAATGAATTAGAATGGATCGTACGAATGAATTAGAATGGATCCTACGAATGGATTAGAATGGATACCATTGTGTAGAATGGATCGTACGAATGAACTAGAATGGATACATTCGTGCACGATCCATTCTAATTCATTCGCACGAATGTATCCATTCTAATTCATTCGTACGATCCATTCTAATTCATTAATATGATCCATTCTAATTCATTCGTCTGATCCATTCTAATTCATTCGCACGAATGTATCTATTCTAAACCATTCATACGATCCATTCTAATTTATTCGTACGATCCATTCTAATTCATTCGTAAGATCCATTCTAATTCATTCGTACGATCCATTCAAATTCATTCGTACGATACATTCTAATTCATTCGCACGAATGTATCCATTCTAGTTCATTCGTACGATCCATTCTAATTCATTCGTACGATCCATTCTAATTCATTCGCACGATCCATTCTAATTCATTCGTACGATCCATTCTAATTCATTCGCATGAATGTATCCATTCTAATTCATTCGTACATACGATCCATTCGAATTCATTCGCACGATCCATTCTAATTCATTCATACGATCCATTCTAATTCATTCATACAATTCATTCTAATTATTTCACACGATCCATTCTAATTCATTCGTAGGATCCATTCTAATTCATTCGTACAAACTATTCTATTTCATTCGTACGATCCATTCTTACTCATTCGTATGATCCATTCTAATTCATTCGGACGAATGTATCCATTCTAATTTATTCGTACGATCCATTCTAATTCATTCGTACGATCCATTCTAATTCATTCGTACGATCCGTTCTTACTCATTCGTATGATCCATTCTAATTCATTCGTACGATCCATTCTAATTCATTCGTACGATCGATTCTAATTCATTCGCACTATCCATTCTAATTCATTCGTACGATCCATTCTAATTCATTCGTATGATCCATTCTAATTTATTCGTTCGAATATTTCCATTCTAATTCATTCGTACGATCCATTCTAATTTATTCGCACGATCCATTCTAATTCATTCGCACGAATGTATCCATTCTTATTCATTTGCACGATCCATTCTAATTCATTCCTATGATCTATTCTAATTCATTCGTACGATCCATTCTAATTCATTCGTACGATCCATTCTACGACCCATTCTAATTCATTCGTATATTCCATTCTAATTCATTAGCACGATCCATGCTAATGAATTAGAATGGATCGTACGATCCAATGTAATTCATTCATACGATCCATTCTTACTCATTCGTATGATCCATTCTAATTCAATCGTACGATCCATTCTAATTCATTCGTACGAACCATTCTAATTCCTTCGTACGATCCATTCTAATTCATTCGTACGATCCATTCTAATTCATTCGTACGATCCATTCTAATTCATTCGCGCAATCTATTCTAATTCATTCGTACGATCCATTCTAATTCATTCGTACGATCCATTCTAATTCATTCATACAATCCATTCTAATTTATTCGCACGAATGTATCCATTCTAATTCCTTCGTACGATCCATTCTAATTCATTCATACGATCCATTCTAATTCATTTTCATTCATACAATCCATTCTAATTCTTTCACACGATCCATTCTAATTCATTCGTAGGATCCATACTTATTCATTCGTACAATCTATTCTATTTCATTCGTACGATCCATTCTTACTCATTCGTATGATCCATTCTAATTCATTCGGACGAATGTATCCATTCTAATTTATTCGTACGATCCATTCTAATTCATTCGTACGAACCATTCTAATTCATTCGTACGATCCATTCTAATTCATTCGTCCGATCCATTCTAATTCATTCGCACGAAAGTATCCATTCTAATTCATTCGTACGATCCATTCTAATTCATTCGTTCGATCCATTCTAATTCATTCGTAAGATCCATTCTAATTCATTCATATGATCCATTCTAATTCATTCGTACGATCCATTCTAATTCATTTGCACGAATATATCCATTCTAGTTCATTCGTACGATCCATTCTAATTCATTCGTACGATCCATTCTAATTCATTCGCACGATCCATTCAAATTCATTCGTACGATCCATTCTAATTCATTCATACGACCCATTCTAATTCATTCGTACGATCCATTCTAATTCATTCGCACAAATGTATCCATTCTAATTCATTCGTACGATCCATTCTAATTCATTCGCACGATCCATTCTAATTCATTCGTACGATCCATTATAATTCATTCGCACGATCTGTTCTTATTCATTCGCACAATCCATTCTAATTCATTCGCACGAATGTATCCATTCTAATTCATTCGTACGATCCATTCTAATTCATTCGTACGATCCATTCTAATTCATTCGTATGATCCATTCTAATTAATTCGTATGATCCATTCTAATTCATTCGTACGATACATTCTAATTCATTCATTCAATCCATTCTAATTCATTCACACGAATGTATCCATTCTAATTAATTCGTATGATCCATTCTAATTAATTCGCACGAATGTATCCATTCTAATTCATTCGCAAGATCCATTCTAATTCATTCGTACGATCCATTCTAATTCATTCGTACGATCCATTCTAATTCATTCGTAGGATCCATTCTAATTCATTGGTACAATCTATTCTATTTCATTCGTACGATCCATTCTTACTCATTCGTATGATCCATACTAATTCATTCGGACGAATGTATCCATTCTAATTTATTCGTACGATCCATTCTAATTCATTCGTACGATCCATTCTTACTCATTCGTACGATCCATTCTAATTCCTTCGTACGATCCATTCTAATTCCTTCGTACGATCCATTCTAATTCATTCGTACGATCCATTCTAATTTATTTGTCCGATCCATTCTAATTCATTCGCACGAATGTATCCATTCTAATTCATTCGTACGATCCATTCTAATTCATTCGTAAGATCCATTCTAATTCATTCGTACGATCCATTCTAATTCATTCGTACGATCCATTCTAATTCATTCACACGAATGTATCCATTCTAGTTCATTCGTACGATCCATTCTAATTCATTCGTACGATCCATTCTAATTCATTCGTAAGATCCATTCTAATTCATTTGTACGATCCATTCTAATTCATTCGCACGATCCATTCTAATTCATTCATAGGATCCATTCTAATTCATTCATACGATCTATTCCGTACGAATGAATTAGAATGGATCGTGTGAAAGAATTAGAATGGATTGTATGAACGAATTAGAATAGATCGTATGAATGAATTAGAATGGATCGTACGAATGAATTAGAATGGATCGTACGAATGAATTAGAATGGATATATTCGTGCGAATGAATTAGAATGGATACATTCGTGCGAAAGAATTAGAATAGATCGTATGAATGAATTAGAATGGATCCTATGAATGAATTAGAATGGATCGTGCGAATGAATTAGAATGGATCGTACGAATGAATTAGAATGGATCGTGCTAATGAATTAGAATTGATCGAACGAATGAATTTGCATGGATCGTGCTAATGAATTATAATGGAACATACGAATGAATTAGAATGGATCGTGTGAAAGAATTAGAATGGATTGTATGAATGAATTAGAATGAATTCGTACGATCTATTCGAATTCATTCGCACGATCCATTCTAATTCATTCATACGATCCATTATAATTCATTCATACAATCCATTCTAATTCTTTCACACGATCCATTCTAATTTATTCGTAGGATCCATTCTAATTCATTCGTACAATCTATTCTATTTCATTCGTACGATCCATTCTTACTCATTCGTATGATCGATTCTATTTCATTCGGACGAATGTATCCATTCTAATTTATTCGTACGATCCATTCTAATTCATTTGTACGATCCATTCTAGTTCCTTCGTACGATCCATTCTAATTCATTCGTACGATCCATTCTAATTCATTCGTACGATCCATTCTATTTCATTCGTACGATCCATTCTTACTCATTGGTACGATCCATTCTAATTCATTCGCATGAATGTATCCATTCTAATTCATTCGTACTAATCCATTCTAATTCATTCGCACGATCCATTCTATTTCATTCGCACGAATGTATCCATTCTAATTCATTCCGTACGATCCATTCTAATTCATTCGCTCGAATGTATTCATTCTAATCCATTCGTACGATCCATTCTAATCCATTCGTATGATCCATTCTAATTCATTCGCATGAATGTAACCATTCTAATTCATTCATTTGATCCATTCTAATTCATTCGTACGATCCATTCTAATTCATTAGCACGATCCATGCTAATTCATTTGTTCGATCAATTCTAATTGATTAGCACGATCCATTCTAATTCATTCGTACGATCCATTCTAATTCATTCGCACGATCCATTCTAATTCATTTATAGGATCCATTCTAATTCATTCATACGATCTATTCTAATTCTTTCGCACGAATGTATCCATTCTAATTCATTCGCACGAATGTATTCATTCTAATTCATTCATACGAATCCATTCTAATTCATTCGTACAATCTATTCTATTTCATTCGTACGATCCATTCTAGTTCATTCGTACGATCCATTCTAATTCATTCGTACGATCCATTCTAATTCATTCGTATGATCCATTCTAATTAATTCGTATGATCCATTCTAATTCATTCATACGATCCATTCTAATTCATTCATACAATCCATTCTAATTCATTCGCACGAATGTATCCATTCTAATTAATTCGTACGATCCATTCTAATTCATTCGTATGATCCATTCTTATTCATTCGCACGATCCAGTCTAATGGATTCGCACGATCCATTCTAATTCATTCACACGAATGTATCCATTCTAATTCATTCATACGATCCATTCTAATTCATTCGTACGATCCATTCCAATTCATTCGCACAAATGTATCCATTCTAATTCATTCGTACGATCCATTCTAATTCATTCGTACGATCAGTTCTAATTCATTCACAAAATCTATTCTAATTCATTCATACGATCCATTCTAATTCATTCGCACGATCCATTCTAATTCATTCGTACGATCCATTCTAATTCTTTCACACGATCCATTCTAATTCATTCGTACGATCCATTCTAATTCATTCGCACGATCCATTCTAATTCATTCGTACGATCCATTCTAATTCATTCATACGATCCATTCTAATTCATTCGTACGATCCATTCTAATTCATTCGCACAAATGTATCCATTCTAATTCATTCGTACGATCCATTCTAATTCATTCGCACGATCCATTCTAATTCATTCGTACGATCCATTCTAATTCATTCGTACGATCCATTCTAATTCATTCGTATGATCCATTCTAATTCATTCGTACAATCCATTCTAATTCATTTGCACGAATATATCCATTCTAATTCATTCGTACGATCCATTCTAATTCATTCGCACGAATGTAACCATTCTAATTCATTCGTACGATCCATTCTAATTAATTCGTATGATCCATTCTAATTCATTCGTACGATCCATTCTAATTCATTCATACAATCCATTTAGATTCATTCGCACAAATGTATCCATTCAAGTTCATTCGTACGATCCAGTCTAATTCATTCGTACGATCCATTCTAATTTATTCGCACGAATATATCCATTCTAATTCTTTTGTACGATGCATTCTAATTCATTCGTACGATCCATTCTAATTCATTCATTTGATCCATTCTAATTCATTCGTACGATCCATTCTAATTCATTCGTCCGATCCATTCTAATTCATTCGTCCGATCCATTCTAATTCATTCGTACGATCCATTCTAATTCATTCGTACGATCCATTCTAATTCATTCGCACGATCCATTCTAATTCATTCATACGATCCATTCTAATTCATTCGTACGATCCATTCTAATTCATTCGTACGATCCATTCTAATTCATTCGTATGATCCATTCTAATTAATTCGTATGATCCATTCTAATTCATTCGTACGATCCATTCTAATTCATTCATACAATCCATTCTAATTCATTCCGTACGATCCATTCTAATTCATTCGTACGATCCATTCTATTTCATTCGTACGATCCATTCTTACTCATTGGTACGATCCATTCTAATTCATTCGCACGAACGTATCCATTCTAATTCATTCGTACGAATCCACTCTAATTCATTTGCACGATCCATTCTAATTCATTCGCACGAATGTATCCATTCTAATTCATTCATACAATCCATTCTAATTCATTCCGTACGATCCATTCTAATTCATTCGCTCGAATGTATCCATTCTAATCCATTCGTACGATCCATTCTAATCCATTCGTACGATCCATTCTAATTCATTCGCATGAATGTAACCATTCTAATTCATTCATTTGATCCATTCTAATTCATTCGTACGATCCATTCTAATTCATTAGCACGATCCATGCTAATTCATTCGTTCGATCAATTCTAATTCATTTGCACGATCCATTCTAATTCATTCGTACGATCCATTCTAATTCATTCATAGGATCCATTCTAATTCATTCATACGATCTATTCTAAATCTTTCACACGAATGTACCCATTCTAATTCATTCGTACGAATGTATCCATTCTAATTCATTCGTACGAATTCATTCGTACGGATCGTACGAATGAATTAGAATGGATACATTCGTGCGAATAAATTAGAATGGATTGTATGAATGAATTAGAATGGATCGTACGAATGAATTAGAATGGATCGTACGAATGAATTAGAATAGATTGCGCGAATGAATTATAATGGATCATGCGAGTGAAATAGAATGGATACAAATGAATTAGAATGGATCATACGAATGAATTAGAATGACGATCCATTCTTACTCATTCGGATAATCCATTCTAATATATTCGCACGAATGTATCCATTCGTGCGAATGGATCGTAAGAATGAATTAGAATGGATACATTCGTGCGAATGAATTAGAATGGATACATTCGTGCGAAAGAATTAGAATAGATCGTATGAATGAATTAGAATGGATCCTATGAATGAAATAGAATAGATCGTACGAATGAATTAGAATGAATCGTACGAATGAATTAGAATGGATACATTCGTGCGAATGAATTAGAATTCCTTCGTACGATCCATTCTAATTCATTCGTACGATCCATTATAATTCTTTCACAGATCGTATGAATGAATTAGAATGGATCGTACGAATGAATTAGAATGGATCGTGCGAATGAATTAGAATGGATCGTACGAATGAATTAGAATGGATCGTACGAATGAATTAGAATGGATCATATTAATGAATTAGAATGGATCGTACGAATGAATTAGAATGGATCGTACGAATAAATTAGAATGGATACATTCGTCCGAATGAATTAGAATGGATCATACGAATGAGTAAGAATGGATCATACGAATGAAATAGAATAGATTGTACGAATGAATTAGAATGGATCCTACGAATGAATTAGAATGGATCGTGTGAAAGAATTAGAATGGATTGTATGAATGAATTAGAATGGATCGTACGAATGAATTAGAATGGATCGTACGAATGAATTAGAATGGATACATTCGTGCGAATGAATTAGAATTGATCGTACGAATGAATTAGAATGGATCGTGCGAATGAATTAGAATGGATCGTACGAATGAATTAGAATGGATCGTACGAATGAACTAGAATGGATACATTCGTGCGAACGAATTAGAATGGATCGTACGAATGAATTAGAATGGATCGTACGAATGAATTAGAATGGATCTTATGAATGAATTAGAATGGATCGTACGAATGAATTAGAATGGATACATTCGTGCGAATGAATTAGAATGGATCGGACGAATGAATTAGAATGGAGCGTACGAATGAATTAGAATGGATCGAACGAATGAATTAGAATGGATCGTACGAATAAATTAGAATGGATACATTCGTCCGAATGAATTAGAATGGATCATACGAATGAGTAAGAATGGATCATACGAATGAACTAGAATGGATACATTCGTGCGAATGAATTAGAATGGATCGTACGAATGAATTAGAATGCATCGTACGAATGAATTAGAATGGATCTTACGAATGAATTAGAATGGATCGTACGAATGAATTAGAATGGATCGTACGAATGAATTAGAATGGATACATTCGTGCGAATGAATTAGAATGGATCGGATGAATGAATTTGAATGGATCGTACGAATGAGTTAGAATGGATCGTACGAATGAGTTAGAATGGATCGTACGAATAAATTAGAATGGATACATTCGTCCGAATAAAATGGATCATACGAATGAATTAGAATGGATCGTACGAATGAATTAGAATGGATCATATTAATGAATTAGAATGGATCGTACGAATGAATTAGAATGGAGACATTCGTGCGAATGAATTAGAATGGATCGTGCACGAATGTATCCATTCTAATTCATTCGTATGAACCATTCTGCACAAAGGTATCCATTCTAATCCATTCATAGGATCCATTCTAATCCATTCATACGATCCATTCTAATTCATTCGTACGATCCATTCTAATTCATTCGCTCGAATGTATCCATTCTAATCCATTCGTACGATCCATTCTAATCCATTCGTACGATCCATTCTAATTCATTCGCATGAATGTAACCATTCTAATTCATTCATTTGATCCATTCTAATTCATTCGTACGATCCATTCTAATTCATTCGTCCGATCCATTCTAATTCATTCGCACGAATGTATCCATTCTAATTCATTCGTACGATCCATTCTAATTCATTCGTACGATCCATTTTAATTCATTCGTAAGATCCATTCTAATTCATTCGTACGATCCATTCTAATTCATTCGTACGATCCATTCAAATTCATTCGCACGAATGTATCCATTCTAGTTCATTCGTACGATCCATTCTTATCCATTCGTACGATCCATTCTAATTCATTCACATGAATGTAACCATTCTAATTCATTCATTTGATCCATTCTAATTCATTCGTACGATCCATTCTAATTCATTCGTTCGATCCATTCTAATTCATTCGCACGAATGTATCCATTCTAATTCATTCGCACGATCCATTCTAATTCATTCGTACGATCCATTCTAATTCATTCGTACGATCCATTCTAATTCATTCGTACGATCTTAGAATGGAATATACGAATGAATTAGAATGGCTCGTACGAATGAATTAGAATGGATCGTATGAATGAATTAGAATGGATTGTACGAATGAATTAGAATGGATCGTGCGAATGAATTCGAATGGATCGTACGATCCATTCTAATTCATTCATGCAATCCATTCTAATTCATTCGCACGAATGTATCCATTCTAATTCATTTGTACGATCCATTCTAATTCATTCGTACGATCCATTCTAATTCATTCGCACAAATGTATCCATTCTAATTCATTCGTACGATCCATTCTAATTCATTCGTACGATCCATTCTAATTAATTCGTACGATCCATTCTAATTCATTCGTACAATCTATTCTATTCCATTCTAATTCATTCGTACGATCCATTCTTACTCATTCGTACGATCCATTCTAATTCATTCGTACGATACATTCTTTCACACGATCTTTTCTAATTCATTCGTAGGATCCATTCTAATTCATTCGTACAATCTATTCTATTTCATTCGTACGATCCATTCTTACTTATTCGTATGATCCATTCTAATTCATTCAGACGAATGTATCCATTCTAATTTATTCGTACGATCTATTCTAATTCATTCGTACGATCCATTCTAATTCATTAATATGATCCATTCTAATTCATTCGTACGATCCATTTTAATTCATTCGTACGATCCATTCTAATTCATTCGCACGATCCATTCTAATTCATTCGTACGATCCATTCTAATTCATTCGTACCATCCATTCTAATTCATTCGTACGATCCATTCTAATTCATTCGTACGAATGTAACCATTCTAATTCATTCATACGATTCATTCTAATTCATTCGTATGAGCTATTCTAATTCATTCGTACGATCCATTCTAATTCATTCGTAAGATCCATTCTAATTCATTCGTACGATCCATTCTAATTCATTCGTACGATCCATTCTAATTCATTCGTACGATCTATTCTAATTCATTCGCACGAATGTAACCATTCTAATTCATTCATACGATTCATTCTAATTCATTCGTACGATGCATTCTAATTCATTCGTACGATCCATTCTAATTCATTCGTACGATCCATTGTAATTCATTCGTACGATCCATTCTAATTCATTCGTACGATCCATTCTAATTCATTCGCACGAATGTATCCATTCTAATTCATTCGTACAATCCATTCTATTTCATTCGTACGATCCATTCTTACTCATTCGTATGATCCATTCTAATTCATTCGTACGATCCATTCTAATTCATTCGTACGATCCATTCTATTTCATTCGCACGAATGTATCCATTCTAATTCATTCGTACGATCCATTCTAATTCATTCGTACGATCCATTCGTGCAAATGAATAAGAATGGATCGTATGAATGTATTAGAATGGATCATATGAGTGAATTAGAATGGATCGTACGAATGAATTAGAATGGATTGTATGAATGAATTAGAATGGATCGTACGAA
The DNA here is from genome assembly GCA_947650365.1 of Chamaelirium japonicum. Taxonomy (NCBI): domain Eukaryota; kingdom Viridiplantae; phylum Streptophyta; class Magnoliopsida; order Liliales; family Melanthiaceae; genus Chamaelirium; species Chamaelirium japonicum. Next base: position 131,574 of record CANTAL010000111.1, read on the forward strand.
TGAATTAGAATGGATCGTGTGAAAGAATTAGAATGGATTGTACGAATGAATTAGAATGGATCCTATGAATGAATTAGAATGGATCGTGCGAATGAATTAGAATGGATCGTACGAATGAATTAGAAGGGATCAAATGAATGAATTAGAATGGTTACATTCATGCGAATGAATTAGAATGGATCGTACGAATGGATTAGAATGGATACATTCGAGCGAATGAATTAGAATGGATCGTACGAATGTATTAGAATGGATCGTACGAGTGGATTAGAATGGATCTTACGAATGGATTAGAATGGATACCTTTGTGCAAATGAATTAGAATGGATCGTACGAATGAATTAGAATGGATCATATTAATGAATTAGAATGGATCGTACGAAGGAATTAGAATGGATCGTGTGAAAGAATTAGAATGCATTGTATGAATGAATTAGAATGGATCGTATGAATGAATTAGAATGGATCGTGCGATTCGTTCTAATTCATTCGCACGAATATATCCATTCTAATTCTTTCGTACGATGCATTCTAATTCATTCGTTCGATCAATTCTAATTCATTAGCACGATCCATTCTAATTCATTCGTACGATCCATTCTAATTCATTCGTAAGATCCATTCTAATTCATTCATAGGATCCATTCTAATTCATTCATATGATCTATTCTAATTCTTTCGCACGAATCTATCCATTCTAATTCATTCGCACGAATGTATCCATTCTAATTCATTCGTACGAATCCATTCTAATTCATTCATACAATCTATTCTATTTCATTCGTACGATCCATTCTAGTTCATTCGTATGATCCATTCTAATTCATTCGTACGATCCATTCTAATTCATTCGTATGATCCATTCTAATTAATTCGTATGATCCATTCTAATTCATTCGTACGATCCATTCTAATTCATTCGTATGATCCCTTCTTATTCATTCGCACGATCCAGTCTAATGGATTCGCACGATCTATTCTAATTCATTCGCACGAATGTATCCATTCTAATTCATTCATACGATCCATTCTAATCCATTCGTACGATCCATTCTAATTCATTTGTACGATCAGTTCTAATTCATTCACAAAATCTATTCTAATTCATTCATACGATCCATTCTAATTCATTCGCACGATCCATTCTAATTCATTCGTACGATCCATTCTAATTCTTTCACACGATCCATTCTAATTCATTCGTACGATCCATTCTAATTCATTCGCACGATCCATTCTAATTCATTCGTATGATCCATTCTAATTCATTCATACGATCCATTCTAATTCATTCGTACGATCCATTCTAATTCATTCGCACAAATGTATCCATTCTAATTCATTCGTACGATCCATTCTAATTCATTCGCACGATCCATTCTAATTCATTCGTACGATCCATTCTAATTCATTCGTACGATCCATTCTAATTCATTCGTACGATCCATTCTAATTCATTCGCTCGAATGTATCCATTCTAATCATTCGTACGATCCATTCTAATCCATTCGTACGATCCATTCTAATTCATTCACATGAATGTAACCATTCTAATTCATTCATTTGATCCATTCTAATTCATTCGTACGATCCATTCTAATTCATTCGTCCGATCCATTCTAATTCATTCGCACGAATGTATCCATTCTAAACCATTCATACGATCCATTCTAATTTATTCGTACGATCCATTTTAATTCATTCGTAAGATCCATTCTAATTCATTCGTACGATCCATTCTAATTCATTTGCACGAATGTATCCATTCTAATTCATTCGTACGATCCATTCTAATTCATTCATACGATCCATTCTAATTCATTCGTAAGATCCATTCTAATTCATTCGTACGATCTATTCTAATTCATTCGTATGATCTATTCTTATTCATTCGCACGATCCAGTCTAATTGATTCGCACGATCCATTCTAATTCATTCGCACGAATGTATCCATTCTAATTCATTCGTACGATCCATTCTAATTCATTCTAATTCATTCGTACGATCCATTCAAATTCATTCGTATGATCTATTCTTATTCATTCGTACGATCCAGTCTAATCCATTCGTACGATCCATTCTAATTCATTCGCACAAATGTATCCATTCTAATTCATTCGTATGATCTATTCTTATTCATTCGAATGGATCGTACGAATGAATTGGAATGGATCGTACGAATGAATTAGAATGGATACATTTGTGCGAATGAATTAGAATGGATCGTACGAATGGATTAGAATGGATCGTACGAATGGATTAGAATGGATACATTCGTGCGAATGAATTAGAATGGATTGTATGAATGAATTAGAATGGATCGTACGATCCATTCGAATTCATTCGCACGATCCATTCTAATTCATTCGTACGATCCATTCTAATTCATTCATACGATCCATTCTAATTCATTCGTACGATCCATTCTAATTCATTCGTATATTCCATTCTAAGATCCTACGAATGAATTTGAATGGATCGTACGAATGAATTAGAATGGATCGTACGAATGAATTAGAATGGATCGTGCGAATGAATTAGAATGGATACATTCGTGCGAATGAATTAGAATGGATCGGATGAATGAATTAGAATGGATCGTACGAATGAATTAGAATGGATCAAATGAATGAATTAGAATGGTTACATTCATGCGAATGAATTAGAGTGGATCGTACGAATGGATTAGAATGGATCGTACGAATGAACTAGAATGGATACATTCGTGCGAATGAATTAGAATGGATCGTACGAATGAATTAGAATGGATCGTACGAATGAATTAGAATGGATACATTCGTGCGAATGAATTAGAATGGATCGGATGAATGAATTAGAATGGATCGTACGAATGAATTAGAATGGATCAAATGAATGAATTAGAATGGTTACATTCATGCGAATGAATTAGAATGGATCGTACGAATGGATTAGAATGGATCGTACGAATGGATTAGAATGGATACATTCGAGCGAATGAATTAGAATAGATTGTACGAATGAATTAGAATGGATCGTACGAATGGATTTGAATGGATCCTACGAATGGATTAGAATGGATACCTTTGTGCAGAATGGATCGTACGAATGAATTAGAATGGATACATTCATGCACGATCCATTCTAATTCATTCGCACGAATGTATCCATTCTAATTCATTCGTACGATCCATTCTAATTCATTAATATGATCCATTCTAATTCATTCATATGATCCATTCAAATTCATTCGTATGATCCATTCTAATTCATTCGGACGAATGTATCCATTCTAATTTATTCGTACGATCCATTCTAATTCATTCGTACGATCCATTCTAATTCATTCGTACGATCCATTCTAATTCATTCGTCCGATCCATTCTAATTCATTCGCACGAATGTATCCATTCTAATTCATTCGTACGATCCATTCAAATTCATTCGTACGATCCATTCTAATTCATTCGTAAGATCCATTCTAATTCATTCGTACGATCCATTCTAATTCATTCGTACGATCCATTCTAATTCATTCGCACGAATGTATCCATTCTAGTTCATTTGTACGATCCATTCTATTTCATTCGTACGATCCATTCTTACTCATTCGTATGATCCATTCTAATTCATCCGGACGAATGTATCCATTCTAATTTATTCATACGATCCATTCTAATTCATTCGTCCGATCCATTCTAATTCATTTGCACGAATGTATCTATTCTAATTCATTCGTACGATCCATTCTAATTCATTCATACGATCCATTCTAATTCATTCGTCAGATCCATTCTAATTCATTCGTACGATCCATTCTAATTCGTTCATACGATCCATTCTAATTCATTCGTCCGATCCATTCTAATTCATTTGCACGAATGTATCCATTCTAATTCATTCGTACGATCCATTCTAATTCATTCATACGATCCATTCTAATTCATTCGTAAGATCCATTCTAATTCATTCGTACGATCTATTCTAATTCATTCGTACGATCCATTCTAATTCATTCGCACGAATGTATCCATTCTAGTTCATTCGTACGATCCATTCTAATTCATTCGTACGATCCATTCTAATTCATTCGCACGATCCATTCTAATTCATTCGTATCGTGCGAATGAATTAGAATGGATCATACGAATGAGTAAGAATGGATCGTACGAATGAAATAGAATGGATTGTGTGAATGAATTAGAATGGATCGTACGAATGAATTAGAATGGATCGTGTGAAAGAATTAGAATGGATTGTATGAATGAATTAGAATAGATCGTGCGAATGAACTAGAAAGGATACATTCATGCAAATGAATTAGAATGGATCGTACGAATGAATTAGAATGGATCGTACGAATGAATTAGAATAGATCTTACGAATGAATTAGAATGGATCGTACGAATGAAATAGAATGGATCATACGAATGAATTAGAATGGATACATTCGTGCGAATGAATTAGAATGGATCGGACGAATGAATTAGAATGGATCGTACGAATGAATTAGAATGGTTCAAATGAATGAATTAGAATGGATCGTACGAATAAATTAGAATGGATACATTCGTCCGAATGAATTAGAATGGATCGTACGAATGAATTAGAATGGATCGTACGAATGAATTAGAATGGATCGTACGAATGAATTATAATGGATACATTCGTACGAATGAATTATAATGGATCGTACGAATGAATTAGAATGGATCGTACGGAATTAATTAGAATGGATATATTTGAACGAATAAATTAGAATGGATCATACGAATGAATTAGAATGGATCGTACGAATGAATTAGAATGGATAGTGCGAATGAATTAGAATCGATTGTACAAATGAATTAGAATGGATCGTACAAATGAATTAGAATGGATCATACGAATAAGTAAGAATGGATCGTACGAATGAATTAGAATGGATCGTACGAATGAATTAGAATGGATCGTACGAATAAATTAGAATGGATACATTCGTCCGAATGAATTAGAATGGATCATACGAATGGATTAGAATGGATCGTGTGAAAGAATTAGAATGGATTGTATAAATGAATTAGAATGGATCGTACGAATGAATTAGAATGGATCGTACGAATGAACTAGAATGGATACATTCGTGCGAATGAATTAGAATGGATCGTACGAATGAATTAGAATGGATCGTACGAATGAATTAGAATGGATCGTTTGAATGAATTAGAATGGTTACATTCATACGAATGAATTAGAATGGATCCTACGAATGAATTAGAAAGGATCGTGTGAATGAATTAGAATGGATCGTACGAATGAATTAGAATGGATCGTACGAATGAACTAGAATGGATACATTCGTGCGAATGAATTAGAATAGATCGTACGAATGAATTAGAATGGATCGTACGAATGAATTAGAATGGATCGTACGAATGAATTAGAATGGATCGTATGAATGAATTAGAATGGTTACATTCATGCGAATGAATTTGAATGGATCGTACGAATGGATTAGAATGGATCGTACGAATGGATTAGAAAGGATACATTCGAGCGAATGAATTAGAATGGATCGTACGAATGAATTAGAATGGATCGTACGAATGGATTAGAATGGATCCTACGAATGGATTAGAATGGATACCTTTGTGCATATGAATTAGAATGGATCGTACGAATGAATTAGAATGGATCATATGAATGAATTAGAATGGATCGTGTGAAAGAATTAGAATGGATTGTATGAACGAATTAGAATAGATCGTATGAATGAACTAGAATGGATCGTACGAATGAATTAGAATGGATCGTACGAATGAATTAGAATGGATCGTACGAACGAATTAGAATGGATACATTCGTGCGAATGAATTAGAATGGATACATTCGTGCAAAAGAATTAGAATAGATCGTATGAATGAATTAGAATGGATCCTACGAATGAATTTGAATGGATCGTGCGAGTGATTTAGAATGGGTCGTACGAATGAATTAGAATAGATTGTACGAATGAATTAGAATGGATCGTACGAATGGATCGTACGAAAGGATTAGAATGGATCGTACGAATGGATTAGAATGGATACATTCGAGCGAATGAATTAGAATGGATCGTACGAATAAATTAGAATGGATACATTCATCCGAATGAATTAGAATGGATCATACGAATGAGTAAGAATGGATCGTACGAATGAAATAGAATAGATTATACGAATGAATAAGAATGGATCCTACGAATGAATTAGAATGGATCGTGTGAAAGAATTAGAATGGATTGTATGAATGAATTAGAATGGATCGTATGAATGAATTAGAAAGGATCGTGCGAATAAATTCGAATGGATCGTACGAATTCATTATAATTCATTCATACAATCCATTCTAATTCATTCGCATGATCTAATCTAATTCATTCGTACGATCCATTCTAATTCATTCGCACGATCCATTCTAATTCATTCATACGATCCATTCTAATTCATTCGCACGATCCATTCTAATTCATTCATAGGATCCATTCTAATTCATTCATACGATCTATTCTAATTCTTTCGCACGAATGTATCCATTCTAATTCATTCGCACGAATGTATCCATTCTAATTCATTCATACGATCCATTCTAATTCATTCGCACAAATGTATCCATTCTAATTCATTCGTACGATCCATTCTAATTCATTCGCACGATCAATTCTAATTCATTCGTACGATCCATTCTAATTCTTTCACACGATCTATTCTAATCCATTCTAATTCATTCGTACGAATCCATTCTAATTCATTCGTACAATCTATTCTATTTCATTCGTATGATCCATTCTTACTCATTCGTATGATCCATTCTAATTCATTCGGACGAATGTATCCATTCTAATTTATTCGTACGATCCATTCTAATTCATTCGTACGATCCATTCTAATTCATTCGCTCGAATGTATCCATTCTAATCCATTCGTACGATCCATTCTAATCCATTCGTACGATCCATTCTAATTCATTCGCATGAATGTAACCATTCTAATTCATTCATTTGATCCATTCTAATTCATTCGTACGATCCATTCTAATTCATTAGCACGATCCATGCTAATTCATTCGTTCGATCAATTCTAATTGATTAGCACGATCCATTCTAATTCATTCGTACGATCCATTCTAATTCATTCGCACGATCCATTCTAATTCATTCGTACGATCCATTCTAATTCATTAGCACGACCCATGCTAATTCATTCGTTCGATCAATTCTAATTCATTAGCACGATCCATTCTCATTCATTCGTACGATCCATTCTAATTCATTCGCACAAATGTATCCATTCTAATTCATTCGTACGATCCATTCTAATTCATTCGCACGATCCATTCTAATTCATTCGTACGATCCATTCTAATTCTTTCACACGATCCATTCAAATTCATTCGTACGATCCATTCTAATTCATTCGCACGATCCATTCTAATTCATTCATAGGATCCATTCTAATTCATTCATACGATCTATTCTAATTCTTTCGCACGAATGTATCCATTCTAATTTATTCGCACGAATGCATCCATTCTAATTCATTCGTACGATCCATTCTAATTCATTCGTACGATCCATTCTAATTCATTCGTACGATCCATTCTAATTCATTCATACGATCTATTCTAATTCATTCATACAATCCATTCTAATTCTTTCACACGATCCATTCTAATTAATTCGTACGATCCATTCTAATTCATTCGTACGGTCCATTCTAATTCATTCGTACGATCCATTCTAATTCATTCGCTCGAATGTATCCATTCTAATCCATTCGTACGATCCATTCTAATTCATTCGCATGAATATAACCATTCTAATTCATTCATTTGATCCATTCAAATTCATTCGTACGATCCATTCTAATTCATTCGTCCGATCCATTCTAATTCATTCGCACGAATGTATCCATTCTAATTCATTCGTACAATCCATTCTAATTCATTCGCACGATCCATTCTAATTCATTCATAGGATCCATTCTAATTCATTCATACGATCTATTCTAATTCTTTCGCACGAATGTATCCATTCTAATTCATTCGCACGAATATATCCATTCTAATTCTAATTCATTCGTACGATCCATTCTAATTCATTCGTATGATCCATTCTAATTAATTCGTATGATCCATTCTAATTCATTCGTACGATCCATTCTAATTCATTCATACAATCCATTCTAATTCATTCGCACGATCCATTCTAATTCACTCATACGATCCATTCTAATACATTCATACGATCCATTCTAATTCATTTGCACGAATATATCCATTCTAATTCATTCGTACGATCCATTCTAATTCCTTCGTACGATCCATTCTAATTCATTCGTACGATCCATTCTAATTCATTCATACGATCCATTCTAATTCATTCGTACGATCCATTCTAATTCATTCGCACAAATGTATCCATTCTAATTCATTCGTACGATCCATTCTTATTCAATTGTACGATCCATTTTAATTCATTCGTACGATCCATTCTAATTCATTCGTACGATCCATTCTAATTCATTCGCGAATGTATCCATTCTAATTCATTTGTATGATCCATTCTAATTCATTCGTACGATCCATTCTAATTCATTCATACGATCTATTCTAATTCATTCATACAATCCATTCTAATTCTTTCACACGATCCATTCTAATTCATTCGTACGATCCATTCTTACTCATTCGTATGATCCATTCTAATTCATTCGCACGAATGTATCCATAATGGATCATACGAATGAGTAAGAATGGATTGTACGAATGAAATAGAATGGATTGTGCGAATGAATTAGAATGGACCGTACGAATGAATTAGACGTACGAATGAATTAGAATGGATACATTCGTGCGAATAAATTAGAATGGATCATACGAATGAGTAAGAATGGATCGTCATTTTAATTCATTCGTATGATCCATTCTAATTCATTTGTATCCATTCTATTTCATTCGCACGATCCATTCTAATTCATTCGCGCAATCTATTCTAATTCATTCATACAATCCATTCTTACTCATTCGTACGATCCATTCTAATTCATTCATAGGATCCATTCTAATTCATTAATACAATCCATTCTAATTCATTCGCACGAATGTATCCATTCTAATTCATTCGTACGATCAGTTCTAATTCATTCACAAAATCTATTCGAATTCATTCATACGATCCATTGTAACTGATTCGCACGAATGTATCCATTCTAATTCATTCGTACGATCCATTCTAATTCATATGCACAAAGGTATCCATTCTAATTCATTCGTACGATCCATTCTAATTCATATGCACAAAGGTATCCATTCTAATTCATTCGTACGATCCATTCTAATTCAGGATCGTACGAATGAATTAGAATGGATATATTCGTGCAAATGAATTAGAATGGATCGTATGAATGAATTAGAATGGATCGTATGAGTGAATTAGAACGGATAGTACAAATGAAGTAGAATGGATCGTATGAATGAATTAGAATGGATCGTACGAATGAAGTAGAATAGATTGTGCGAATGAATTAGAATGGATCGTACGAATGAATTAGAATGGATACATTCGTGCGAATAAATTAGAATGGATTGTATGAATGAATTAGAATGGATCGTACGAATGAATTAGAATGGATCGTACGAATGAATTAGAATAGAATGCGCGAATGAATTAGAATGGATCGTGCAAATGAAATAGAATGGATACAAATGAATTAGAATGGATCATACGAATGAATTAGAATGATGATCCATTCTTACTCATTCGTATGATCCATTCTAATTTATTCGCACGAATGTATCCATTCTAATTCATTCGTACGTCTAATTCATTCGTACGGTCCATTCTAATTCATTCGCACAATCTATTCTATTTCATTCGTACGATCAATTCTTACTCATTCGTATGATCCATTATGGATACATTCGTGCGAATGAATTAGAATGGATCATACGAATGAGTAAGAATGGATCGTACGAATGAAATAGAATGGATTGTGCGAATGAATTATAATGGATCGTACAAATGAATTAGAATGGATCGTGTGAAAGAATTAGAATGGATTGTATGAATGAATTAGAATGGATCGTACGAATAAATTAGAATGGATCGTACGATTGAATTAGAATGGATACATTTGTGCGAATGAATTAGAATGGATACATTCGTGCGAAAGAATTAGAATAGATCGTATGAATGAATTAGAATGGATCCTATGAATGAATTAAAATGGATCGTGCGAATGAATTAGAATGGATCGTACGAATTAATTAGAATGGATCGTGCTAATGAATTAGAATTGATCGAACGAATGAATTAGCATGGATCGTGCTAATGAATTAGAATGGATCGTACGAATGAATTAGAATGGATCAAATGAATGAATTAGAATGGTTACATTCATGCGAATGAATTAGAATGGATCGTACGAATGGATTAGAATGGATCGTACGAATGGATTAGAATGGATACATTCGAGCGAATAAATTAGAATGGATCATACGAATGAATTAGAATGGATCGTACGAATAAATTAGAATGGATACATTCGTCCGAATGAATTAGAATGGATCATACGAATGAGTAAGAATGGATCGTACGAATAAAATAGAATAGATTGTACGAATGAATTAGAATGGATTCGTACGAATGAATTAGAATGGATTAGAATAGATCGTGTGAAAGAATTAGAATGGATTGTACGAATGAACTAGAATGGATCGTGCGAATGAATTAGAATGGATCGTACGAATGAATTAGAATGGATACATTTGTGCGAATGAATTAGAATGGATCGTACGAATGAATTAGAATGGATACATTCGTGCGAATAAATTAGAATGGATACATTCGTGCGAAAGAATTAGAATAGATCGTATGAATGAATTAGAATGGATCCTATGAATGAATTAGAATGGATCGTGCGAATGAATTAGAATGGATCGTACGAATGAATTAGAATGGATCGTGCTAATGAATTGGAATTGATCGAACGAATTAATTAGCATGGATCGTGCTAATGAATTAGAATGGAACGTACGAATGAATTAGAATGGAACGTGTGAAAGAATTAGAATGGATTGTACGAATGAATTAGAATGAATTCGTACGATCCATTCGAATTCATTCGCACGATCCATTCTAATTCATTCATATGATCCATTCTAATTCATTCATACAATCCATTCTAATTCTTTCACACGATCCATTCTAATTCATTCGTAGGATCCATTCTAATTCATTCATACAATCTATTCTATTTCATTCGTACGATCCATTCTTACTCATTCGTATGATCCATTCTAATTCATTCGGACGAATGTATCTATTCTAATTTATTCGTACGATCCATTCTAATTCATTCGTACGATCCATTCTAATTCATTCGCTCGAATTGATCCATTCTAATCCATTCGTACGATCCATTCAAATACATTCGTACGATCCATTCGTACGATCCATTGAAATTCATTCGTACGATCTATTCTAATTCATTCGTACGATCCATTCTAATTCATTCGCACGATCCATTCTAATTCATTCATAGGATCCATTCTAATTCATTCATACAATCTTTTCTAATTCTTTCGCACGAATGTATCCATTCTAATTCATTCGCACGAATGTATCCATTCTAATTCATTCGTACGATCCATTCTAATTCATTCGTACGATCCATTCTAATTCATTCGTACGATCCATTCTAATTCATTTATACGATCTATTCTAATTCATTCATACAATCCATTCTAATTCTTTCACACAATCCATTCTAATTCATTCATATGATCCATTCTAATTCATTCGTACGATCCATTCTAATTCATATGCACAAAGGTATCCATTCTAATCCATTCGAAGGATCCATTCTAATCCATTCGTACGATCCATTCTAATTCATTCGTACGATCCATTCTAATTCATTCGCTCGAATGTATCCATTCTAATCCATTCGTACAATCCATTCTAATCCATTCGTACGATCCATTCTAATTCAATCGCATGAATGTAACCATTCTAATTCATTCATACGATCCATTCTAATTCATTCGTACGATCCATTCTAATTCATTCGTACGATCTATTCTAATTCATTCGTACGATCCATTCTAATTCATTCGCATGAATGTATCCATTCTAATTCATTCATATGATCCATTGTAATTCATTCATACAATCCATTCTAATTCATTCGTACAATCCATTCTAATTCATTCGCACGAATGTATCCATTCTAATTCATTCATACGATCCATTCTAATTCATTCGTACGATCCATTCTAATTCCTTCGTACGATCCATTCTAATTCATTCGTACGATCTATTCTAATTCATTCGTACGATCCATTCTAATTCATTCGTACGATCCATTCTAATTCATTCGTACGATCCATTCTAGTTCATTCGCATGAATGTATCCATTCTAGTTCATTCGTATGATCCATTCTAATTCATTCGTACGATCCATTCTAATCCATTCGTACGATCCATTCTAATTCATTCATTCGATCCATTCTAATTCATTCATACAATCCATTCTAATTCTTTCACACGATCCATTCTAATTCATTCGTAGGATCCATTCTAATTCATTCGTACAATCTATTCTATTTCATTCGTACGATCTATTCTTACTCATTCGTATGATCCATTCTAATTCATTCAGACGAATGTATCCATTCTAATTTATTCGTAAGATCCATTCTAATTCATTCGTACGAACTATTCTAATTCATTCGTACGATCCATTCTTACTCATTCGTATGATCCATTCTAATTCATTCGTACGATACATTCTAATTCATTCATACGATCGATTCTAATTCATTCACACTATCCATTCTAATTCATTCGTACGATCCATTCTAATTCATTCGTATGATCCATTCTAATTTATTCATTCAAATATATCCATTCTAATTCATTCCGTACGATCCATTCTAATTCATTCGTACGATCCATTCTAATTCATTCGTACGAATGTATCCATTCTAATTCATTCGTATGATCCATTCTAATTCATTCGTACGATCCATTATAATTCATTCGTACGATCCATTCTAATTCATTCGGACGAATGTATCCATTCTAATTTATTCGTACGATCCATTCTAATTCATTCATTTGATCCATTCTAATTCTTTCGTACGATCCATTCTAATTCATTCGTCCGATCCATTCTAATTCATTCGCACGAATGTATCCATTCTAATTCATTCGTACGATCCATTCTAATTCATTCGTACGATCCATTCTAATTCATTCGTAAGATCCATTCTAATTCATTCGTATGATCCATTCTAATTCATTCGTACGATGCATTCTAATTCATTCGCACGAATGTATCCATTCTAGTTCATTCGCACGATCTATTCTAATTCATTCATATAATCCATTCTAATTCTTTCACATGATCCATTCTAATTCATTCGTAGGATCCATTCTAATTCATTCGTACGATCCATTCTAATTCATTCGCACGAATGTATCCATTCTAATTCATTCATACGATCCATTCTACATTCGTACTATCCATTCTAATTCATTCATACAATTCATTCTAATTCATGCGAATGAATTAGAATGGATCGGACGAATGAATTAGAATGGATCGTACGAATGAATTAGAATGGATCAAATGAATGAATAAGAATGGATCGTACGAATGAATTAGAATGCATCGTACGAAAGAATTAGAATGGATCGTGCAAATGAAATAAAATGGATCGTATGAATGAATTAGAATGGATTGTACGAATGGATTAGAATGGATCGTACGAATGCATTGTATGTAATTCCTTCGTACGATCCATTCTATTTCATTCGTATGATCCATTCTAATTCCTTCGTACGATCCATTCAAATTCCTTCGTATCCATTCTAATTCACTCATACGATCCATTCTAATCCATTCGTAAGATCCATTCTAATTCATTCGCATGAATGTAACCATTCTAATTCATTCGCATGAATGTAACCATTCTAATTCATCCATTTAGATTCATTCGCACAAATGTATCCATTCAAATTCATTCGTACGATCCAGTCTAATTCAATAGCACGATCCATGCTAATTCATTCGTTCGATCAATTCTAATTCATTAGCACGATCCATTCTAATTCATTCGTACGATCCATTCTAATTCATTCGTACGATCCATTCTTACTCATTCGTATGATCCATTCTAATTCATTCGTACGATCCATTCTAATTCATTCGTACGATCGATTCTAATTCATTCGCACTATCCATTCTAATTCATTCGTACGATCCATTCTAATTCATTCGTATGATCCATTCTAATTTATTCGTTCAAATATATCCATTCTAATTCATTCGTACGATCCATTCTAATTCATTCGTACAGTCAATTCTAATTCATTCGCACAATCCATTCTATTTCATTCGTACGATCCATTCTTACTCATTCGTATGATCCATTATGGATACATTCGTGCGAATGAATTAGAATGGATCATACGAATGAATAAGAATGGATCGTACGAATGAAATAGAATGGATTGTGCGAATGAATTAGAATGGATCGTACGAATGAATTAGAATGGATCGTGTGAAAGAATTAGAATGGATCGTGCGAATCAATTAGAATGGATCGTACGAATGGATTAGAATGGATACATTCGAGCGAATGAATTAGAATGGATCGTACGAATGAATTAGAATGGATCATACGAATGAGTAAGAATGGATCGTACGAATGAATTAGAATGGATCGTACGAATGAATTAGAATAAATCGTACGAATAAATTAGAATGGATACATTCGTCCGAATGAATTAGAATGGATCATACGAATGAGTAAGAATGGATCGTACGAATTAAATAGAATAGATCGTACGAATGAATTAGAATAGAATATACGAATGAATTAGAATGGATCATACGAATGAATTAGAATGGTTCGTATGAATGAATTAGAATGGATCGTACGAATGAATTAGAATGGATCGTGCGAATGAATTCGAATGGATCGTACGATCCATTCTAATTCATTCATACAATCCATTCTAATTCATTCGCACGAATGTATCTATTCTAATCCATTCGTACGATCCATTCTAATCCATTCGTACGATCCATTCTAATTCATTCTCACAAATGTATCCATTCTAATTCATTCGTACGATCCATTCTAATTCATTCATACGATCCATTCTAATTCATTCGTATCATCCATTCTATTTAATTCGTATGATCCATTCTAATTAATTCGTACGATCCATTCTAAATCATTCGTACGATCCATTCTAATTCATTCGTATGATCCATTCTAATTCATTAGTACGATCCATTCTAATTCATTCGTACGATCCATTCTAATTCATTCGCACAATCCATTCTATTTCATTCGTATGATCCATTCTTACTCATTGGTACGATCCATTCTAATTCATTCGCACGAATGTATCCATTCTAATTCATTCGTACGAATCCATTCTAATTCATTCGTACAATCGATTCTATTTCATTCGTACGATCCATTCTTACTCATTCGTATGATCCATTCTAATTCATTCGCACGAATGTATCCATTCTAAATCATTCGTACGATCCATTCTAATTCATTCGTACGATCCATTCTAAATCATTCGTATAATCCATTCTATTTCATTCGTACGATCAATTCTAATTCATTCGTACGATCCGTTTTAATTCACTCAAACGATCCATTCTAATTCATTCATACGATCCATTCTAATTCATTTGCACGAATATATCCATTCTAATTCATTTGTACGATCCATTCTAATTCCTTCGTACGATCCATTCTAATTCCTTCGTACGATCCATTCTAATTCCTTCGTACGATCCATTCTATTTCATTCGTATGATCCATTCTAATTCTTTCGTACGATCCATTCTAATTCCTTCGTATCCATTCTAATTCACTCATACGATCCATTCTAATTCATTCATACGATCTATTCTAATTCATTCATACAATCCATTCTAATTCTTTCACACGATCCATTCTAATTCATTCGTACGATCCATTCTAATTCATTCGCACAATCCATTCTATTTCATTCGTACGATCCATTCTTACTCATTGGTACGATCCATTCTAATTCATTCGCACGAATGTATCCATTCTAATTCATTCGTACAATCCATTCTAATTCTTTCACACGATCCATTCTTATTCATTCGTACGATCCATTCTAAATCATTCGTGCAATCCATTCTATTTCATTCGTACGATCAATTCTAATTCATTAGAATGGATCGTACGAATGAATTAGAATGGATCATATTAATGAATTAGAATGGATCGTACGAATGAATTAGAATGGATTGTACGAACGAATTAGAATCGATCGTACGAAGGAATTAGAATGGATCGTACGAATGAATTAGAATGGATATATTCGTGCAAATGAATTAGAATGGATCGTATGAATGAATTAGAATGGATCGTACGAATGAATTAGAATGGATATATTCGTGCAAATGAATTAGAATGGATCGTATGAATGTATTAGAACGGATCGTATGAGTGAATTAGAATGGATCGTACGAATGAATTAGAATAGATCGTACGAATGAATTAGAATGGATCATGTGAAAGAATTAGAATGGATTGTATGAATGAATTAGAATAGATCGTATGAATGAATTAGAATGGATCGTACGAATGAATTAGAATGGATCGTACGAATGAATTTGACTGGATACATTTGTGCGAATGAATCTTAATGGATTGTATGAATGAATTACAATGGATCGTACGAATGAATTAGAATGGATCGTACGAATGAATTAGAATAGCTCATACGAATGAATTAGAATGAATCGTATGAATGAATTAGAATGGTTACATTCGTGCGAATGCATTAGAATAGATCGTACGAATGAATTAGAATGGATCGTACGAATAAATTAGAATGGTTCGTGGGAATGAATTAGAATGGATCGTACGAATGAATTAAAATGGATCCACCGAATGAGTTAGAATGGATCATACGAATGAATTAGAATGGATTGTACGAATGAATTAGAATGGATTGTGCGAATGAATTAGAATGGATCGTATGAATGAATAAGAATGGATCGTACGAATGAATTAGAATGGATCATGCGAATGAATTAGCATGAATCGTACGAATGTATTAGAATGGATCGTACGAATGAATTAGAATGAATCGTACGATCCATTCTAATTCCATCGTCCGATCCATTCTAATTCATTCGCATGAATGTAACCATTCTAATTCATTCGTACAATCCATTCTATTTCATTCGTACGATCCATTCTTACTCATTCGTATGATCCATTCTAATTCATTCGTATGATCCATTCTAATTCATTCGGACGATCCATTCTAATTCATTCGTACGATCCATTCTAATTCATTCGCACGATCCAATCTAATTCATTCATACGATCCATTCTAATTCATTCATACGATCCATTCTAATTCATTCCTACAATCCATTCTAATTCATTGGCCCGATCCATTCTAATTCATTCATACGATCCATTCTATTCGAATGGATCATACGATCCATTCGAATTCATTCGCACGATCCTTTCTAATTCATTCATACGATCCATTCTAATTCATTCATACAATGCATTCTAATTCTTTCGCACGATCTATTCTAATTCATTCATACGATCCATTCTAATTCATTCGTACGATCCATTCTAATTCACTCAGACGATCCATTCTAATACATTCATTCGATCCATTCTAATTCATTTGCACGAATATATCCATTCTAATTCATTCGTACGATCCATTCTAATTCCTTCGTACGATCCATTCTAATTCATTCGTACGATCTATTCTAATTCATTCGTACGATCCATTCTAATTCATTCGTACGATCCATTCTAATTCCTTCGTACGATCCATTCTAATTTATTTGTACGATCCATTCTAATTCATTCATACAATCCATTCTAATTCTTTCACACGATCCATTCTAATTCATTCGTACGATCCATTCGTACTATCCGTTCTAATTCACTCATACGATCCATTCTAATTCATTCATACGATCCATTCTAATTCATTTGCACAAAGGTATCCATTCTAATTCATTCGTACGATCCATTCTAATTCTTTCACACGAATGTATCCATTCGTACGAATGAATTAGAATAGATTGTACGAATGAATTATAATGGATCATACGAATGAATTAGAATGGATCGTACGAAGGAATTAGAATGGATCGTACGAATGAATTAGAATGGATCGTATGAATGAATTAGAATGGATCGTACGAAGGAATTAGAATGGATCGTGCGAATGAATTAGAATGGATCGTCCGAATGATTTAGAATGGATCATACGAATGAACTAGAATGGATACATTCGTGCGAATGAATTAGAATGGATCGTACGAATGAATTAGAATGGATCGTATGAATGAATTAGAATGGATCGTACGAATGGATTAGAATGGATCATACGAATGAATTAGAATGGATCGTGCGAATGAATTAGAATGGATCGAACGAATGAATTAGAATGGATATATTCGAGCGAATGAATTAGAATAGATCGTAGGAATGAATTAGAATGGATCATACGAATGAATTAGAATGGATCGTACGAACGAATTAGAATGGATCGTACGAACGAATTAGAATGGATCATATGAACGAATTAGAATGGGTCGTACGAATGAATTAGAATGGATACATTCGAGCGAATGAACTAGAATGGATCGTACGAATGAATTAGAATAGATCATAGGAATGAATTAGAATGGATCGTGCAAATGAATTAGAATGGATACATTCGTGCGAATGAATTAGAATGGATCGTGTGAATGAATTAGAATGGATCGTACGAATGAATTAGAATGGATATATTTGAACGAATAAATTAGAATGGATCATAAGAATGAATTAGAATGGATCGTACGAATGAATTAGAATGGATAGTGCGAATGAATTAGAATGGATCGTACGAATGAATTAGAATGGATACATTCGTGCGAATGAATTAGAATGGATCATACGAATGAGTAAGAATGGATCGTACGAATGAAATAGAATGGATTATACAAATGAATTAGAATGGATACATTCGTGCGAATGAATTAGAATGGATCGTATGTACGAATGAATTAGAATGGATACATTCGTGCGAATGAATTAGAATGGATCGTACGAATGAATTAGAATGGATCGTGCGAATGAATTAGAATGGATCGTACGAATAAATTAGAATGGATCGTATGAATGAACTAGAATGGATACATTCATGCGAATGAAATAGAATGGATTGTACGAATGAATTAGAATGGATCGTACGAATGAATTAGAATGGATCTTACGAATGAATTAGAATGGATTCTACGAATAAATTACAATGAATTGTATGAATGGTTTAGAATGGATACATTCGTGCGAATGAATTAGAATGGATCGGACGAATGAATTAGAATGGATCGTACGAATGAATTAGAATGGATCGTGTGAAAGAATTAGAATGGATTGTATGAATGAATTAGAATGGATCGTACGAAGGAATTAGAATGGATCGTACGAATGAATTAGAATGGATCATACGAATGAATTAGAATAGATCGTACGAATGAATTAGAATGGATCGTACGAATGAATTAGAATGGACCGTGTGAAATAATTAGAATGGATCGTACGAATGAATTAGAATGGATCGTGCGAATGAATTAGAATGGATCATACGAATGAATTAGAATGGATCGTGCTAATGAATTAGAATTGATCGAACAAATTCATTCTAATTCATTCATACAATCCATTCTAATTCTTTCACACGATCCATTCTAATTCATTCGTACGTTCCATTCTCATTCATTCGTATGATCCATTCTAATTAATTCGTATGATCCATTCTAATTCTTTCGTACGATTTATTCTAATTCATTCATACAATCCATTCTAATTCATTCGTACGATCCATTCTAATTCACTCATACGATCCATTCTAATACATTCATACGATCCATTCTAATTCATTTGCATGATTCATTCGTACGATCCATTCTATTTCATTCGTACGATCCATTCTTACTCATTCGTATGATCTATTCTAATTCATTCGGACGAATATATCCATTCTAATTTATTCATACGATCCATTCTAATTCATTCGTACGATCCATTCTAATTCATTCATACGATCCATTCTAATTCATTCGTCTGATCCATTCTAATTCATTCGCACGAATGTATCCATTCTAATTCATTCGTACGATCCATTCTAATTCATTCGTACGATCCATTCTAATTCCTTCGTAAGATCCATTCTAATTCATTCGTACGATCCATTCTAATTCATTCGTACGATCCATTCTAATTCATTCGCACGAATGTATCCATTCTAGTTCATTCGTACGATCCATTCTAATTCATTCGTACGATCCATTCTAATTCATTCGCACGATCCATTCTAATTCATTCGTACGATCAATTCTAATTCATTCGCATGAATGTATCCATTCTAATTCATTCGTACGATCCATTCTAATTCATTCATACAATCCATTCTAATTCTTTCACACGATCTATTCTAATTCATTCGTAGGATCCATTCTAATTCATTCGTACAATCTATTCTATTTCATTCGTAAGATCCATTCTTAGTCATTCGTATGATCCATTCTAATTCATTCGCACGAATGTATCCATTCTAATTCAATCATATGATCCTGAATTAGAATGGATCGTACGAATGAATTAGAATGGATTCCTTTGTGCATATGAATTAAAATGGATCGTACGAATGAATTAGAATGGATACATTCGTGCGAATGAATTAGAATGGATTGTGCGAATGAATAAGAACAGATCGTGCGAATGAATTAGAATGGATCGTACGAATGAATTAGAATGGATCGTATGTATGAATGAATTAGAATGGATACATTCGTGCGAATAAATTAGAATGGATCTTACGAATGAATTAGAATGGATCGTGCGAATGAATTAGAATGGATCGTACGAATGAATTAGAATGGATCGTACGAATGAACTAGAATGGATACATTCGTGCGAATGAATTAGAATGGATCGTATGAATGAATTAGAATGGATCGTACGAATGAATTAGAATGGATCTTACGAATGAATTAGAATGGATCGTACGAATAAATTAGAATGGATCGTATGAATGGTTTAGAATGGATTGTGCGAATGAATAAGAACAGATCGTGCGAATGAATTAGAATGGATCGTACGAATGAATTAGAATGGATCATACGAATGAATTAGAATGGATCATACGAATTAATTAGAATGGATATATTCGTGCGAATGAATTAGAATGGATTGTATGAATGAATTAGAATGGATCGTACGAATGAATTAGAATGGATCATACGAATTAATTAGAATGGATCATACGAATGAATTAGAATGGATCATACGAATGAATTAGAATGGATCGTACGAATGAATTAGAATGGATCGTACGAATAAATTAGAATGGATACATTCGTCCGAATGAATTAGAATGGATCATACGAATGAGTAAGAATGGATCGTACGAATGAAATAGAATAGATTGTACGAATGAATTAGAATGGATCCTACGAATGAATTAGAATAGATCGTGTGAAAGAATTAGAAAGGATTATATGAATGAATTAGAATGAATTCGTACGATCCATTCGAATTCATTCGCACGATCCATTCTAATTCACTCATACGATCCATTCTAATTCATTCATACAATCCATTCTAATTCTTTCACACGATCCATTCTAATTCATTCGTAGGATCCATTCTAATTCATTTGTACAATCCATTCTATTTCATTCGTTCGATCCATTCTTACTCATTCATATGATCCATTCTAATTCATTCGGACGAATGTATCCATTCTAATTTATTCGTACGATCCATTCTAATTCTATTTCTTTCACACGATCCATTCTAATTCATTCGTACGATCCATTCTAATTCATTCGTACAATCCATTCTATTTCATTCGTACGATCCATTGTTACTCATTCGTATGATCCATTCTAATTCATTCGTATGATCCATTCTAATTCATTCGTACGATCCATTCTAATTCATTCGTACGATCCATTCTAATTCATTCGTACGATCCATTCTTACTGATTCGTATGATCCATTCTAATTCATTCGGACGAATATATCCATTCTAATTTATTCGTACGATCCATTCTAATTCATTCGTACGATCCATTCTAATTCATTCGTACGATCCATTCTAATTCATTCGTCCGATCTATTCTAATTCATTCGCACGATCCATTCTTACTCATTGGTATAATCCATTCTAATCCATTCGTACGATCCATTCTAATTCATTCGTATGATCCATTCTAATTAATTCGTATGATCCATTCTAATTCATTCGTACGATCTATTCTAATTCATTCATACAATCCATTCTAATTCATTCCGTACGATCCATTCTAATTCATTCGTACGATCCATTCTATTTCATTCGTACGATCCATTCTTACTCTTTGGTACGATCCATTCTAATTCATTCGCACGAATGTATCCATTCTAATTCATTCGTACGAATCCATTCTAATTCATTCGCACGATCCATTCTAATTCATTCGCACGAATGTATCCATTCTAATTCATTCATACAATCCATTCTAATTCATTCCGTACGATCCATTCTAATTCATTCGCTCGAATGTATCCATTCTAATCCATTCGTACGATCCATTCTAATCCATTCGTATGATCCATTCTAATTCATTCGCATGAATGTAACCATTCTAATTCATTCATTTGATCCATTCTAATTCATTCGTACGATCCATTCTAATTCATTAGCACGATCCATGCTAATTCATTCGTTCGATCAATTCTAATTCATTAGCACGATCCATTCTAATTCATTCGTACGATCCATTCTAATTCATTCGCACGATCCATTCTAATTCATTCATAGGATCCATTCTAATTCATTCATACGATCTATTCTAATTCTTTCGCACGAATGTATCCATTCTAATTCATTCGCACGAATGTATCCATTCTATTTCATTCGTACGAATCCATTCTAATTCATTCGTACAATCTATTCTATTTCATTCGTACGATCCATTCTAGTTCATTCGTACGATCCATTCTAATTCATTCGTACGATCCATTCTAATTCATTCGTATGATCCATTCTAATTAATTCGTATGATCCATTCTAATTCATTCGTACGATCCATTCTAATTCATTCATACAATCCATTCTAATTCATTCGCACGAATGTATCCATTCTAATTAATTTGTATGATCCATTCTAATTCATTCGTATGATCCATTCTTATTCATTCGCACGATCCAGACTAATGGATTCGCACGATCCATTCTAATTCATTCGCACGAATGTATCCATTCTAATTCATTCATACGATCCATTCTAATTCATTCGTACGATCCATTCTAATTCATTCGCACAAATGTATCCATTCTAATTCATTCGTACGATCCATTCTAATTCATTCGTACGATCAGTTCTAATTCATTCACAAAATCTATTCTAATTCATCCATACGATCCATTCTAATTCATTCGCACGATCCATTCTAATTCATTCGTACGAACCATTCTAATTCTTTCACACGATCCATTCTAATTCATTCGTATGATCCATTCTAATTCATTCGCACGATCCATTCTAATTCATTCGTATGATCCATTCTAAGTCATTCATACGATCCATTCTAATTCATTCGTACGATCCATTCTAATTCATTCTCACAAATGTATCCATTCTAATTCATTCGTACGATCCATTCTAATTCATTCGCACGATCCATTCTAATTCATTCGTACGATCCATTCTAATTCATTCTATGATCCATTCTAATTAATTCGTATGATCCATTCTAATTCATTCGTACGATCCATTCTAATTCATTCATGCAATCCATTCTAATTCATTCGCACGAATGTATACATTCTAATTAATTCGTACGATCCATTCTAATTCATTCGTATGATCTATTCTTATTCATTCGCACGATCCAGTCTAATTGATTCGCACGATCCATTCTAATTCATTCGTACGATCCATTCTAATTCATTAATATGATCCACTCTAATTCATTCGTATGATCCATTCTAATTCATATGCACAAAGGTATCCATTCTAATTCATTCGCACGAAAGAATTAGAATGGATTGTATGAAAGTATTAGAATGGATCGTACGAAGGAATTAGAATGGATCGTACAAAGGAATTAGAATGGATCGTACGATGAGTAAGAATGGATCGTACGAATGAATTAGAATAGATCGTATGAATAAATTAGAATGGATACATTCGTCCGAATGAATTAGAATGGATCATACGAATGAGTAAGAATGGATTGTACGAATGAAATAGAATAGATTCTACGAATGAATTAGAATGGATCCTACGAATGAATTAGAATGGATCGTACGAATGAATTAGAATGGATCGTACGAATGAATTAGAATGGATCGTGCAAATGAATTAGAATGGATACATTCGTGCGAATGAATTAGAATGGATCGGACGAATGAATTAGAATGGATCGTACGAATGAATTAGAATGGATCAAATGAATGAATTAGAATGGTTACATTCATGCGAATGAATTAGAATGGATCGTACGAATGGATTAAAATGGATCATACGAATGAACTAGAATGGATACATTCGTGCGAATGAATTAGAATGGATCGTACGAATGAATTAGAATGGATCGTACGAATGAATTAGAATGGATCTTACGAATGAATTAGAATGGATCGTACGAATGAATTAGAATGGATCGTACGAATTAATTAGAATGGATACATTCGTGTGAATGAATTAGAATGGATCGAACGAATGAATTAGAATGGATCGTACGAATGAATTAGAATGGATCAAATGAATGAATTAGAATGGTTACATTCATGCGAATGAATTAGAATGGATCGTACGAATGGATTAGAATGGATCGTACGAATGGATTAGAATGGATACATTCGAGCGAATAAATTAGAATGGATCGTACGAATGAATTAGAATGGATCGTACGAATGGATTAGAATGGATCCTACGAATGGTTTAGAATGGATACCTTTGTGCAGAATGGATCGTACGTATGAATTAGAATGGATACATTCGTGCACGATCCATTCTAATTCATTCGCACGAATGTATCCATTCTAATTCATTCGTACGATCCATTCTAATTCATTAATATGATCCATTCTAATTCATTCGTACGATCCATTCTAATTCATTCGTATGATCCATTCTAATTTATTCGGACGAATGTATCCATTCTAATTTATTCGTACGATCCATTCTAATTCATTCGTACGATCCATTCTAATTCATTCGTACGATCCATTATAATTCATTCGTCCGATCCATTCTAATTCATTCGCATGAATGTATCCATTCTAATTCATTCGTACGATCCATTCTAATTCATTCGTACGATCCATTCTAATTCATTCGTACGATCCATTCTAATTCATTCGTACGATCCATTCTAATTCATTCGCACGAATGTATCCATTCTAGTTCATTCGTATGATCCATTCTATTTCATTCGTACGATCCATTCTTACTCATTCGTATGATCCATTCTAATTCATTCGGACGAATGTATCCATTCTAATTTATTCATACGATCCATTCTAATTCATTCGTACGATCCATTCTAATTCATTCGTCCGATCCATTCTAATTCATTCGTCCGATCCATTCTAATTCATTCGCACGAATGTATCCATTCTAATTCATTTGTACGATCCATTCTAATTCATTCGTACGATCCATTCTAATTCATTCTTAAGATCCATTCTAATTCATTCGTACGATCCATTCTAATTCATTCGCACAAATGTATCCATTCTAGTTCATTCGTACGATCCATTCTAATTCATTCGTACGATCCATTCTAATTCATTCGCACGATCCATTCTAATTCATTCGTACGATCAATTCTAATTCATTCGCACGAATGTATCCATTCTAATTCATTCGTACGATCCATTCTAATTTATTCGTACGATCCATTCTAATTTATTCATACAATCCATTCTAATTCTTTCACACGATCCATTCTAATTCATTCGTAGGATCCATTCTAATTCATTCGTACAATCTATTCTATTTCATTCGTACGATCCATTCTTACTCATTCGTATGATCCATTCTAATTCATTCGCACGAATGTATCCATTCTAATTCATTCGTACGATCCTGAATTAGAATAGATCGTACGAATGAATTAGAATGGATACCTTTGTGCACATGAATTAGAATGGATCGTACGAATGAATTAGAATGGATACATTCGTGCGAATGAATTAGAATGGATTGTGCGAATGAATAAGAACATATCTTGCGAATGAATTAGAATGGATCGTACGAATGAATTAGAATCGATCGTATGTATGAATGAATTAGAATGGATACATTCGTGCGAATGAATTAGAATGGATCGTACGAATGGATTAGAATGGATCGTGCGAATGAATTAGAATGGATCGTATGAATGAATTAGAATGGATCGTACGAATGAACTAGAATGGATACATTCGTGCGAATGAATTTGAATGGATCGTACGAATGAATTAGAATGGATCGTACGAATGAATTAGAATGGATCTTACGAATGAATTAGAATGGATCGTACGAATAAATTAGAATGGATCGTATGAATGGTTTAGAATGGATTGTTCGAATGAATAAGAACAGATCGTGCCAATGAATTAGAATAGATCGTACGAATGAATTAGAATGGATCATACGAATGAATTAGAATGGATCGTACGAATTAATTAGAATGGATACATTCGTGCGAATGAATTAGAATGGATTGTATGAATGAATTAGAATGGATCGTACGAATGAATTAGAATGGATCATATGAATTAATTAGAATGGATCATACGAATGAATTAGAATGGATCGTACGAATGAATTAGAATGGATCGTACAAATGAATTAGAATGGATCGTACGAATAAATTAGAATGGATACGTTCGTCCGAATGAATTAGAATGGATCATACGAATGAGTAAGAATGGATTGTCACGCCCCAGAAATCTGAAGACCGATCCCTGGGGTGTGAGGTAAGAAAAAGATAGGATTTTGGGTCTGGTCAATTAATTACACCAATTTGGGTTTCTCACAGGGCTTCTACGCTCTCTAATATGAAAACCAAGAAGGAGGGAGAAACAAGAGGGGAATCTTTTAACTTTGATTTTTCAAAAAAACATTTTTATTAAAAAGCAAAGAAAGAGAAATTATCAACAAAGAGAAGATATTATCTAGTCAAGCTCAACCTTCAAAAGTCATATCCTCTCAGTATGAGTGACCTGTCGGTGCCACTACATACTGACAGGAGTCTATCTGAGGGAGCACGAGGCTCAAGCCTCCTACGGCTAGCCAAGTGGTTTTACCCACTACCTAACACTCAAGTGCATCAGTCTAGGGTTCCTATCTACAAGGTTAATCAATTTAGTCATTTATATATATACTTATATTTTCATCATGATCTATCCTATGCTTAGGGCCTTGAGGAGAGGCCTACCCAAAAGAATTCAGCTGGAACCATTGTAACTACAACCATAGAATACTAACTAACTAATGAAAACTCTTATTCCAATACAATTACAATGTCTAAAGAGGAAAGACAACAAGATTAATGTACTAAGCAGAAAGGTAACACTGCAACTCTAACTCCGCCTCTGGAATCCTACTGCTACTCCTGAGCCTCCGGACCTGCAACTGAGCCTACTCGTGGGAAAGAGTAGCCCCCAATAGGAAATTGGGAGATTAGCCAAATTAATGGCTAGTGACATCCTAATAGTCTTTAATAATATGAGACAACTAATCGAAATGAATTAAAATAAGATCTATCAGCTAGTAGGATCAATGTTTGCAGAATGATACCTAAACCTATCAGTTGTCTATATTCACATGAAATTCCTACTGTCACTAGGTTATCTAACATAAAGTCCATTCAATGTTCTATATCATTAAAGAACAAATTTAAATAAGACGTTCATATAAAGTCACGAAGTCATCATGTAAACAGTCACTCAATTCTAAATTCATATATAGATAAAACACACACTATCAAAATGTGAACCCCGGATATTTTGTTCATCCTGCCCCCGGTCGGGCATTACTATAGGGCCTTTTATTTCGATGTAGAGGGCCAACTCTCTCACCGTGCATCCACCAACACCATGCACTAGTCACCCAGATGATCATAAGGGGTTTCCCGTCTTTCACGGTGGAGCTCTACCGCCCAACTTGCTTTACTATGGGGACTTCAACTCCCCGGGACAGGGCTGCTAGGCCAATCCCTACTCGAGGGCACCTCCTATTGGCTTTACCACAACCCTTGCCCGTGACCCCTAACCTACTTAACTTCGGCTGTACGCGCAGGGTGGTTCACGGCCCTTGCGCGCACGGGGTCCCTACCCTTTAACCAGGTAGATTCACATATAACATCTTTCAACATATACAATGAAGCTACAAAAAGTCTATTTAATGCTTAACAGTTTTCAACAATTTACCCCTGGTCCCGTACTCCTCTCGCAACCCATGCGACATAATAAATTAATAAAGTAAAACACTCATCCCAGTGACCCGTGTGCGAGGGTTGCCATATTCCTCTCAGGAGGGTGGGTCTTGATAATTATTAGTTATTCAATTTAATGATTAATTTAAGGGAATCCTAATTACGGTGTCCATACAATCAAAAGCAATCATTATTATCATCATATAATATTTTAAGCATGCGTCGCCGGACTCGCGACTCCGCATGCAAGGCGGGGTCCACTTAACCACATGCGACGATGCCCGGCGGGGCCCGCATGCAGTGTCATGGACACCTACCCTTAGTCATTCTTATTTCCCACTATTAAAGACCACGCAAGGGTAGTAGATGTCACCTGGTTGTCGATTACACACGACTCCTGCTACTTGCCTCGGATCCGTCTCCGCTGGATCACCATAATCATGGTCTGATAACAAACACAGATCCAAATCACAATGCTATCGATTAAACAGAAGAATCAACGACGAGGGTTCTATGCCAAGGATAGTCGGGCACCCTCGATAGGGGACCAACATTGAGTCGACAGCATGCAAATCTGTGTGATTGAAGAACTCGAACCTAAATACTACTAAGCTAAACAAGTAATTAGAAGCTAAACCTACTCATCGAATCGGGCTCGAAGAACCCTTTCCGATGGTTCCAGTTTCACTGGAATCCGACTTCGGTCGAATGGTTTTGGGTCAAACCACGTAGAACCGGTGAAACCGATCGCATGGTTGGTTCACTAGGGTAGAAGAGGTTCTAGGGTTATAATCTAGGTTTAAAAGGTAGGGCTCAAAGTTCTGAGCATAATGCCGCTGGTTTCGTCTGAATCCGAGTTCGGACGATGAAACGGCGGTCAAACCACGGTACCGCGATAATATCGGGTCAAAGGATAAAATAGGGTATTAAATAGTATAATTACTATTCTAGACTATGACCAATAGGTAGGAATTTCCGAGCCGGTCGAAATGGCGCTGGTTTCGTTCGATTCCGAGATCGGACGAGGAAATGGCGGCTGAACCAATTTCTGGTTGGTTTACGGGTCTGGTTCAGGTGAACCAGACTGGTTCACTGTTGGGCCGGGTCTGCTGTGCACTAAGCGGGTTGGGTTGCAGTGCAGTCGGGTCGGGTTGCAGTACAGTCGGGTCGGGTCTGCAGTATTAATTAAGACATGGGAAAATTACTGAACTACCCCCCCCCCTCTCCTTCTTCTCCACGAGACCGAAACCAGCCATGGGGGGGGTTCCTGCGCGTCGGCGGCCGGCGGGAGGGGCGGCCTGGAGCGCCGGCGAGCGCTCGGCCGGCCTCTCCCGTGCCACCCCTACGGAGGAGGCGCGATGGGAGGTGGCCGGAGCGCCCGTCGGAGCCCGAGGCTCGGTCAGAGGGGCTCGCATGGGGTTGCGGCCGGTGGTGGTGCGCCGGGGGTCGTCGGGAGGAGCTCGGTTGCGGCGACGGTGTCCGCCCGTGCGGGCCGCGGCAAGGGAGGAGGAAGGTGGGTCGCCGGTCGTGGGTGGGGTCGCGGAGGAGGATGGGATGAGGAGGCCGGGGTGGCTTACCTGCGGGGTGACGGCGTGCTCGCCGGGGCTCCGGCGAGGGTGGGTCGGCTGCTCCATCTCCCTCGATCTCTTCTCCTTCCCTCTCTCTGTCTCGTTCTCTCTCTCTCTCTCTATCTCTCTCTCTAACTCTCTCTCTTTCTCTCCCGTTCTCTCTCTTTATCTCTCCCGTTCTCTCTCTCTCTCTCCTCTCATTCTCTCTCTATTTCTCTCCCTCTCTCTCGGTTCATATATAAAGGGGGGGGGGGGGGGGGCTGTTGAGATAATGGTTGGGGATAGGGTTGGTTAAGAAAGATAGGGACAAGGGCTAAAAGATATGGATTGTCATCCCGAAATCTTACCCGATAATTACCATCCGAATTTCGGATTGAAATAATTAAGGATAGAGGTCAAGAGACCTTAAACTATGCTAGGAGACCAGGAGGTAGGCTCCAAGGCTGGTCGTGCTCGGTCCCGAGCCCTGAACCGGGCTCGGTTGGAATCCGGGTGCGATTCGTCCATCAACCGGGCTGAAAAGAATAATCACCTGTAACTATCAAACCGGAAGTCGGAATAGGGCCCAAGAGGATTCGTTGGAAAGATCTCGTCAACGCGAACGCGTTAACGCTTGGTACATAATTTTCTGACTCCTAAATCTCCCGAAAAGAAGGAAAGACTCCAAAACTCAAAATAGCAATAACTATTCACCCGGGTGTCGGATCGACCCAAACTCAGGCTCATTGGAAGGCTCTCTCAGAGCCTCATCTAACGTATCTTGTTTCGTTATGATCCGATCGCCCGATCTCTCATGGAAAACAAAACGGCTACAACTATCGACCAATTATCGTTTTTCTAGGGTTTATCTACCGGGCTGCCGAAACTGGCTGCGCATACACATGATCGTTGCACGGAACGCACCATCGTGACATGCTCGAAGTTACAGAGAATGTGAACGTAAAACATCTCCTAGGTTTACGATCCATTTATTGGGAAAAAGCCCAAAGAAAAAGTCTGGCTGTAAAAAGACGAAACTAGCCATGGAGGATTTCTATTATTCTCAAATCTAACACCACAGGTGTTACATGGATCGTACGAATGAAATAGAATAGATTGTACGAATGAATTAGAATGGATCCTACGAATGAATTAGAATGAATCATGTGAAAGAATTAGAATGGATTGTATGAATGAATTAGAATGGATCGTATGAATGAATTAGAATGGATCGTGCGAATGAATTCGAATGGATCGTACGAATGAGTAAGAATGGATCGTACGAATGAAATAGAATGGATCGTGCGAATGAATTAGAATGGATCATATGAATAAATTAGAATGGATACATTCGTCCGAATGAATTAGAATGGATCATACGAATGAGTAAGAATGGATCGTACGAATAAAATAGAATAGATTGTACGAATGAATTAGAATGGATCCTACGAATGAATTAGAATGGATCGTGTGAAAGAATTAGAATGGATTGTATGAATGAATTAGAATGGATTGTTTGAATGAATTAGAATGGATCCTATGAATAAATTAGAATGGATCGTGCGAATGAATTAGAATGGATCGTTCGAATGAATTAGAATGGATCGTGCTAATGAATTAGAATTGATCGAACGAATGAATTAGCATGGATCGTGCTAATGAATTAGAATGGAATGTACGAATGAATTAGAATGGATCGTGTGACACGAAAGAATTAGAATGGATTGTATGAAAGAATTAGAATGGATTGTATGAATGAATTAGAATGGATCGTATGAATGAATTAGAATGGATCGTACGAATAAATTAGAATGGATACATTCGTCCGAATGAATTAGAATGGATCATACGAATGAGTAAGAATGGATCGTACGAATGAAATAGAATAGATTGTACGAATGAATTAGAATGTACCGTACGAATGAATTAGAATGGATACATTCGTGCGAATGAATTAGAATGGATCGGACGAATGAATTAAAATGAATCGTACGAATGAATTAGAATGGATCGTACGAATGAATTAGAATGGATCGTACGAATAAATTAGAATGGATACATTCGTCCGAATGAATTAGAATGGATCATACGAATGAGTAAGAATGGATCGTACGAATGAAATAGAATAGATTGTATGAATGAATTAGAATGGATCCTACGAATGAATTAGAATGGATCGTGTGAAAGAATTAGAATGGATTGTATGAATGAATTAGAATGGATCGTATGAATGAATTAGAATGGATCGTGCGAATGAATTCGAATGGATCGTACGAATTCATTCTAATTCATTCATACAATCCATTCTAATTCTTTCACACGATCTATTCTAATTCATTCGTAGGATCCATTCTAATTCATTCGTACAATCTATTCTATTTCATTCGTACGATCCATTCTTACTCATTCGTATGATCTATTCTAATTTATTCGAACGAATGTATCCATTCTAATTTATTCGTACGATCCATTCTAGTTCATTCGTACGATCCATTCTAATTCATTCGTACGATCCATTCTAATTCATTCGTCATTCTAATTAATTCGTATGATCCATTCTAATTCATTCGTACGATCCATTCTAATTCATTCATACAATCCATTCTAATTCATTCGTACGAATGTATCCATTCTAATTAATTCGTACGATCCATTCTAATTCATTCGTATGATCCATTCTTATTCATTCGCACGATCCAG
Organism: Chamaelirium japonicum; assembly: GCA_947650365.1. Taxonomy (NCBI): domain Eukaryota; kingdom Viridiplantae; phylum Streptophyta; class Magnoliopsida; order Liliales; family Melanthiaceae; genus Chamaelirium; species Chamaelirium japonicum. Next base: position 164,337 of record CANTAL010000111.1, read on the forward strand.
TTAAATGGATTCGCACGATCCATTCTAATTCATTCGCACGAATGAATCCATTCTAATTCATTCATACGATCCATTCTAATTCATTCGCACGAATGAATCCATTCTAATTCATTCATACGATCCATTCTAATTCATTCGTACGATCCATTCTAATTCATTCGTACGATCAGTTCTATTCATTCACAAAATCTATTCTAATTCATTCATACGATCCATTCTAATTCATTCGCACGATCCATTCTAATTCATTCGTACGATCCATTCTAATTCTTTCACACGATCCATTCTAATTCATTCGCACGATCCATTCTAATTCATTCGTACGATCCATTCTAATTCATTCATACAATCCATTCTAATTCATTCGTACGATCCATTCTAATTCATTCGTCTGATCCATTCTAATTCATTCGCACGAATGTATCCATTCTAATTAATTCATACGATCCATTCTAATTCATTCGTACGGTCCATTCTGATTCATTCGCACAATCGAATGGATCGTACGAATGAATTAGAATGGATCGTACGAATGAATTAGAATGGATACATTCGTGCGAATGAATTAGAATGGATCGGACGAATGAATTAGAATGGATCGTACGAATGAATTAGAATGGATCGTACGAATGAAATAGAATGGATTGTGCGAATGAATTAGAATGGATCGTACGAATGAATTAGACGTACGAATGAATTAGAATGGATACATTCGTGCGAATAAATTAAAATGGATCATACGAATGAGTAAGAATGGATCGTCATTCTAATTCATTCGTATGATCCATTCTAATTCATTTGTATCCATTCTATTTCATTCGCACGATCCATTCTAATTCATTCACACAATCTATTCTAATTCATTCGTACGATCCATTCTAATTCATTCGTACGATCGATTCTAATTCATTCGCACGAATGTATCCATTCTAATTCATTCGTACGAATCCATTCTAATTCATTCGTACAATCCATTCTATTTCATTCGTACGATCCATTCTTACTCATTCGTACGATCCATTCTAATTCATTCGTAAGATCCATTCTAATTCATTCGTACGATCCATTCTAATTCATTCGTACCATCCATTCTAATTCATTCGTACGATCCATTCTAATTCATTCGCATAATCTATTCTAATTCATTCATACGATCCATTCTAATTCATTCGCATGAATGTATCCATTATAATTCATTCATACGATCCATTCTACTTCATTCGTAATATCCGTTCTAATTCAATCATACGATCCATTCTAATTCATTCATACGATCCATTCTAATTCATTCGTACGATCCATTCTAATTCATTCATACAATCCATTCTAATTTATTCGCACGAATGTATCCATTCTAATTAATTCGTACGATCCATTCTAATTCATTCGTATGATCTATTCTTATTCATTCGCACGATCCAGTCTAATTGATTCGCACGATCCATTCTAATTCATTCGCACGATCCATTCTAATTCATTCGCACGAATGTATCCATTCTAATTCATTCATACGATCCATTCTAATTCATTAATATGATCCATTCTAATTCATTCGTACGGTCCATTCTAATTCATAAGCACAAAGGTATCCATTCTAATTCATTCGTACGATCCATTCTAATTCAGGATCGTACGAATGAATTAGAATGGATACATTCGTGCGAATGAATTAGAATTGATCGTACGAATGAATTAGAATGGATCGTGCGAATGAATTAGAATGGATCGTACGAATGAATTAGAATGGATCGTACGAATAAACTAGAATGGATACATTCGTGCGAATGAATTAGAATGGATCGTACGAATGAATTAGAATGGATCGTACGAATGAATTAGAATGGATCTTACGAATGAATTAGAATGGATCGTACGAATGAATTAGAATGGATCGTACGAATGAATTAGAATGGATACATTCGTGCGAATGAATTAGAATGGATCGAACGAATGAATAAGAATAGATCGTACGAATGAATTAGAATGGATCAAATGAATGAATTAGAATGGATCGTAGGAATGAATTAGAATGGATCGTACGAATAAATTAGAATGGATACATTCGTGCGAATGAATTAGAATGGATCGGACGAATGAATTAGAATAGATCGGATGAATGAATTAGAATGGATCGTACGAAGGAATTAGAATGGATCGTACGAATGAATTAGAATGGATATATTCGTGCAAATGAATTAGAATGGATCGTATGAATGTATTAGAATGGATCGTATGAGTGAATTAGAATGGATCGTACGAATGAATTAGAATGGATCGTATGAATGAATTAGAATGGATACATTCGTGTGAATAATTAGAATGGATCGTATGAATGAATTAGAATAGATTTTGTGAATGAATTAGAACTGATCGTACGAATGAATTAGAATGGATACATTCGTGCGAATGAATTAGAATGGATTGTATGAATGAATTAGAATGGATCGTACGACTGAATTAGAATGGATCGTATGAGTGAATTAGAATGGATACGAAGGAATTAGAATGGATCGTACGAAGGAATTAGAATGGATCATACGAATGAAATAGAATGGATCGTACGAAGGAATTAGAATGGATCGTACGAAGGAATTAGAATGGATCGTACGAATGAATTAGAATGGATATATTCGTGCAAATGAATTAGAATGGATCGTATTAATGAATTAGAATGGATCGCATGAGTGAATTAGAACGGATAGTACGAATGAAGAAGAATGGATTGTATAAATGAATTAGAATGGATACATTCGTGCGAATGAATTAGAATGGATCGTATGAATGAATTAGAAAATATTGTGCGAATGAATTAGAATGGATCGTACGAATGAATTAGAATGGATACATTCGTGCGAATAAATTAGAATGGATTGTATGAATGAATTAGAATAGATCGTACGAATGAATTAGAATAGATCGTACGAATGAATTAGAATAGATTGCGCGAATGAATTAGAATAGATCGTACGAATGAATTAGAATGGATCGTACGAAGGAATTAGAATGGATCGTACGAATGAATTAGAATGGATCGTACAAAGGAATTAGAATGGATCGTACGAATGAATTAGAATGGATCGTACGATTGAATTAGAATGGATCATACGAATGAGTAAGAATGGATCGTATGAATGAATTAGATTGGATCGTACGATCCATTCTAATTCATTAGCATGGATCGTGCTAATGAATTAGAATGGAATATACGAATGAATTAGAATGGATTTTAGAATGGATCGTATGAATGAATTAGAATGAATTAGAATGGATCGTACAAATGAATTAGAATAGATCATAGGAATGAATTAGAATGGATCGTGCAAATGAATTAGAACGGATACATTCGTACGAATGAATTAGAATGGATCGTACAAATGAATTAGAATGGATCGTACGAATGAATTCGAATGGATCGTACGATCCATTCTAATTCATTCATACAATCCATTCTAATTCATTCGCACGAATGTATCCAATCTAATCCATTCGTACGATCCATTCTAATCCATTCGTACGATCCATTCTAATTCATTCGCACGAATGTAACCATTCTAATTCATTCACACGATCGTATGAATTAGAATGGATACATTCGTGCAAATGAATTAGAATGGATCGTGCGAATCCATAAGACTGGATCGTGCGAATGAATAAGAATGGATCATACGAATGAATTAGAATGGATCGTACGAATTAATTAGAATGGATACATTCGTGCGAATGAATTAGAATGGATTGTATGAATGAATTAGAATGGATCGTACGAATGAATTAGAATGGATCATACCAATTAATTAGAATGGATCATACGAATGAATTAGAATGGATCGTACGAATGAATTAGAATGGATCGTACGAATGAAATAGAATGGATCGTACGAATGAACTAGAATGGATACATTCGTGCGAATGAATTAGAATGGATCGTACGATTCATTCTAATTCATTCGTACGATCCATTCTAATACATTCGTACGATTAATGCTAATTCATTCGCACGATCCATTCTAATTCATTCGTACGATCCATTCTTATTCCTTCATACGATCTATTCTAATTCATTCCCACAATACATTCTAATTCATTCGTACAATCCATTCTAATTCATTCGTATGATCCATTCTAACTCATTCGGTGGATCCATTCTAATTCATTCGTACGATCCATTCTAATTCATTCCCACGATCCATTCTAATTCATTCGTACGATCCATTCTAATTCATTCGTACGATCTATTCTAATACATTCGCATGAATGTAACCATTCTAATTCATTCATACGATTCATTCTAATTCATTCGTATGAGCTATTCTAATTCATTCGTACGATCCATTCTAATTCTTTCGTACGATCCATTGTAATTTATTCATACAATCCATTTAGATTCATTCGCACAAATGTATCCATTCAAATTCATTCGTACGATCCAGTCTAATTCATTCATACGATCCATTCTAATTCATTCGCACGAATATATCCATTCTAATTCATTCGTACGATCCATTCTAATTCATTCGTACGATCCATTCTAATTCATTCGTAAGATCCATTCTAATTCATTCGTACGATCCATTCTAATTCATTCGTACGATCCATTCTAATTCATTCGCACGAATGTATCCATTCTAGTTCATTCGTACGATCCATTCTAATTCATTCGTACGATCCATTCTAATTCATTCGCACGATCCATTCTAATTCATTCATACGATCAATTCTAATTCATTCGCACGAATGTATCCATTCTAATTCATTCGTACGATCCAGAATTAGAATGGATCGTACGAATGAATGGATCGTGCGAATGAATTAGAATGGAATATACGAATGAATTAGAATGGATCATACGAATTAATTAGAATGGATCATACGAATGAATTAGAATGGATCGTATGAATGAATTAGAATGGATCGTGCGAATGAATTAGAATGGATCGTACGAATGAATTAGAATGGATACATTTGTGCGAATGAATTTGAATGGATCGTGCGAATGAATTAGAATGGATCGTACGAATGAGTAAGAATGGATCGTACGAATGAAATAGGATAGATCGTACGAATGAATTAGAATGGATCGAAGGAAGGAATTAGAATGGATCGTAGGAATGAATTAGAATGGATATATTCGTGCAAATGAATTAGAATGGATCGTATGAATGTATTAGAATGGATCGTATGAGTGAATTAGAATGGATCGTATGAATGAATTAGAATGGATCGTATGAATGAATTAGAATGGATACATTCGTGTGAATGAATTAGAATGGATCGTATGAATGAATTAGAATAGATTTTGTGAATGAATTAGAACTGATCGTACGAATGAATTAGAATGGATACATTCGTGCGAATAAATTAGAATGGATTGTATGAATGAATTAGAATGGATCCTATGAATGAATTAGAATAGATCGTACGAATGAATTAGAATGGATACATTCGTGCGAATGAATTAGAATTGATCGTACGAATGAATTAGAATGGATCGTGCGAATGAATTAGAATGGATCGTACGAATGAATTAGAATGGATACATTCGTGCGAATGAATTAGAATGGATACATTCGTGCGAAAGAATTAGAATAGATCGTATGAATGAATTAGAATGGATTGTATGAATGAATTAGAATGGATCGTTTGAATGAATTAGAATGGATCGTGCGAATGAATTAGAATGGATTGTATGAATGAATTAGAATGGATCGTACGAATGAATTAGAATGGATCGTACGAATGAATTAGAATGGATTGTACGAATGAATTAGAATGGATCAAATGAATGAATTAGAATGGTTACATTCATGCGAATAAATTAGAATGGATCGTATGAATGGATTAGAATGGATCGTACGAATGGATTAGAATGGATACATTCGAGCGTACGATCCATTCTAATTCATTCGCCCGATCCATTCTAATTCATTCGCACGAATGTATCCATTCTAATTCATTCGTACGATCCATTCTAATTCATTCGTAAGATCCATTCTAATTCATTCGTACGATCCATTCTAATTCATTCGCATGAATGTATCCATTCTAGTTCATTCGTACGATCCATTCTAATCCATTCTATTTCATTCGTACGATCCATTCTTACTCATTCGTATGATCCATTCTAATTCATTCGCACGAATGTATCCATTCTAATCCATTCGTACGATCCATTCTAATCCATTCGTACGATCCATTCTAATTCATTCGGATGAATGTAAGCATTCTAATTCATTCATTTGATCCATTCTAATTCATTCGTACGATCCGTTCTAATTCATTCGCACGAATGTATCCATTCTAAACCATTCATATGATCCATTCTAATTTATTCCTACGATCTATTCTAATTCATTCGTAAGATCCATTCTAATTCATTCGTATGATCCATTCTAATTCATTCATACGATCCATTCTAATTCATTCACACGAATGTATCCATTCTAGTTCATTCGTACGATCCATTCTAATTCATTTGCACGATCCATTCTAATTCATTCGCACGATCCATTCTAATTCATTCGTACGATCCATTCTAATTCATTCGTACGAATGAATTAGAATGGATACATTCGTGCGAATGAATTAGAATGGATCGTACCAATGCGTAAGAATGGATCGTACCAATCAAATAGAATGGATTGTGCGACTGAATTAGAATGGATCGTACGAATGAATTAGAATGGATCGTGTGAAAGAATTAGAATGGATTGTATGAATGAATTAGAATAGATCGTATGAATGAATTAGAATGGATCGTATGAGTGAATTAGAATGGATACGAAGGAATTAGAATGGATCGTACGAAGGAATTAGAATGGATCATACGAATGAAATAGAATGGATCGTACGAAGGAATTAGAATGGATCGTACGAAGGAATTAGAATGGATCGTACGAATGAATTAGAATGGATATATTCGTGCAAATGAATTAGAATGGATCGTATGAATGAATTAGAATGGATCATTCGTATGATCCATTCTAACTCATTCGGTGTATCCATTCTAATTCATTCGTACGATCCATTCTAATTCATTCCCACGATCCATTCTAATTTATTCGTACGATCCATTCTAATTCATTCGTACGATCTATTCTAATTCATTCGCACGAATGCAACCATTCTAATTCATTCATACGATCCATTCTAATTCATTCATACGATCCATTCTAATTCACTCATACGATCCATTCTAATACATTCATACGATCCATTCTAATTCATTTGGACGAATATATACATTATAATTCATTCGTACGATCCATTCTAATTTATTCGTACGATCCATTCTAATTCATTCGTAAGATCCATTCTAATTCATTCGTACGATCCATTCTAATTCATTCGTACGATCCATTCGAATTCCTTCATACGAATGAATTAGATTGGATACATTTGTGCGAATGAATTAGAATAGATCGTACGAATGAATTAGAATGGATCGTACGAATGAATTAGAATGGATCGTACGAAGGAATTAGAATGGATCGTACGAATGAATTAGAATGGATCGTACGAATAAATTAGAATGGATACATTCGTCCGAATGAATTAGAATGGATCATACGATGAGTAAGAATGGATCGTACGAATGAAATAGAATAGATTGTACGAATGAATTAGAATGGATCCTACGAATGAATTAGAATGGATCGTGTGAAAGAATTAGAATGGATTGTATGAATGAATTAGAATGAATTCGTACGATCCATTCGAATTCATTCGCACGATTCATTCTAATTCATTCATACGATCCATTCTAATTCATTCATACAATCCATTCTAATTCTTTCACACGATCCATTCTAATTCATTCGTCTAATCCATTCTAATTCATTCGTACAATCTATTCTAATACATTCGTACGATCCATTCTTACTCATTCGTATAATCCATTCTAATTCATTCGGACGAATGTATCCATTCTAATTTATTCGTACGATCCATTCTAATTCATTCGTACGATCCATTCTAATTCCTTCGTACGATCCATTCTAATTCATTCGTACGATCCATTCTAATTCATTCGTAAGATCCATTCTAATTCATTCGTACGATCCATTCTAATTCATTCGTACGATCCATTCTAATTCATTCGTAAGATCCATTCTAATTCATTCGTACGATCCACTCTAATTCATTCGTACGATCCATTCTAATTCATTCGCACGAATGTATCCATTCTAGTTCATTCGTACGATCCATTCTAATTCATTCGTACGATCCATCGTACGATCCATTGTAATTCATTCATACAATCCATTTAGATTCATTCGCACAAATGTATCCATTCTAATTCATTCATACAATCCATTCTAATTCATTCGTATGATCCATTCTAATTCATTCGCACGAATGTATCCATTCTAGTTCATTCGTACGATCCATTCTAATTCATTCGTACGATCCATTCTAATTCATTCGCACGATCCATTCTAATTCAGTCGCACTATCCATTCTAATACATTCATACGATCCATTCTAATTCATTTGAACGTGTGAATGAATTAGAATGGATCGTACTAATGAATTAGAATGGATACATTCGTGCGAATGAATTAGAATGGATCGTATGAATGAATTAGAATGGATCGTACGAATGAATTAGAATGGATCGTGCGAATGAATTAGAATGAATTAGAATGGATCGTACGAATGAATTAGAATGGATCGTACGAATGAATTAGAATGGATCGTACGAAGGAATTAGAATGGATCGTACGAATGAATTAGAATGGATCGTACGATTGAATTAGAATGGATCATACGAATGAGTAATAATGGATCGTATGAATGAATTAGATTGGATCGTACAATCCATTCTAATTCATTAGCATGGATCGTGCTAATGAATTAGAATGGAATATACGAATGAATTAGAATGGATCGTAGAATGGATCGTACGAATGAATTAGAATGAATTAGAATGGATCGTGCAAATGAATTAGAATGGATCGTACGAATGAATTAGAATGAATTAGAATGGATCGTGCGAATGAATTAGAATGGATCGTACGAATGAATTAGAATGGATCGTACGAATGAATTAGAATGGATCCAACGAATGAATCGTACGAATGAATTAGAATGGATCGTGTGAAAGAATTCGAATGGATTGTATGAATTAATTAGAATAGATCGTATGAATGAATTAGAATGGATCGTACGAATGAATTAGAATGGATCGTACGAATGAACTAGAATGGATACATTCGTGATCGTACGAATGAATTAGAATGGATATATTCGTGCAAATGAATTAGAATGGATCATATGAATGTATTAGAATGGATCGTATGAGTGAATTAGTATGGATCGTACGAATGAATTAGAATGGATCATATTAATGAATTAGAATGGATCGTACGAATCAATTAGAATGGATACATTCGTGCGAATAAATTAGAATGGATTGTATGAATGAATTAGAATAGATCGTACGAATGGATTAGAATGGATCGTACGAATGAATTAGAATAGATTGCGCGAATGAATTAGAATTGATCGTACGAATGAATTAGAATGGATCGTACGAAGGAATTAGAATGGATCATACGAATGAATTAGAATGGATCGTACGTTCTAATTCATTCATACAATCCATTCTAATTCTTTCACACGATCCATTCTAATTCATTCGTACGATCCATCTAATTCATTCGTGCAATCCATTCTAATTCTTTCACACGATCCATTCTAATTCATTTGTACGATCCATTCTAATTCATTCGCACGATCCATTCTGATTCATTCATAGGATCCATTCTAATTCATTCATACGATCTATTCTAATTCTTTCGCACGAATGTATCCATTCTAATTCATTCGCATGAATGTATCCATTCTAATTCATTTGTACGATCCATTCTAATTCATTCGTACGATCCATTCTAATTCCTTCATAGGATCCATTCTAATTCATTCGTACAATCTATTCTATTCCATTCTAATTCATTAGCATGATCCATTCGAATTCATTCGCATGATCCATTCTAATTCATTCGTACGATCCATTCTAATTCATTCATACGATCCGTTTTAATTCATTCGTACGATCCATTCTAATTCATTCGTATATTCCATTCTAATTCATTCGTACGATCTATTCTATTTCATTCGTACGATCCATTCTTACTAATTCGTATGATCCATTCTAATTCATTCGGACGAATGTATCCATTCTAATTTATTCGTACGATCCATTCTAATTCATTCGTACGATCCATTCTTATTCATTCGTACGATCCATTCTTACTCATTCGTATGATCCATTCTAATTCATTCGTACGATCCATTCTAATTCATTCGTACGATCCATTCTAATTCATTCGCACAATCTATTCTAATTCATTCATACGATCCATTCTAATTCATTCGTACGATCGTACGAATGAATTAGAATGGATCGTACGGAATGAATTAGAATGGATTGTATGAATGAATTAGAATGGATACATTCATGCGAATGAATTAGAATGGATCATACGAATGAGTAAGAATGGATCGTACGAATGAAATAGAATGGATTGTACGAATGAATTAGAATGGATCGTACAAATGAATTAGAATGGATCGTACGAATGAATTAGAATGGATCATACGAATGAGTAAGAATCTATCGTACAAATGAAATAGAATGGATTGTACGAATGAATTATAATGGATCGTACGAATGAATTAGAATGGATCGTGTGAAAGAATTAGAATGCATTGTATGAATGAATTAGAATGGATCGTATGAATGAATTAGAATGGATCGTGCGAATGAATTCGAATGGATCGCATGATCCATTCGAATAGAATGGATCGTATGAATGAATTAGAATGGATCGGGCGAATAAATTAGAATGGATTGTAGGAATGAATTAGAATGGATCGTATGAATGAATTAGAATGGATCGTATGAATGAATTAGAATGGATCGTGCGAATGAATTAGAATGGATTATACGAATGAATTAGAATGGATTGTACGAATGAATTAGAATGGATTGTGCGAGTGAATTAGAATGAATCGTATGAATGAATAAGAATGGATCGTACGAATGAATTAGAATGGATCGTGCGAATGAATTAGCATGAATCGTACGAATGTATTAGAATGGATCGTACGAATGAATTAGATTGGATCGTACGAATGAATTAGAATGGATCTTACGAATGAATTAGAATGGATCGTACGAATGCACGATCCATGCTAATTCATTCGTTCGATCAATTCTAATTCATTAGCACGATCCATTCTAATTCATTCGTACGATCCATTCTAATTCATTCGCACGATCCATTCTAATTCATTCGTACGATCCATTCTAATTCTTTCACACGATCCATTCTAATTCATTCGTACGATCCATTCTAATTCATTCGTACGATCTATTCTAATTCATTCGTATGATCCATTCTAATTCATTCGTACGATCCATTCTAATTCCTTCGTACGATCCATTCTAATTAATTCATACAATCCATTCTAATTCTTTCACACGATCCATTCTAATTCATTCGTACGATCCATTCTAATTCATTCGTGCAATCCATTCTATTTCATTCATATGATCCATTCTTACTCATTCGTACGATCCATTCTAATTCATTCACACGAATGTATCCATTCGTACGAATGAATTAGAATGGATTGTACGAATGAATTAGAATGGATCGTACGAATGAATTAGAATGGATCGTATGAATGAATTAGAATGGATCGTACGAATGAATTAGAATGGATCGTGCGAATGAATTAGAATGGATCGTACGAATGAATTAGAATGGATCGTACGAATGAACTAGAATGGATACATTCGTGCGAATGAATTAGAATGGATCGTACAAATGAATTAGAATGGATCGTACGAATGAATTAGAATGGATCGTGTGAAAGAATTAGAATGGATTGTATGAATGAATTAGAATGGATCATAGGAATGAATTAGAATGGATCGTACGAATGAATTCGAATGGATCGTACGAATGAATTAGAATGGATCGTACGAATGAATTAGAATGGATACATTCTTGCGAATGAATTAGAATGGATACATTCGTGCGAAAGAATTAGAATAGATCGTATGAATGAATTAGAATGGATCCTATGAATGAATTAGGATGGATCGTGCGAATGAATTACAATGGATCGTACGAATGAATTAGAATGGATCGTGCTAATGAATTAGAATTGATCGAACGAATGAATTAGCATGGATCGTGCTAATGAATTAGAATGGAACGTACGAATGAATTAGAATGGATCGTGTGGGATACATTCGTGCGAATGAATTAGAATTGATCGCACGAATGAATTAGAATGGATCTTGCGAATGAATTAGAATGGATCGTACGAATGAATTAGAATGGATCGTACGAATGAACTATAATGGATACATTCGTGCGAATGAATTAGAATGGATCGTACGAATGAATTAGAATGGATCGTACGAATGAATTAGAATGGATCTTACGAATGAATTAGAATGGATCGTACGAATGAATTAGAATGGATCGTACGAATAAATTAGAATGGATCGTATGAATGGTTTAGAATGGATACATTCGTGCGAATGAATTAGAATAGATTGGACGAATGAATTAGAATGGATCGTACGAATGAATTAGAATGGATCAAATGAATGAATTAGAATGGTTACATTCATGCGAATGAATTAGAATGGATCGTACGATTGGATTAGAATGGATCGTACGAATGGATTAGAATTGATACATTCGTGCGAATGAATTAGAATGGATCATACGAATGAGTAAGAATGGATCGTACGAATGAAATAGAATGGATTGTACGAATGAATTAGAATGGATCGTGCGAATGAATTTGAATGGATCGTACGAATGAATTAGAATGGATCGTGCTAATGAATTAGAATTGATTGTACGAATGAAATAGAATGGATTGTACGAATGATTTAGAATGGATCGTACGAATCAATTAGAATGGATCATACGAATGATTTAGAATGGATACATTCGTGCGAATGAATTAGAATGGATCATACGAATGAGTAAGAATGGATCGTACGAATGAAATAGAATGGATTGTACGAATGAATTAGAATGGATTCGTACGAATGAATTAGAATGGATACATTCGTGCGAATTAATTAGAATGGATCGTACCAATGAGTAAGAATGGATCATACGAATGAAATAGAATGGATTGTGCGAATGAATTAGAATGGATCGTACGAATGAATTAGAATGGATCGTACGAATTAATTAGAACGGATCGTACGAATGAATTACAATGGATCGTACGAATGAATTAGAATGGATCGTACGAATGAATTAGAATGGATTGTGCGAATGAATTAGAATGGATCATACGAATGAATTAGAATGGATACATTTGTGCGAATGAATTAGAATGGATCGTACGAATGAATTAGAATGGATCGTACGAATGGATTAGAATGGATACATGAATGTATTAGAATGGATCGTATGAGTGAATTAGAATGGATCATACGAATTAATTAGAATGGATCATACGAATGAATTAGAATGGATCGTACGAATGAATTAGAATGAATCATACAAATGAATTAGAATGGATACATTCGTGCGAATGAATTAGAATGGACTGTGCGAATGAATAAGAACATATCGTGCGAATGAATTAGAATGGATCGTACGAATGAATTAGAATGGATCGTGCGAATGAATTAGAATGGATCGTACGAATGAATTAGAATGGATCGTGTGAAAGAATTAGAATGGATCGTATGAATAAATTAGAATGGATCGTGCGAATGAATTAGAATGGATCATACAAATGAATTTGAATGGATACAATCGTGCGAATGAATTAGAATGGATCGTACGAATGAATTAGAATGGATCGTACGAATGAATTCGAATAGATCGTACGAATGAATTAGAATGGATCGTACGAAGGAATTAGAATGGATCGTATGAATGAATTAGAATGGATATACTCATGCAAATGAATTAGAATGGATCGTATGAATGTATTAGAATGGATCGTATGAGTGAATTAGAATGGGTCGTACGAATGAATTAGAATTGATCGTATGAATGAATTAGAACTGATCGTACAAAAGAATTAGAATGGATCGTACGAATGAATTAGAATGGATACATTTGTGCGAATGAATTAGAATGGATCGTACGAATGAATTAGAATGGATCGTATGAATGAATTAGAATGGATACATTCGTGCGAATGAATTAGAATGGATCGTGCGAATCCATTAGACTGGATCGTGCGAATGAATAGGAATGGATCATATGAATGAATTAGAATGGATCGTACGAATGAATTAGAATGGATACATTCGTGCGAATGAATTAGAATGGGTCGTACCAATGAGTAAGAATGGATCGTACGAATGAATAGAATGGAATGAATTAGAATGGATCGTGCGAATGAATTAGAATGGATCGTACGAAGGAATTAGAATGGATCGTGCGAATGAATTAGAATGGATCGTACGAATGAATTAGAATGGATCGTACCAATGAGTAAGAATGGATCGTACGAATGAATTAGAATGGATCGTATGAATGAATTAGAATGGATCGTACGAATGAATTAGAATGGATTGTGCGCTTGAATTAGAATGTATCGTACGAATGAATTAGAATGGATCGTAAGAATGAACTAGAATGGATACATTCGTGCGAATGAATTAGAATGGATCGTACGAATGAATTAGAATGGATACATTCGTGCGAATGAATTAGAATGGATTGTGCGAATGAATAAGAACAGATCGTGCGAATGAATTAGAATGGATCGTATGAATGAATTAGAATGGATCGTACGAATGAATTAGAATGGATCGTACGAATGAATTAGAATGGATACATTCGTGCGAATGAATTAGAATGGATCGGACGAATGAATTAGAATGGATCGTACGAATGAATTAGAATGGATCAAATGAATGAATTAGAATGGTTACATTCATGCGAATGAATTAGAATGGATCGTACGAATGGATTAGAATGGATCATACGAATGGATTAGAATGGATACATTCGAGCGAATGAATTAGAATGGATCGTACGAATGAATTAGAATGGATCGAACGAATGGATTAGAATGGATCCTAAGAATGGATTATAGAATGGATACCTTTGTGATCGGACGAATGAATTACAATGGATCGTACGAATGAATTAGAATGGATCGTACGAATGAATTAGAATGGATTGTATGAATAAATTAGAATGGATCGTACGAAGGAATTAGAATGGATCGTACGAATGAATTAGAATGGATCGTACGAATGAACTAGAATGGATCGTACGAATGAATTAGAATGGATCGTACGAATAAATTAGAATGCATACATTCGTCCAAATGAATTAGAATGGATCATACGAATGAGTAAGAATGGATCGTACGAATGAAATAGAATAGATTGTACGAATGAATTAGAATGGATCCTACGAATGAATTAGAATAGATCGTGTGAAAGAATTAGAATGGATCGTACAAATGAATTAGAATGGATCGTGCGAATGAATTAGAATGGATCGTACGAATGAATTAGAATGGATACATTTGTGCGAATGAATTAGAATGGATCGTACGAATGAATTAGAATGGATCGTATGAATGAATTAGAATGGATCGTACGAATGAATTAGAATGGATCGTGCGAATGAATTAGAATGGATCGTACGAATGAATTAGAATGGATCGTGTGAAAGAATTAGAATGGATCGTACGAATGAATTAGGAGTCCGTCCACTCGGGCTCCGAGTCCAAGCCTGCCTCCTCCAGTGCTTTTCGCCCCAGCTCCGTCTGGGCGTTCGAAGGCGCGGTGCTCGCGCGCTTGGCTTTCTTCTTCCCGCGGGCCTCCATCTCCGGCGTCAGCACTGCTACACGGAGAGGGACGGTCAGATCGTCGGGGAAGTTGCCCATTAAAATCTAAGCCATCCCGGATTCGACTTCCGCCATGGTTAGCGGGAGGTCGACGTTAGGGTCATCGGGCTCGACCATTTAAATCTTGTGGCGAACAATGGGAAGTGGGGCAGGTGGCTGACCTGGGCCGGCGTCCGGGCGAGGAGGTGGTGGAGGCGCGGAGTCCGCTTCCTGGCGGAGCATCTCGATCGTGTCGGGGTCGTTGAGGCGGATGGGCGAAGCCCACCTCCGGACCGTCTTCTTGCAGGGGTTACCTCCTGAACTCCCCGCCCCCTTGCTGGCCCCTTTGGAGGGAGGAGGGATGTTCTGCATCGGCGGAATAGTGCCGATCTCCTCCTCCTTCTTCTTCCGGACGATCTTCTGCTTCAGCAGAATAGTGCCGGTCTTCCCGTCCTTCAGCTGGAAGGCAAAGTCGGGAGCAGTGATCTTCTCCGGAGTCTGCCCTCCGAGGTAGTGAATTAGAATGCATCGTACGAAGGAATTAGAATGGATCGTACGAAGGAATTAGAATGGATCGTACGAATGAATTAGAATGGATATATTCGTGCAAATAAATTAGAATGGATCGTATGAATGAATTAGAATGGATCGTATGAGTGAATTAGAACGGATAGTACGAATGAAGTAGAATGGATCGTATGAATGAATTAGAATGGATACATTCGTGCGAATGAATTAGAATGGATCGTATGAATGAATTAGAATAGATTGTGCGAATGAATTAGAATGGATCGTACGAATGAATTAGAATGGATACATTCGTGCGAATAAATTAGAATGGATTGTATGAATAAATTAGAATGGATCGTACGAATGAATTAGAATGGATCGTATGAATGAATTAGAATAGATTGCGCGAATGAATTAGAATGGATCGTACGAATGAATTAGAATGGATCATACAAAGGAATTAGAATAGATCGTACGAATGAATTAGAATGGATCGTACGAATGAATTAGAATGGATCGTACGAAGGAATTAGAATGGATCGTATGAATGAATTAGAATGGATCGTACGAATGAATTAGAATGGATCATACGAATGAGTAAGAATGGATCGTATGAATGAATTAGATTGGATCGTACGATCCATTCTAATTCATTAGCATGGATCGTGCTAAAGAATTACAATGGAATATACGAATGAATTAGAATGGATCGTAGAATGGATCGTACGAATGAATTAGAATGAATTAGAATGGATCGTACGAATGAATTAGAATAGATCATAGGAATGAATTAGAATGGATCGTGCAAATGAATTAGAATGGATACATTCGTGCGAATGAATTAGAATGGATCGTACGAATGAATTAGAATGGATATATTTGAACGAATAAATTAGAATGGATCATACGAATGAATTAAAATGGATCGTACGAATGAATTAGAATGGATAGTGCGAATGAATTAGAATCGATCGTACGAATGAATTAGAATGGATCGTACGAATGAATTAGAATGGATCATACGAATGAGTAAGAATGGATCGTACGAATGAATTAGAATGGATCGTACGAATGAATTAGAATGGATCGTACAAATAAATTAAAATGGATACATTCGTGCGAATGAATTAGAATGGATCGTGCGAATCCATTAGACTGGATCGTGCGAATGAATAAGAATGGATCATACGAATGAATTAGAATGGATCGTACGAATTAATTAGAATGGATACATTCGTGCGAATGAATTAGAATGGATTGTATGAATGAATTAGAATGGATCGTATGAATGAATTAGAATGGATCATACGAATTAATTAGAATGGATCATACGAATGAATTAGAATGGATCGTACGAATGAATTAGAATGGATCGTACAAATGAACTAGAATGGATCGTACGAATGAACTAGAATGGTTACATTCGTGCGAATGAATTAGAACGGATCGTACGAATGAATTAGAATGGATCGTACGAATGAATTAGAATGGATCTTACGAATGAATTAGAATGGATCGTACGAATGAATTAGAATGGATCGTACGAATGAATTAGAATGGATACAATTGTGCGAATGAATTAGAATGGATACAATCGTGCGAATGAATTAGAATGGATCGGACGAATGAATTAGAATGGATCGTACGAATGAATTAGAATGGATCAAATGAATGAATTAGAATGGTTACATTCATACGAATGAATTAGAATGGATCGTACGAATGGATTAGAATGGATCGTACGAATGGATTAGAATGGATACATTCGTGCGAATGAATTAGAATGGATTGTATGAATGAATTAGAATGGATCGTACAAATGAATTAGAATGGATCGTATGAGTGAATTAGAATGGATACGAAGGATGTAGAATGGATCGTACGAAGGAATTAGAATGGATCATACGAATGAAATAGAATGGATCGTACGAAGGAATTAGAATGGATCGTACGAAGGAATTAGAATGGATCGTACGAATGAATTAGAATGGATATATTCGTGCAAATGAATTAGAATGGATCGTATGAATGAATTAGAATGGATCGTATGAGTGAATTAGAACGGATAGTATGAATGAAGTAGAATGGATCGTATGAATGAATTAGAATGGATACATTCGTGCGAATGAATTAGAATGGATCGTACGAATGAATTAGAATGGATCCTATGAATGAATTAGAATGGATCGTGCGAATTAATTAGAATGGATCGTACGAATGAATTAGAATGGATCGTGCTAATGAATTAGAATTGATCGAACTAATGAATTAGAATGGATACATTTGTGCGAATGAATTAGAATGGATTGGACGAATGAATTAGAATGGATCGTACGAATGAGTAAGAATGGATCGTACGAATGAAATAGAATAGATCGTACGAATGAATTAGAATGGATCGTACGAAGGAATTAGAATGGATCGTACGAATGAATTCGAATGGATATATTCGTGCAAATGAATTAGAATGGATCGTATGAAAGTATTAGAATGGATCGTATGAGTGAATTAGAATGGATCATACGAATGAATTAGAATGGATCGTATGAATGAATTAGAATGGATACATTCGTGTGAATGAATTAGAATGGATCGTATGAATGAATTAGAATAGATTTTGTGAACTAATTAGAACTGATCGTACGAATGAATTAGAATGGATACATTCGTGCGAATGAATTAGAATGGATTGTATGAATGAATTAGAATGGATCCTATGAATGAATTAGAATGGATCGTACGAATGAATTAGAATGGATACATTCGTGCGAATGAATTAGAATTGATCGTACAAATGAATTAGAATGGATCGTGCGAATGAATTAGAATGGATCGTACGAATGAATTAGAATGGATACATTCGTGCGAATGAATTAGAATGGATACATTCGTGCGAAAGAATTAGAATAGATCGTATGAATGAATTAGAATGGATCCTATGAATGAATTAGAATGGATCGTGCGAATGAATTAGAATGGATCGTACGAATGAATTAGAATGGATCGTGCTAATGAATTAGAATTAATCGAACGAATGAATTAGCATGGATCGTGCTAATGAATTAGAATGGAACGTACGAATGAATTAGAATGGATCATGTGAAAGAATTAGAATGGATTGTATGAATGAATTAGAATGAATTCGTACGATCCATTCGAATTCATTCGGACGATCCATTCTAATTCATTCATACGATCCATTCTAATTCACTCATACAATTCATTCTAATTCTTTCACATGATCCATTCTAATTCATTCGTAGGATCCATTCTAATTCATTCGTACAATCTATACTATTTCATTCGTACGATCCATTCTTACTCATTCATATGATCTATTTTATTTCATTCGGACGAATGTATCCATTCTAATTTATTCGTACGATCTATTCTAATTCATTCGTACAATCTATTCTAATTCATTCGTACGATCCATTCTTACTCATTCGTATGATCCATTCTAATTCATTCGTACGATCCATTCTAATTCATTCGTACGATCTATTCTAATTCATTCGCACAATCTATTCTAATTCATTCGTACGATCCATTCTAATTCATTCGTACGATCGTACGAATGAATTAGAATGGATCGTATGGAATGAATTAGAATGGATTGTATGAATGAATTAGAATGGATACATTCGTACAAATGAATTAGAATGGATCATACGAATGAGTAAGAATGGATCGTACGAATGAAATAGAATGGATTTTACGAATGAATTAGAATGGATCGTACAAATGAATTAGAATGGATCGTACGAATGAATTAGAATGGATCATACGAATGAGTAAGAATGGATCATACAAATGAAATAGAATGGATTGTACGAATGAATTAGAATGTATCGTACGAATGAATTAGAATGGATCGTGTGAAAGAATTAGAATGCATTGTATGAATGAATTAGAATGGATCGTATGAATGAATTAGAATGGATCATACGAATGAATTCGAATAGATCGTATGATCCATTCGAATAGAATGGATCGTATGAATGAATTAGAATGGATCGGGCGAATGAATTAGAATGGATTGTAGGAATGAATTAGAATGGATCGTATAAATGAATTAGAATGGATCGTATGAATGAATTAGAATGGATCGTGCGAATGAATTAGAATGGATCGTACGAATGAATTAGAATGGATCGTACGAATGAATTAGAATGGATCATACGAATGAATTAGAATGGATCATACGAATGAGTAAACATGGATCGTACGAATGAAATAGAATGGATTGTACGAATGAATTAGAATGGATACATTCATGCGAATGAATTAGAATGGATCGGACGATTGAATTAGAATGGATCGTACGATTCATTCTAATTCATTCGTACGATCCATTATAATACATTCGTACGATTCATGCTAATTCATTCGCACGATCCATTCTAATTCATTCGTACGATCCATTCTTATTCATTCATACGATCCATTCGAGTTCATTCGCACAATCCATTCTAATTCATTCGTACAATCCATTCTAATTCATTCGTATGATCCATTCTAACTCATTCGGTGGATCCATTATAATTCATTCGTAAGATCCATTCTAATTCATTCCCACGATCAATTCTAATTTATTCGTACGATCCATTCTAATTCATTCGTACGATCTATTCTAATTCATTCGCACGAATGTAACAATTCTAATTCATTCATACGATTCATTCTAATTCATTCGTATGAGCTATTCTAATTCATTCGTACGATCCATTCTAATTCATTCGTACGATCCATTGTAATTCATTCATACAATCCATTTAGATTCATTCGCACAAATGTATCCATTCAAATTCATTCGTACGATCCAGTCTAATTCATTCGTACGATCCATTCTAATTCCTTCGTACGATCCATTCTAATTCATTCGTACGATCTATTCTAATTCATTCGTACGATCCATTCTAATTCATTTGTACGATCCATTCTAATTCCTTCATACGATCCATTCTAATTCGTTCGTACGATCCATTCTAATTCATTCGTACAATCTATTCTAATTCATTCGTACAAATGGATACATTCGTGTGAATGAATTAGAACGGATCGTTCGAATGAGTAAGAATGGATCGTACGAATGAAATAGAATGGATTGCACGAATGAATTAGAATGGATCGTACGAATGAATTAGAATGGATCGTGTAAAAGAATTAGAATGGATTGTATGAATGAATTAGAATGGATCGTACGAAGGAATTAGAATGGATCGTACGAATGAATTAGAATGGATCATACGAATGAATTAGAATGGATCGTACGAAGGAATTAGAATGGATCGTACGAATGAATTAGAATTGATCGTACGAATGAATTAGAATAGATCGTACGAATGAATTAGAATGGATACATTCGTCCGAATGAATTAGAATGGATCATACGAATGAGTAAGAATGGATCGTACTAATGAAATAAAATAGATTGTACGAATGAATTAGAATGGATCCTACGAATGAATTAGAATGGATCGTGTGAAAGAATTAGAATGGATTGTATGAATGAATTAGAATGGATCGTATGAATGAATTAGAATGGATCGTGCGAATGAATTCGAATGGATCGTACGAATTCATACTAATTCATTCATATAATCCATTCTAATTCTTTCACACGATCCATTCTAATTCATTCGTACGTTCCATTCTAATTCATTAGCACGATCCATGCTAATTCATTCGTTCGATCAATTCTAATTCATTAGCACGATCCATTCCAATTCATTCGTACGATCCATTCTAATTCATTCGCACGATCCATTCTAATTCATTCATACGATCTATTCTAATTCTTTCGCACGAATATATCCATTCTAATTAATTCGCACGAATGTATCCATTCTAATTCATTCGTACGATCCATTCTAATTCATTCGTACGATCCATTCTAATTCATTCATACAATCCATTCTAATTCTTTCACACGATCCATTCTAATTCATTCGTACGATTCATTCTAATTCATTCGCGCAATCCATTCTATTTCATTCGTACGATCCATTCTTACTCATTCGTATGATCCATTCTAATTCATTCGCACGAATGTATCCATAATGGATCATACGAATGAGTAAGAATGGATCGTACAAATGAAATAGAATGGATTGTGCGAATGAATTAGAATGGATCGTACGAATGAACTAGAAAGGATACATTCGTGCGAATGAATTAGAATGGATCGTATGAATGAATTAGAATGGATCGTACGAATGAATTAGACGAATGAATTAGAATGGATACATTCGTGCGAATGAATTAGAATGGATCGGACGAATGAATTAGAATGGATCGTACGAATGAGTAAGAATGGATCGTACGAATGAAATAGAATAGATCGTACGAATGAATTAGAATGGATCGTATGAAGGAATTTGAATGGATCGTATGAATGAATTAGAATGGATATATTTGTGCAAATGAATTAGAATGGATCGTATGAATGTATTAGAATGGATCGTATGAGTGAATTAGAATGGATCGTACGAATAAATTAGAATGGATCATATGAATGAATTAGAATGGATATATTTGTGTGAATGAATTAGAATGGATCGTATGAATGAATTAGAATAGATTTTGTGAATGAATTAGAACTGATCGTACGAATGAATTAGAATGGATACATTCGTGCGAATGAATTAGAATGGATTGTATGAATGAATTAGAATGGATCCTATGAATGAATTAGAATGGATCGTGCGAATGAATTAGAATGGATCGTACGAATGAATTAGAATGGATCGTGCTAATGAATTAGAATTGATCAAACGAATGAATTAGCATGGATCGTCCTAATGAATTAGAATGGAACGTACGAATGAATTAGAATGGATCGTGTGAAAAAATTAGAATGGATTGTATGAATGAATTAGAATGAATTCGTACGATCCATTCGAATTCATTCGCACGATCCATTCTAATTCATTCATACGATCCATTCTAATTCATTCATACAATCCATTCTAATTCTTTCACACGATCCATTCTAATTCATTCGTAGGATCCATTCTAATTCATTCGTACAATCTATTCTATTTCATTCGTACGATCCATTTTACTCATTCGTATGATCCATTCTAATTCATTCGGACGAATGTATCCATTCTAATTTATTCGTACGATTCATTTTAATTCATTCATACGATCCATTCTAATTCATTCGTACGATCCATTCTAATTCATTCGTCCGATCCATTCTAATTCATTCGCACGAATATATCCATTCTAATTCATTCGTACGATCCATTCTAATTCATTCGTACGATCCATTCTAATTCATTCGTAAGATCCATTCTAATTCATTCGTACGATCTATTCTAATTCATTCGCACGAATGTATCCATTCTAGTTCATTCGTACAATCCATTCTAATTCATTCGTACGATCCATTCTAATTCATTCACACAATGGATACATTCGTGCGAAAGAATTAGAATAGATCGTATGAATGAATTAGAATGGTTCCTATAAATGAATTAGAATGGATCGTGCGAATGAATTAGAATGGATCGTACGAATGAATTAGAATGGATTGTGCTAATGAATTAGAATTGATCGAACGAATGAATTAGCATGGATCGTGCTAATGAATTAGAATGGAACGTACGAATGAATTAGAATGGATCGTGTGAAAGAATTAGAATGGATTGTATGAATGAATTAGAATGAATTCGTACGATCCATTCGAATTCATTCGCATGATCCATTCTATTTCATTCATACGATCCATTCTAATTCATTCATACAATCCATTCTAATTCTTTCACACGATCCATTCTAATTCATTTGTAGGATCCATTCTAATTCATTCGCACGATCCATTCGAATTCATTCGTAGGATCCATTCTAATTCATTCATAGGATCCATTCTAATTCTTTCCCACGATCCATTCGAATTCATTCGCACGATCCATTCTATTTCATTCATACGATCCATTCTAATTCATTCATACAATCCATTCTAATTCTTTCACACGATCCATTCTAATTCATTCGTACGATCCATTCTAATTCTTTCACACGATCCATTCTAATTCATTCGTACGATCCATTCTAATTCATTCGCACGATCCATTCTAATTCATTCGTACGATCCATTCTAATTCATTCGTACGATCCATTCTAATTCATCCGTATGATCCATTCTAATTAATTCGTATGATCCATTTTAATTCATTCGTACGATCCATTCAAATTCATTCATACAATCCATTCTAATTCATTCGCACGAATGTATCCATTCTAATTAATTCGTACGATCCATTCTAATTCATTCGTATGATCTATTCTTATTCATTCGCACGATCCAGTCTAATTGATTCGCAATGAAATAGAACGGTTTGTGCGAATGAATTAGAATGGATCATACGAATTAATTGGAATGGATCGTACGAATGAATTAGAATGGATCGTACGAATGAACTAGAATGGATCGTACGAATGAACTATAATGGATACATTCGTGCGAATGAATTAGAATGGATCGTACGAATGAATTAGAATGGATCGTACGAATGAATTAGAATGGATCTTACGATTGAATTAGAATGGATCGTACGAATGAATTAGATGGATCGTATGAATGAATTAGAATGGATACATTCGTGCAAATGAATTAGAATTGATCATGCGAATGAATTAAAATGGATCGTACGAATGAATTAGAATGGATATATTTGAACGAAGAAATTAGAATGGATCATACGAATGAATTAGAATGGATCGTACGAATGAATTAGAATGGATAGTGCGAATGAATTAGAATCGATCGTACGAATGAATTAGAATGGATCGTACGAATGAATTAGAATGGATCATACGAATGAGTAAGAATGGATCGTACGAATGACTTAGAATGGATCGTACGAATGAATTAGAATAGATCGTACGAATAAATTAAAATGGATACATTCATCCGAATGAATTAGAATGGATCATACGAATGAGTAAGAATGGATCGTACGAATGAAATAGAATAGATTGTACGAATGAATTAGAATGGATCCTACGAATGAATTAGAATGGATCGTGTGAAAGAATTAGAATGGATTGTATGAATGAATTAGAATGGATCGTATGAATGAATTAGAATGGATCGTGCGAATGAATTCGAATGGATCGTACGAATTCATTCTAATTCATTCATACAATCCATTCTAATTCTTTCACACGATCCATTCTAATTCATTCGTACGTTCCATTCTAATTCATTAGCACGATCCATGCTAATTCATTCGTTCGATCAATTCTAATTCATTAGTACGATCCATTCTAATTCATTCGTACGATCCATTCTAATTCATTCGCACGATCCATTCTAATTCATTCATAGGATCCATTCTAATTCATTCATACGATCTATTCTAATTCTTTCGCACGAATGTATCCATTGTGCGAATGAATTAGAATGGATCGTACGAATGAATTAGAATGGGTCGTACGAATGAACTAGAATGGATACATTCGTGCGAATGAATTAGAATGGATCGTACGAATGAATTAGAATGGACCGTACGAATGAATTAGAATGGATACATTCGTGCGAATGAATTAGAATGGATCGGACGAATGAATTAGAATGGATCGTACGAATGAATTAGAATGGATCGTACGAATGAATTAGAATGGATCGTACGAATAAATTAGAATGGATACATTCGTCCGAATGAATTAGAATGGATCATACGAATGAGTAAGAATGGATCGTATGAATGAAATAGAATAGATTGTACGAATGAATTAGAATGGATCCTACGAATGAATTAGAATGGATCGTGTGAAAGAATTAGAATGGATTGTATGAATGAATTAGAATGGATCGTATGAATGAATTAGAATGGATCGTGCGAATGAATTCGAATGCATCGTACGAATTCATTCTAATTCATTCATATAATCCATTCTAATTCTTTCACACGATCCATTCTAATTCATTTGTACGTTCCATTCTAATTCATTAGCATGATCCATGCTAATTCATTCGTTCGATCAATTCTAATTCATTAGCACGATCCATTCTAGTTCATTCGTACGATCCATTCTAATTCATTCGCACGATCCATTCTAATTTATTCGCACGATCCATTCTAATTCATTCATACAATCCATTCTAATTCATTCGCACGAATGTATCCATTCTAATTCATTCGTACGATCAGTTATAATTCATTCACAAAATCTATTCTAATTCATTCATACGATCCATTCTAATTCATTCACACGAATGTATCCATTCTAATTCATTCATACGATCCATTCTAATTCATTCGTATGATCCATTCTAATTCACTCATACGATCCATTCTAATACATTCATACGATCCATTCTAATTCATTTGCACGAATATATCCATTCTAATTCATTCGTACGATCCATTCTAATTCCTTCGTACGATCCATTCTAATTCATTCGTACGATCTATTCTATTTCATTCGTACGATCCATTCTTACTCATTCGTACGATCCATTCTAATTCATTCGTCCGATCCATTCTAATTCATTCGCACAAATGTATCCATTCTAATTCATTCGTTCGATCAATTCTAATTCATTAGCACGATCCATTCTAATTCATTCGTACGATCCATTCTAATTCATTCGTATGATCCATTCTAATTAATTCGTATGATCCATTCTAATTCATTCGTACGATCCATTCTAATTCATTCATACAATCCATTCTAATTCATTCGTACGATCCATTCTAATTCACTCATACGATCCATTCTAATACATTCATACGATCCATTCTAAATCATTTGCACGAATATATCCATTCTAATTCATTCATACGATCCATTCTAATTCCTTCGTAAGATCCATTCTAATTCATTGGTACGATCTATTCTAATTCATTCGTACGATCCATTCTAATTCATTCGTACGATCCATTCTAATTCATTCGTATGATCCATTCTAATTCATTCGTACAATCTATTCTAGTTCATTCGTACGAATGGATACATTCGTGTGAATGAATTAGAATGGATCGTACGAATGAGTAAGAATGGATCGTACGAATGAAATAGAATGGATTGCACGAATGAATTAGAATGGATCGTACGAATGAATTAGAATGGATCGTACGAAGGAATTAGAATGGATCGTACAAATGAATTAGAATGGATCGTACGAAGGAATTAGAATAGATCGTACGAATGAATTAGAATGGATCGTACGAAGGAATTAGAATGGATCGTACGAATGAATTAGAATGGATCGTGCTAATGAATTCGAATTGATCGAATGAATGAATTAGCATGGATCGTGCTAATGAATTAGAATGGAACGTACAAATGAATTAGAATGGATCGTGTGAAAGAATTAGAATGGATTGTATGAATGAATTAGAATGAATTCGTACGATCCATTCGAATTCATTCGCACGATCCATTCTAATTCATTCATACGATCCATTCTAATTCATTCATACAATCCATTCTAATTCTTTCACACGATCCATTCTAATTCATTCGTAGGATCCATTCTAATTCATTCGTACAATATATTCTATTTCATTCGTACGATCCATTCTTACTCATTCGTATGATCCATTCTAATTCATTCGGACAAATATATCCATTCTAATTTATTCGTACGATCCATTCTAATTTGATAGAATGCCTTTTGCTATGTCGTTGTTTTTAGCTATTTATCAAAAATTCTCAATACCTGCATATATAACTCAGAGAGCTTTAAAAGTAAAGGGCAAGTAAGGATCGAACCATACGTAAGTTGATGCCTAAAGAAGATATCACAAATGAAGCTAGATTGAATTGAATGAAGTTTAGATTTTTTTATTATTTTTGAAAATGATTTATTTTAGAAAGTAGATACAGAAAACTAATAATTCAAATTGAAATAAAACAGAAGAAATATCCCGCCTAAGAGAGAGATTTGTAAACCATAGTAAAGAGTCACTTCTCTTGCAATGTTACTCTCGTTTATCCACACTTGAGAACGGAAGTTTTACCGTCTCAAGCGGAAGATTTAGAGTTAAAGCTCACTTTATCTACTTTTATTATATAATATTCTCACAATATTATGAATAGAATTCTTCTTATAGTGAAGAAGTAAAACTAATTCAATTGTGAGAATTTATATAATAAAAATTAGAAAAGAATAAATTTAATCGTTTGCCTACTTAACCAATGATTAACTATTGGAGTGTGAAGTATCACCCTAATCCCAATTGAATGGAAACACGGGAGAGCTAGCTCTCCATAATTAAAATCAATTAATTGAGAGGCGTTAACATTTAGCGCAATAGAGAGCAATTTACAAGAGAAATTAACTATTTATCATGGCATTGGATCCCTCTACCTAACGGGAGGGAATTTTGTCGGGCCTGATGCAAGAACGGAAAAAATCATTAAATTAAAACATTGCGAAGAAAATAAAGTGCATAATAAAAAGATGACAAAACAACTTCTATTGAATTAAAAAAAATACGATTACATCCAACTACTACAGAACATTCATTCAAAAATTACAGCACTACGCACACACACTCCGCACTCTCTCTACAGAATTCTGGTGAAAAATCTCTTGGAAAAACTGCATGCCCCTCCCTGGTGGGAGGGGTGGGTCGGTCCTCCTTCCCGTCCATCTGTCTTCAAGCCCAAGTCGCTCCATTTATAGTGTCTTCCAGCTTGCACCCCAAAGCATAGAATTTGGTAAAAATGTCTTGGGTTGGTATGAACTAAAGGGAGAATAAAGGAGAATGATTTGAGGGAGATTGAGAGAGAAAGAGAGAGAGCTAGGGTTGGACTAGAGAGAGAGAGGAGAGCGAAACAGGAAAGAAGAGAAATGACCGAGAGAGAGGATCGGGAATGAGGGAGACGGGAGCCAGGCTGGGGTTGGAAGATTTTAGAGAGAGGAAAATAGGGGTCGGCAGATGTTTAGGGAAAGGATCGGGTAGAGAAAAAAGATGGAAGGAGATCTGGCCGGGTGCAGCTGGACTCGCATAGGATTGGGTTGCTAAGTGGGGCGGCTAGAGAGAGAGAAGATCAGGCTATTAAGGTCTCGGGATAGAGAGAGATATCGGTGGGATGTGAGATATAAAGAAGAGAGAGAAAGGAGATCATGAGGATCTGCATGGCTTTGAATGATTGTGATTAAGAGTGGCAAGAGAGAGAGCGGTGGGCACGAGGTTGTGAGATGTGGTAGGTGCTGGAGATCCTAATGATATCCGGAAGGGATCTCGGCTAGGTTTCGGTTTTAGAGAGAGAAAGGAGAGAAAGAAATGGAAGAGAGAGAGAGAGTGGATCCCGGGCTACAGCTGGGTGGATCGGTGCCATGCATGCATGGAAGGATGAGTAATCGGACGGCTGCAATCGGGTCGGGTTTGTGAAGGACGACTGTGATGGTTCGGTTGAGAGAAACCCGAGATTAGAGAGAGAAATCAGGAACGGGAGAGAGAAATAGGCAAGAGAGAGGAAGAAGATCGGAAATGAGAGGAGGTGGTGTGCAGATTTTAGAGAGAGAAAATGGAAAGAGAGAGGACAGGATCTCTGCATGCATGGGCAGTAAATGGGTAGGGATGGTTATATGGTTTCCAAGTGGGGAGAGATTTAAGGAGAGAGAAATGGGGGACGCAGGATGCAAATAAGGTAAGGAAGAGAAAAGGTCTAGAGAGAGAATCTCGGGTGCGTGCATGGCTCGAGTACAGCTAGCGTTAGATAGGAGATGGGTTGAGTGGCTGTGATGTTGGTGAGATTTAGAGAGATTTAGAGAGAGAATAATATATATGGAAAGAGATCTGGCCGGGTTTGGTTAAGTAGAGAGGGAAAGATGTTCGGTTAGGCTTGGGTACACGGACGGCTGTGATCTGATGAGGTGGAGACGGTCACGAGGGGGCTGCAGGCTCGAGATGGAGAGGTGGACGGCTGAGACTGAGTTGCTCGGGTTTGGTTAGGTAGAGAGGGCTGTGCTCAGTTGGGTTCGGTCGTGTAAGAGAGATAAAGCAAAATCTGGGAAGCTGCATGCATGAGTTAGTATAGAACGGACGGGTGTGATGCAATCAGATCTTGAAAGAGGGTGATGATTACATGGGTTGGATGCATGCATGAGTGGGATTCAATGAAGTGCTGGGCTTGGGTTTCAAAGGATGGCTGTGATGGCTTGATGGGTAGTACCTAATGGCCTTTGCATGCATGTGCATGGAAGGGACGGCTGTGATTGATTTTGAGAAAAGAGAGCTGGGCTCCCGATGTAAAAGAGTGGATCAGAGGGGATTTAAAGAGGGCTCAAGGGCAATGCTCTATGGCTAAGAGGTTGGGTGCAAGACCGAGCCGGGCTTGATATGTAAAGACCTATGGGAATGCGCGACTTGGGTTTAGAAAGAAAAGAAGAGGTCATGAGAGGGAATCGGGTTTGTGCGATTGGACCGAATGCGCTATTGAAGATAAAAGGGAATGGAAGAGAGAGAAAAGGTGGCCAGCTTAGGTGTATTCCGAGTTCGGGCCTTGTCTTTTAGTACTTCACTTCTGAGCTGTGTGTGCCGGTCTTGTAAAGAGCATTTCCTTTGTGCTCGTTCTGATAATTCGCATCTTCTTAATTTGTGCGCTTGTCAATCATTGGCGAGCGCCTTAAGTTAGCCACCAAAGCATTGTGATGATGCCCATTGGATGGTCACGCTCTATAGTAGCTACGCGCGATGATGATGAATCCCATTTGCTGCGAAATATACATAGAATGATGATATGCATCAGTTCCTTATAGTGAAAAATAATAATTGATTATCGGTCTTTGTAATTTCCATTTATATAATGTATGAATGCAAACTAATATACCGATGTTTCTGTACAAAATTGTATTATGCAACGATGGAAAGAAGCTTATGCACTTTATGTGTAATATGAATGTTTTACGCAAGAAAGTAATAAGATCTGCATAAAATTAGAAAGGAAATAATAATAATTTGGACACTCAATATAATTAATTCGTACGATCCATTCTAATTCATTCGTACGACCTATTCTAATTCATTCGTACGATCCATTCTAATTTCATTAGTACGATCCATTCTAATCCATTCGTACGATCCATTCTAATTCATTCGCATGAATGTAACCATTCTAATTCATTCGCATGAATGTAACCATTCTAATTCATTCATTTGATCCATTCTAATTCATTCGTACGATCCATTCTAATTCATTCATCCGATCCATTCTAATTCATTCGCACGAATATATCCATTCTAATTCATTCGTACGATCCATTCTAATTCATTCGTACGATCCATTCTAATTCATTCGCACGAATGTATCCATTCTAGTTCATTCGTACGATCCATTCTAATTCATTCGTACGATCCATTCTAATTCATTCGCACGATCCATTCTAATTCATTCGTACGATCAATTCTAATTCATTCGCACGAATGTATCCATTCTAATTCATTCGTACGATCCTGAATTAGAATGGATCGTACGAATGAATTAGAATGGATACCTTTGTGCATATGAATTAGAATGGATCGTACGAATGAATTAGAATGGATCATTTTAATGAATTAAAATGGATCGTATGAATGAATTAGAATGGATCGTACGAATGAATTAGAATGGATCTTACGAATGGATTAGAATGGATACATTTGTGCGAATGAATTAGAATGGATCGGACGAATGAATTAGAATGGATCAAATGAATGAATTAGAATGGTTACATTCATGCGAATGAATTAGAATGGATCGTACGAATGGATTAGAATGGATCGTACGAATGGATTAGAATGGATACATTCGAGCGAATGAATTAGAATGGATCGTACGAATGAAATTAGAATGGATCATACGAATGAATTAGAATAGATCATACGAATGAATTAGAATAGATCGTACGAATGAATTAGAATGGATCATGTGAAAGAATAAGAATGGATCGTACGAATGAATTAGAATGGATCGTGCGAATGAATTAGAATGGATCGTACGAATGAATTAGAATGGATCGTGCTAATGAATTAGAACTGATCGAACGAATGAATTAGCATGGATCGTGCATTCGTACGATCCATTCTAATTCATTCGTAAGATCCATTCTAATTCATTCGTACGATCCATTCTAATTCATTCGTACGATCCATTCTAATTCATTCGCACGAATGTGTCCATTCTAGTTCATTCGTACGATCCATTCTAATTCATTCGTACGATCCATTCTAATTCATTCATACGATCTATTCTAATTCATTCATACAATCCATTCTAATTCTTTCACACGATCCATTCTAATTCATTCGTACGATCCATTCTAATTCATTCGCACAATCCATTCTATTTCATTCGTACGATCCATTCTTACTCATTCGTATGATCCATTCTAATTCATTCGCACGAATGTATCCATAATGGATCATACGAAAATGAGTAAGAATGGATTGTATGAATGAAATAGAATGGATTGTGCGAATGAATTAGAATGGACCGTACGAATGAGTTAGAATGGATACATTCGTGTGAATGAATTAGAATGGATCGGACGAATGAATTAGAATGGATCGTACGAATAAATTAGAATGGATATATTCGTCCGAATGAATTAGAATGGATCATACGAATGAGTAAGAATGGATCGTACGAATGAAATAGAATAGATTGTACGAATGAATTAGAATGGATCGTGCGAATGAATTAGAATGGATCGTACGAATGAATTAGAATGGATCGTACGAATGAATTAGAATGGATCGTGCGAATGAATTAGAATTGATCATATTAATGAATTAGAATGGATCGTACGAATGAATTAGAATGGATACATTCGTGCTAATGAATTAGAATGGATCGTGCGAATCCATTAGACTGGATCGTGCGAATAAATAAGAATGGATCATACGAATGAATTAGAATGGATCGTACGAATTAATTAGAATGGATACATTCGTGCGAATGAATTAGAATGGATTCTATGAATGAATTAGAATGGATCGTACGAATGAATTAGAATGGATCATACGAATTAATTAGAATGGATCATACGAATGAATTAGAATGGATCGTACGAATGAATTAGAATGGATCGTACGAATGAACTAGAATGGATCGTACGAATAAACTAGAATGGATACATTCGTGCAAATGAATTAGAATGGATCGTACGATTCATTCTAATTCATTCGTACGATCCATTCTAATACATTCGTACGATTCATGCTAGTTCATTCGCACGATCCATTCTAATTCATTCGTACGATCCATTCTTATTCATTCATACGATCCATTCTAATTCATTGCACAATCCATTCTAATTCACTCGTACAATCCATTCTAATTCATTCGTATGATCCATTCTAACTCATTCGGTGGATCCATTCTAATTCATTCGTACGATCCATTCTAATTCATTCCCACGATCCATTCTAATTTATTCGTACGATCCATTCTAATTCATTCGTACGATCTATTTTAATTCATTCGCACGAATGTAACCATTCTAATTCATTCATACGATTCATTCTAATTCATTCGTATAAGCTATTCTAATTCATTCGTACGATCCATTCTAATTTATTCGTACGATCCATTGTAATTCATTCATACATTCCATTTAGATTCATTCGCACAAATGTATCCATTCAAATTCATTCGGATGATCCATTCTAATTCATTCGTCCGATCCATTCTAATTCATTCGCACGAATGTATCCATTCTAATTCATTCGTACGATCCATTCTAATTCATTCGTACGATCCATTCTAATTCATTCGTAAGATCCATTCTAATTCATTCGTACGATCCATTCTAATTCATTCGTACGATCCATTCTAATTCATTCGCACGAATGTATCCCTTCTAGTTCATTCGTACGATCCATTCTAGTTCATTCGTACGATCCATTCTAATTCATTCGTACGATCCATTCTAATTCATTCGTAGGATCCATTCTAATTAATTCGTATGATCCATTCGAATTCATTCATACGATTCATTCTAATTCATTCGTACGATCCATTCTAATTCATTCGTACGAATGTATCCATTCTAATTCGTTTGCACGATCCATTCTAATTCATTCCTATGATCTATTCTAATTCATTCGTACGATCCATTCTAATTCATTCGTACGATCCATTCTACGATCCATTCTAATTCATTCATACGATCCATTCTAATTCATATGCACAAAGGTATCCATTCTAATCCATTCGTAGGATCCATTCTAATCCATTCGTACGATCCATTCTAATTCATTCGTACGATCCATTCTAATTCATTCGCTCGAATGTATCCATTCTAATCCATTCGTACGATCCCTTCTAATCGATTCGTACGTTCCATTCTAATTCATTCGCATGAATGTAACCATTCTAATGAATTCATATGATCCATTCTAATTCATTCGTACGATCCATTCTTACTCATTCGTATGATCCATTCTAATTCATTCGCATGAATGTATCTATTCTAATTCATTCATACAATCCATTCTAATTCATTCCGTACGATCCATTCTAATTCATTCGTACGATCGTACGAATGAATTAGAATGGATCGTACGAATGAATTAGAATAGATTGTGCGAATGAATAAGAATGGATCGTACGAATGAATTAGAATGGATCATACGAATGAATTAGAATGGATCATACGAATGAGTAAGAATGGATCGTATGAATGAATTAGAATGGATCGTACGAATGAATTAGAATGGATAGTACGAATAAATTAGAATGGATACATTCGTCCGAATGAATTAGAATGGATCATACGAATGAGTAAGAATGGATCGTACGAATGAAATAGAATAGATTGTACGAATGAATTAGAATGGATCCTACGAATGAACTAGAATGGATCGTGTGAAAGAATTAGAATGGATTGTACGAATGAATTAGAATGGATCGTATGAATGAATTAGAATGGATCGTGCGAATGAATTCGAATGGATCGTACGAATTCATTCTAATTCATTCATACAATCCATTCTAATTCCTTCGTACGTTCCATTCTAATTCATTAGCACGATCCATGCTAATTCATTCGTTCGATCAATTCTAATTCATTAGGACGATCCATTCTAATTCATTCGTACGATCCATTCTAATTCATTCGCACAATCCATTCTAATTCATTCATAGGATCCATTCTAATTCATTCATACGATCTATTCTAATTCTTTCGCACGAATGTATCCATTCTAATTCATTCGCACGAATGTATCCATTCTAATTCATTCGCACGAATGTATCCATTCTAATTCATTCGTACGATCCATTCTAATTCATTCGTACGATCCATTCTAATTCATTCATACAATCCATTCTAATTCTTTCACACGATCCATTCTAATTCATTCGTACGATCCATTCTAATTCATTCGCACAATCCATTCTATTTTATTCGTACAATCCATTCTTACTCATTGGTACGATCCATTCTAATTCATTCGCACGAATGTATCCATTCTAATTCATTCGTACGAATCCATTCTAATTCATTCGTACAATCTATTCTATTTCATTCGTACGATCCATTCTTACTCATTCGTATGATCCATTCTAATTCATTCAGACGAATGTATCCATTCTAATTTATTCGTACGATCCATTCTAATTCATTCGTACGATCCATTCTAATTCATTCGTACGATCCATTCTAATTCATTCAGACGAATGTATCCATTCTAATTGATTCGTACGATCCATTCTAATTCATTCGTACGATCCATTCTAATTCATTCGTACGATCCATTCCAATTCATTCGTAAGATCCATTCTAATTCATTCGTACGATCCATTCTAATTCACTCATACGATCCATTCTAATTCATTCATACGATCCATTATAATTCATTTGCACGAATATATCCATTCTAATTTATTCGTACGATCCATTCTAATTCATTCGTACGATCCATTCTAATTCATTCGCACAATCCATTCTATTTCATTCGTACGATCCATTCTTACTCATTCGTATGATCCATTCTAATTCATTCGCCCGAATGTATCCATTCTAATTCATTCATATAATCCATTCTAATTCATTCCGTACGATCCATTCTAATTCATTCGTACGATCGTACGAATGAATTAGAATGGATCGTACGAATGAATTAGAATAGATTGTGCGAATGAATTAGAATGGATCGTACGAATGAATTAGAATGGATCGTACGAATGAATTAGAATGGATCATACGAATGAGTAAGAATGGATCGTACGAATGAATTAGAATGGATCGTACGAATGAATTAGAATGGATCGTACGAATAAATTAGAATGGATACATTCGTCCGAATGAATTAGAATGGATCATACGAATGAGTAAGAATGGATCGTACGAATGAAATAGAATAGATTGTACGAATGAATTAGAATGGATCCTACGAATGAATTAGAATGGATCGTGTGAAAGAATTAGAATGGATTGTATGAATGAATTAGAATGGATCGTATGAATGAATTAGAATGGATCGTGCGAATGAATTCGAATGGATCGTACGAATTCATTCTAATTCATTCATACAATCCATTCTAATTCTTTCACACGATCCATTCTAATTCATTCGTACGTTCCATTCTAATTCATTAGCACGATCCATGCTAATTCATTCGTTCGATCAATTCTAATTCATTGGCACAATCCATTCTAATTCATTCGTACGATCCATTCTAATTCATTCGCACGATCCATTCTAATTCATTCATAGGATCCATTCTAATTCATTCATACGATCTATTCTAATTCTTTCACACGAATGTATCCATTCTAATTCATTCGCTTGAATGTATCCATTCTAATTCATTCGTACGATCCATTCTAATTCATTTGTACGATCCATTCGAATTCATTCGTACGATCCATTCTAATTCATTCATATGATCCATTCTAATTCATTCATACAATCCATTCTAATTCTTTCACACGATCCATTCTAATTCATTCGTACGATCCATTCTAATTCATTCGTACAATCCATTCTATTTCATTCGTACGATCCATTCTTACTCATTCGTATGATCCATTCTAATTCATTCTTATGATCCATTCTAATTCATTCGTACAATCCATTCTAATTCATTCGTACGATCCATTCTAATTCATTCGTACGATCCATTCTAATTCATTCGCACGAATGTATCCATTCTAGTTCATTCGTACGATCCATTCTAATTCATTCGCACGATCCATTTTAATTCATTCGTACGATCCATTCTAATTCGTTCATACGATCCATTCTAATTCATTCGTACGATCCATTCTAATTCATTCGTACAATCTATTCTAATTCATTCGTACGAATGGATACATTCGTGTGAATGAATTAGAATGGATCGTACGAATGAGTAAGAATGGATCGTACGAATGAAATAGAACGGATTGCACGAATGAATTAGAATGGATCGTACGAATGAATTAGATTGGATCGTGTGAAAGAATTAGAATGGATTGTATGAACGAATTAGAATGGATCGTACGAAGGAATTAGAATGGATCGTACGAATGAATTAGAATGGATCGTGCGAATGAATTAGAATATATCGTACGAATGAATTAGAATGGATCGTACGAATGAATTAGAATGGATCGTGTGAAAGAATTAGAATGGATCGTACGAATGAATTAGAATGGATCGTGCGAATGAATTAGAATGGATCATACGAATGAATTAGAATGGATCGTGCTAATGAATTAGAATTGATCGAACGAATGAATTAGCATGGATCATGCATTCGTACGATCCCTTCTAATTCATTCGTACGATCCATTCTAATTCATTCGTACGATCCATTCTAATTCATTCGCACGAATGTATCCATTCTAGTTCATTCGTACGATCCATTCTAATTCATTCGTACGATCCATTCTAATTCATTCATACGATATATTCTAATTCATTCATACAATCCATTCTAATTCTTTCACACGATCCATTCTAATTCATTTGTACGATCCATTCTAATTCATTCGCACAATCCATTCTATTTCATTCGTACGATCCATTCTTACTCATTCGTATGATCCATTCTAATTCATTCGCACGAATATATCCATAATGGATCATACGAATGAGTAAGAATGGATCGTACGAATGAAATAGAATGGATTGTGCGAATGAATTAGAATGGATCGGACGAATGAATTAGAATGGATCGTACGAATGAATTAGAATGGATCGTACGAATAAATTAGAATGGATACATTCGTCCGAATGAATTAGAATGGATCATACGAATGAGTAAGAATGGATCATACGAATGAAATAGAATAGATTGTACGAATGAATTAGAATGGATCCTACGAATGAATTAGAATAGATCGTGTGAAAGAATTAGAATGGATTGTATAAATGAATTAGAATGAATTCGTACGATCCATTCAAATTCATTCGCACGATCCATTCTAATTCATTCATACGATCCATTCTAATTCATTCATACAATCCATTCTAATTCTTTCACACGATCCATTCTAATTCATTCGTAGGATCCATTCTAATTCATTCGTACAATCTATTCTATTTCATTCGTACGATCCATTCTTACTCATTCGTATGATTCATTCTAATTCATTCGGACGAATGTATCCATTCTAATTTATTCGTACGATCCATTCTAATTCATTCGTACGATCCATTCTAATTCATTCGTACGATCCATTCTAATTCATTCATCCGACCCATTCTAATTCATTCGTAGGATCCATTCTAATTCATTCATACGATCCATTCTAATTCATTCGTAAGATCCATTCTAATTCATTCATACAATCCATTCTAATTCATTCGCACGATCCATTCTAATTCATTCATACGATCCATTCTAATTCCTTCGTACGATCCATTCTAATTCATTCGCACGAATGTATCCATTCTAGTTCATTCGTACGATCCATTCTAATTCATTCGTACGATCCATTCTAATTCATTCGCACGATCCATTCTAATTCATTCGTACTATCCATTCTAATTCATTCATACGATCCATTCTAATTCATTCATACGATCCATTCTAATTCATTCGCACGAATGTATCCATTCTAGTTCATTCGTACGATCTGGATACATTCGTGTGAATGAATTAGAATGGATCGTATGAATGAATTAGAATAGATTTTGTGAATGAATTAGAACTGATCGTACGAATGAATTAGAATGGACACATTCGTGCGAATGAATTAGAATGGATTTTATGAATGAATTAGAATGGATCCTATGAATGAATTAGAATGGATCGTACGAATGAATTAGAATGGATATATTCGTGCGAATGAATTAGAATTGATCGTACGAATGAATTAGAATGGATCGTGCGAATGAATTAGAATGGATCGTACGAATAAATTAGAATGGATACATTCGTGCGAATGAATTAGAATGGATACATTCGTGCGAAAGAATTAGAATATATCGTAAGAATGAATTAGAATGGATCCTATGAATGAATTAGAATGGATCGTGCGAATGAATTAGAATGGATCGTACGAATGAATTAGAATGGATTGTGCTAATGAATTAGAATTGATCGAACGAATGAATTAGCATGGATTGTACGAATGAATTAGAATGGATCGGACGAATGAATTAGAATGGATCGTACGAATGAGTAAGAATGGATCGTACGAATGAAATAGAATAGATCGTACGAATGAATTAGAATGGATCGTACGAAGGAATTAGAATGGATCGTACGAATGAATTAGAATGGATATATTCGTGCAAATGAATTAGAATGGATCGTATGAATGTATTAGAATGGATCGTATGAGTGAATTAGAATGGATCGTACGAATGAATTAGAATGGATCGTATGAATGAATTAGAATGGATACATTCGTGTGAATGAATTAGAATGGATCGTATGAATGAATTAGAATAGATTTTCTGAATGAATTAGAACTGATCGTACGAATGAATTAGAATGGATACATTCGTGCGAATGAATTAGAATGGATTGTATGAATTAATTAGAATGGATCCTATGAATGAATTAGAATGGATCGTACGAATGAATTAGAATGGATACATTCGTGTGAATGAATTAGAATTGATCGTACGAATGAATTAGAATGGATCGTGCGAATGAATTATAATAGATCGTACGAATGAATTAGAATGGATACATTCGTGCGAATGAATTAGAATGGATACATTCATGCGAAAGAATTAGAATAGATCATATGAATGAATTAGAATGGATCCTATGAATGAATTAGAATGGATCGTGCGAATGAATTAGAATGGATCGTACGAATGAATTAGAATGGATCGTGCTAATGAATTAGAATTGATCGAACGAATGAATTAGCATGGATCGTGCTAATGAATTAGAATGGAACGTACGAATGAATTAGAATGGATCGTGTGAAAGAATTAGAATGGATTGTATGAATGAATTAGAATGAATTCGTACGATCCATTCGAATTCATTCGCACGATCCATTCTAATTCATTCATACGATCCATTCTATTTCATTCATACAATCCATTCTAATTCTTTCACACGATCCATTCTAATTCATTCGTAGGATCCATTCTAATTCATTCGTACAATCTATTCTATTTTATTCATACGATCCATTCTTTCTCATTCGTATGATCCATTCTAATTCATTCGTACGATCCATTTTAATTCATTCGTACGATCCATTCTTACTCATTGGTATGATCTATTCTAATTCATTCGTACGATCCATTCTAATTTATTCGCACAATCTATTCTAATTCATTCGTACGATCCATTCTAATTCATTCGTACGATCGTACGAATGAATTAGAATAGATCGTACGGAATGAATTAGAATGGATTGTATGAATGAATTAGAATGGATACATTCATGCGAATGAATTAGAATGGATCATACGAATGAGTAAGAATGGATCGTACGAATGAAATAGAATGGATTGTACGAATGAATTAGAATGGATCGTACAAATGAATTAGAATGGATCGTACGAATGAATTAGAATGGATCATACGAATGAGTAAGAATGGATCATACAAATGAAATAGAAGGGATTGTACGAATGAATTTGAATGGATCGTACGAATGAATTAGAATGGATCGTGTGAAAGAATTAGAATGCATTGTATGAATGAATTAGAATGGATCGTATGAATGACTTAGAATGGATCGTGCGAATGAATTCGAATGGATCGCATGATCCATTCGAATAGAATGGATCGTATGAATGAATTAGAATGGATCGGGCGAATGAATTAGAATGGATTGTAGGAATGAATTAG
The DNA here is from genome assembly GCA_947650365.1 of Chamaelirium japonicum. NCBI lineage: Eukaryota > Viridiplantae > Streptophyta > Magnoliopsida > Liliales > Melanthiaceae > Chamaelirium > Chamaelirium japonicum. Next base: position 205,902 of record CANTAL010000111.1, read on the forward strand.
AATGGATCGTAGGAATGAATTAGAATGGATCGTATGAATGAATTAGAATGGATCGTGCGGATGAATTAGAATGGATCGTACGAATGAATTAGAATGGATCGTACGAATGAATTAAAATGGATCATACGATTGAATTAGAATGGATCATACGAATGAGTAAGAATGGATCGTACAAATGAAATAGAATGGATTGTACGAATGAATTAGAATGGATACATTCATGCGAATGAATTAGAATGGATCAGACGATTGAATTAGAATGGATCGTACGATTCATTCTAATTCATTCGTACGATCCATTCTAAGACATTCGTACGATTCATGCTAATTCATTCGCACGATCCATTCTAATTCATTCGTATGATCTATTCTTATTCATTCATACGATCCATTCTAATTCATTCGCACAATCCATTCTAATTCATTCGTACAATCCATTCTAATTCATTCGTATGATATATTCAAACTCATTCGGTGGATCCATTCTAATTCATTCGTATGATCCATTCTAATTCATTTCCACGATCCATTCTAATTTATTCGTACGATCCATTCTCATTCATTCGTACGATCTATTCTAATTCATTCGCACGAATGTAACCATTCTAATTCATTCATACGATTCATTCTAATTCATTCGTATAAGGTATTCTAATTCATTCGTACGATCCATTCTAATTCATTCGTACGATCCCCTGTAATTCATTCATACAATCCATTTAGATTCATTCGCACAAATGTATCCATTCAAATTCATTCGTACGATCCATTCTAATTCATTCGTACGATCCATTCTAATTCCTTCGTACGATCCATTCTAATTCATTCGTACGATCCATTCTAATTCATTCGTACGATCCATTCTAATTCATTCATACAATCTATTCTAATTCATTCGTACGAATGGATACATTCGTGTGAATGATTTAGAATGGATCGTACGAATGAGTAAGAATGGATCGTACGAATGAAATAGAATGGATTGCACGAATGAATTAGAATGGATCGTACGAATGAATTAGAATGGATCGTGTGAAAGAATTAGAATGGATTGTATGAATGAATTAGAATGGATCGTACGAATCAATTAGAATGGACCGTACGAAGGAATTAGAATGGATCGTACGAATGAATTAGAATGGATCGTACGAATGAATTAGAATAGATCGTACGAATGAAATAGAATGGATCATACGAATGAGTAAGAATGGATCGTATGAATGAATTAGATTGGATACATTTGTGCGAATGAATTAGAATGGATCGTACGAATGAATTAGAATGGATCGTATGAATGAATTAGAATGGATCGTACGAATGAATTAGAATGGATCGTACGAATGAATTAGAATGGATCGTGTGAAAGAATTAGAATGGATCGTGCGAATGAATTAGAATGGATCGTATGAATGAATTAGAACTGATCGTACGAATGAATTAGAATGGATCGTACGAATGAATTAGAATGGATATACTTGTGCGAATGAATTAGAATGGATCGTACGAATGAATTAGAATGGATCGTATGAATGAATTAGAATGGATACATTCGTGCGAATGAATTAGAATGGATCGTGCGAATCCATTAGACTGGATCGTGCGAATGAATAAGAATGGATCATACGAATGAATTAGAATGGATCGTACGAATTAATTAGAATGGATACATTCGTGCGAATGAATTAGAATGGATTGTATGAATGAATTAGAATAGATCGTACGAATGAATTAGAATGGATCATACGAATTAATTAGAATGAATCATACGAATGAATTAGAATGGATCGTACGAATGAATTAGAATGGATCGTACGAATGAACTAGAATGGATCGTACGAATGAAATAGAATAGATTGTACGAATGAATTAGAATGGATTCGTACGAATGAATTAGAATGGATACATTCGTGCGAATGAATTAGAATGGATACATTCGTCCGAAAGAATTAGAATAGATCGTATGAATGAATTAGAATGGATCCTATGAATGAATTAGAATGGATCGTGCGAATGAATTAGAATAGATCGTACGAATGAATTAGCATGGATCGTGCAAATGAATTAGAATGGATCGTACGAATGAATTAGAATGGATCAAATGAATGAATTAGAATGGTTACATTCATGCGAATGAATTAGAATGGATCGTACGAATGGATTAGAATGGATCGTACGAATGGATTAGAATGGATACATTCGAGCGAATGAATTAGAATGGATCGTACGGAATGAATTAGAATGGATTGTATGAATGAACTAGAATGGATCGTGCGAATGAATTAGAATGGATCGTACGAATGAATTAGAATGGATCTTACGAATGAATTAGAATGGATCATACGAATGAGTAAGAATGGATCGTACGAATGAAATAGAATGGATTGTACGTATGAATTAGAATGGATTCGTACGAATGAATTAGAATGGATACATTCGTGCGAATGAATTAGAATGGATCATACGAATGAGTAAGAATGGATCGTACGAATGAAATAGAATAGATTGTACGAATGAATTAGAATGGATCCTACGAATGAATTAGAATGGACCGTGTGAAAGAATTAGAATGGATTGTATAAATGAATTAGAATGGATCGTACGAATGAATTAGAATGGATCGTACGAATGAATTAGAATGGATACATTCGTGCGAATGAATTAGAATTGATCGTACGAATGAATTAGAATGGATCGTGCGAATGAGTTAGATTGGATCGTACGAATGAATTAGAATGGATCGTACGAATGAACTAGAATGGATACATTCGTGCGAATGAATTAGAATGGATCGTACAAATGAATTAGAATGGATCGTACGAATAAATTAGAATGGATCTTACGAATGAATTAGAATGGATCGTACGAATGAATTAGAATGGATCATACGAATGAATTAGAATGGATACATTCGTGCGAATGAATTAGAATGGATCGGACGAATGAATTAGAATGGATCGTACGAATGAATTAGAGTGGATCGTACGAATGAATTAGAATGGATCGTACGAATAAATTAGAATGGATACATTCGTCCGAATGAATTAGAATGGATCATACGAATGAGTAAGAATGGATCGTACGAATGAAATAGAATGGATCGTACGAATGAACTAGAAAGGATACATTCGTGCGAATGAATTAGAATGGATCGGACGAATGATTTAGAATGGATCGTACGAATGAATTAGAATGGATCATACGAATGAATTAGAATGGATCGTATTAATGAATTAGAATTGATACATTCGTGCGAATGAATTAGAATTGATCGTACGAATGAATTAGAATGGATCGTGCGAATGAATTAGAATGGATCATACGAATGAATTAGAATGGATCGTACGAATGAACTAGAATGGATACATTCGTGCGAATGAATTAGAATGGATCGTACGAATGAATTAGAATGGATCTTAAGAATGAATTAGAATGGATCGTACGAATGAATTAGAATGGATCGTACGAATGAATTAGAATCGATACATTTGTGCGAATGAATTAGAATGGATCGGACGAATGAATTAGAATGGATCGTACGAATGAATTAGAATGGATCAAATGAATGAATTAGAATGGTTACATTCATGCGAATGAATTTGAATGGATCGTACGAATCGATTAGAATGGATCGTACGAATGGATTAGAATGTACGAATGGATTAGAATGGATCCTATGAATGGATTAGAATGGATACCTTTGTGCATATGAATTAGAATGGATCGTATGAATGAATTAGAATGGATCATATTAATGAATTAGAATGGATCTTACGAATGAATTAGAATGGATACATTCGTGCACGATCCATTCTAATTCATTCGCATGAATGTATCCATTCTAATTCATTCGTACGATCCATTCTAATTCATTAATATGATCCATTCTAATTCATTCGTACGATCCATTCTAATTCATTCGCACAATCCATACTAATTCATTCGCACGAATGTATCCATTCTAATTCATTCGTACGATCCATTCTAATTCATTCGTACGATCCATTCTAATTCATTCGTATGATCCATTCTAATTAATTATTATGATCCATTCTAATTCATTCGTACGATCCATTCTAATTCATTCATACAATCTATTCTAATTCATTCGTAGGATCCATTCTAATTCATTTATACGCACGAATGTATCCATTCTAATTCATTCGTACGAATCCATTCTAATTCATTCGTACGATCCATTCTAATTCATTCGCACGATCCAATCTAATTCATTCGTACGATACATTCTAATTCATTCGCACGAATGTATCCATTCTAATTCATTCTTACAATCCATTCTAATTCATTCGTACGATCCATTCTAATTCATTCGTACGATCCATTCTAATTCATTCATACAATCTATTCTAATTCATTCGTACGATCCATTCTAATTCATTCGTACGCACGAATGTATCCATTCTAATTCATTCGTACGAATCCATTCTAATTCATTCGTACGATCCATTCTAATTCATTCGCACGATCCATTCTAATTCATTCGTATGATCCATTCTAATTCATTAGCACGAATGTATCCATTCTAATTCATTCGTACGATCCATTCTAATTCATTCGTACGATCCATTCTAATTCATTCGCACGAATGTATCCATTCTAGTTCATTCGTACGATCCATTCTAATTTATTCGTACGATCCATTCTAATTCATTCGCACGATCCATTCTAATTCATTAGCGCGATCCATGCTAATTCATTCGTTCGATCAATTCTAATTCATTAGCACAATCCATTCTAATTCATTCGTACGATCCATTCTAATTCATTCGCACGATCCATTCTAATTCATTCATAGGATCCATTCTAATACATTCGTACGATCCATTCTAATTCCTTCATATGATCCATTCTAATTCATTCGTACGATCCATTCTAATTCATTCATACAATCCATTCTAATTCTTTCACATGATCCATTCTAATTCATTTGTACGATCCATTCTAAATCATTCGTGCAATCCATTCTATTTCATTCGTACGATCAATTCTAATTCATTCATAGGATCCATTCTAATTCATCCATACGATCTATTCTAATTCTTTCGCACGAATGTATCCATTCTAATCCATTCGCACGAATGTATCCATTCTAATTCATTCGTACGATCCATTCTAATTCTTTCACACGATCCATTCTAATTCATTCGTAGGATCCATTCTAATTCATTCGTACAATGAGCAAGAATGGATCGTACGAATGAAATAGAATAGATTGTACGAATGATTTAGAATGGATACATTCGTGCGAATGAATTAGAATGGATTGTGCGAATGAATTAGACTGGATCGTACGAATGAATTAGAATGGATCGTGTGAAAGAATTAGAATGGATTGTATGAATGAATTATAATAGATCGTCTGAATGAATTAGAATGGATCGTATGAGTGAATTAGAATGGATACGAAGGAATTAGAATGGATCGTACGAAGGAATTAGAATGGATCATACGAATGAATTAGAATGGATCGTGCTAATGAATTAGAATGGATATATTCAGGCGAATGAATTAGAATGGATCGTATGAATGAATTAAAATGGATCGTACGAATGAATTAGAATGGATCGTGCGAATGAATTAGAATGGATATATTCGTGCTAATGAATTAGAATGGATCGTGCGAATGAATTAGAATGGATCGTATGAATGAATTAGAATGGATACATTCGTGCGAATGAATTAGAATGGATCGTATGAATGAATTAGAATAGATCGTGCTAATGAATTAGAATTATAATGGATATATTCGTGCAAATGAATTAGAATGGATCGTACGAATGAATTAGTATGGATTATACGAATTAATTAGAATGGATCGTACGAATGAATTAGAATGGATCGTACGAATGAATTAGAATGGATCGTGCGAATGAATTAGTATGGATTATACAAATGAGTTAGAATGGATACATTCGTGCGAATGAATTAGAATGGATCGTACGAATGAGTAAGAATTGATCGTATGAATGAATTAGATTGGATCGTACGAATGAACTAGAATAGAATGGATCGTACGAATGAATTAGAATGGATCGTACGAATGAGTAAGAATGGATCCTACGAATGAATTAGAATAGATTGTACGAATGAATTAGAATGGATCGTATGAAGGAATTAGAATGGATCGTACGAATGAATTAGAATGGATATATTCGTGCAAATGAATTAGAATGGATCGTATGAATGTATTAGAATAGATCGTACGAATGAATTAGAATGGATTCGTACGAATGAATTAGAATGGATACATTCATGCGAATGAATTAGAATGGATCGTACCAATGAGAAAGAATGGATTGTACGAATGAATTAGAATGGATCGTGTGAAAGAATTAGAATGGATTATATGAATGAATTAGAATGAATTCGTTCGATCAATTCTAATTCATTAGCACGATCCATTCTAATTCATTCGTATGATCCATTCTAATTCCTTCGTACGATCCATTCTAATTCCTTCGTATCCATTCTAATTCACTCATACGATCCATTCTAATTCATTCATACGATCTATTCTAATTCATTCATACAATCCATTCTAATTCTTTCACACGATCCATTCTAATTCATTCGTACGATCCATTCTAATTCATTCGCAAATCCATTCTAATTCATTCGCACGAATGCATCCATTCTAAATCATTCGTACAATCCATTCTATTTCATTCGTACGATCCATTCTTACTCATTGTACGATTACTCATTGTACGAATGAATTAGAATGGATCCTACGAATGAATTAGAATGGATCGAGTGAAAGAATTAGAATGGATCGTACGAATGAATTAGAATGGATACATTCGTGCGAATGAATTAGAATGGATACATTCATGCGAAAGAATTAGAATAGATCGTATGAATGAATTAGAATGGATCCTATGAATGAATTAGAATGGATCGTGCGAATGAATTAGAATGGATTGTACGAATGGATTAGAATGGATCGTATGAGTGAATTAGAATGGATACGAAGGAATTAGAATAGATCGTACGAAGGAATTAGAATGGATCATACGAATGAATTAGAATGGATCGTGCGAATGAATTAGAATGGATCGTACGAATGAATTAGAATGGATCGTGTGAAAGAATTAGAATGGATCGTACGAATGAATTAGAACAGATCGTGCGAATGGATTAGAATGGATCGTACGAATGAATTAGAATGGATACATTTGTGCGAATGAATTAGAATGGATCGTACGAATGAATTAGAATGGATCGTGTGAAAGAATTAGAATGGATTGTACGAATGAATTAGAATGGATCCTACGAATGAATTAGAATGGATCGTACGAATGAATTAGAATGGATCGTACGAATGAATTAGAATGGATACATTCGTGCGAATGAATTAGAATGGATTAGACGAATGAATTAGAATGGATCGTACGAATGAATTAGAATGGATCAAATGAATGAATTAGAATGGATCATACGAATAAATTAGAATGGATACATTCGTCCGAATGAATTAGAATGGATCGTACGAATGAATTAGAATGGATCAAATGAATGAATTAGAATGGATCGTACGAATGAATTAGAATGCATCGTACGAATGAATTAGAATGGATCGTGCGAATGAAATAGAATGGATCGTATGAATGAATTAGAATGAATTGTACGAATGGATTAGAATGGATCGTACGAATGCATTCTAATTCATTCGTACGATCCATTCTAATTCCTTCGTACGATCCATTCTAATTCATTCATACAATCCATTCTAATTCTTTCACACGATCCATTCTAATTCATTCGTACGTTCCATTCTAATTCATTAGCACGATCCATGCTAATTCATTCGTACGATCCATTCTAATTCATTCGTACGATCCATTCTAATTCATTCTAATTCATTCGTACGATCCATTCTACGATCCATTCTAATTCATTTGTATATTCCATTCTAATTCATTAGCACGATCCATGCTAATGAATTAGGATGGATCGTACGAATGAATTAGAATGGATCGTGTGAAAGAGAATGGATCGTACGAATGAATTAGAATGGATCGTGTGAAAGAGAATGGATCGTACGAATGAATTAGAATGGATCGTACGATTGAATTAGAATGGATCATACGAATGAGTAAGAATGGATCGTATGAATGAATTAGATTGGATCGTACGATCCATTCTAATTCATTAGCATGGATCGTGCTAATGAATCAGAATGGAATATACGAATGAATTAGAATGGATCGTAGAATGGATCGTACGAATGAATTAGAATGGATCGTACGAATGAATTAGAATAGATCATAGAAATGAATTAGAATGGATCGTGCAAATGAATTAGAATGGATACATTCGTGCGAATAAATTAGAATGGATTGTATGAATGAATTAGAATGGATCGTACGAATGAATTAGAATGGATCGTACGAATGAATTAGAATAGATTGCGCGAATGAATTAGAATGGATCGTGCGAATGAAATAAAATGGATACAAATGAATTAGAATGGATCATACAAATGAATTAGATTGACGATCCATTCTTACTCATTCGTATGATCCATTCTATTTCATTCGCACGAATGTATCCATTCTAATTCATTCGTACGATCCATTCTAATTCATTCATAGGATCCATTCTAATTCATTCATACAATCCATTCTAATTCATTCGCACGAATGTATCCATTCTAATTCATTCGTACGATCAGTTCTAATTCATTCACAAAATCTATTCTAATTCATTCATACGATCCATTCTAATTCATTCACACGAATGTATCCATTCTAATTCATTCATACGATCCATTCTAATTCATTCGTACGATCCATTCTAATTCACTCATACGATCCATTCTAATACATTCATACGATCCATTCTAATTCATTTGCATGAATATATCCATTCTAATTCATTCGTACGATCCATTCTAATTCCTTCGGACGATCCATTCTAATTCATTCGTCCGATCTATTCTAATTCATTCGTATGATCTATTCTAATTCATTCGTACGATCCATTCTAATTCCTTCGTACGATCCATTCTAATTCATTCGTACGATCCATTCTAATTCATTCGTATAATCTATTCTAATTCATTCGTACGAATGGATACATTCGTGTGAATGAATTAGAATGGATCGTACGAATGAGTAAGAATGGATCGTACGAATGAAATAGAATGGATTGCACGAATAAATTAGAGTGGATCGTACGAATGAAATAGAATGGATCGTGTGAAAGAATTAGAATGGATTGTATGAATGAATTAGAATGGATCGTACGAATCAATTAGAATGGATCGTACGAAGGAATTAGAATGGATCTTACGAATGAATTAGAATGGATCGTACGAATGAATTAGAATAGATCGTACGAATGAATTAGAATGGATCGTACGAAGGAATTAGAATGGATCGTACGAAGGAATTAGAATGGATCGTATGAATGAATTAGAATGGATACATTCGTGTGAATGAATTAGAATGGATCGTATGAATGAATTAGAATAGATTTTGTGAATGAATTAGAACTGATCGTACGAATGAATTAGAATGGATACATTCCTGCGAATGAATTAGAATGGATTGTATGAATGAATTAGAATAGATCCTATGAATGAATTAGAATGGATCGTACGAATGAATTAGAATGGATACATTCGTGCGAATGAATTAGAATTGATCGTACGAATGAATTAGAATGGATCGTGTGAATGAATTAGAATGGATCGTACGAATGAATTAGAATGGATACATTCGTGCGAAAGAATTAGAATAGATCATATGAATGAATTAGAATGATTCTATGAATGAATTAGAATGGATCGTGAGAATGAATTAGAATGGATCGTACGAATGAATTATAATGGATCGTGCTAATGAATTAGAATTGATCGAACGAATGAATTAGCATGGATCGTGCTAATTAATTAGAATGGATCGTACGAATGAATTAGAATGGATCAAATGAATGAATTAGAATGGTTACATTCATGCGAATTAATTAGAATAGATCGTACGAATGGATTAGAATGGATCGTACGAATGGATTAGAATGGATACATTCGAGCGAATAAATTAGAATGGATCGTACGAATGAATTAGAATGGATCGTACGAATAAATTAGAATGGATACATTCATCCGAATGAATTAGAATGGATCATACGAATGAGTAAGAATGGATCGTACGAATGAAATAGAATAGATTGTACGAATGAATTAGAATGGATCCTACGAATGAATTAGAATGGATCGTGTGAGAGAATTAGAATGGATTGTATTAATGAATTAGAATGGATCGTATGAATGAATTAGAATGGATCGTGTGAATGAATTCGAATGGATCATACGAATTCATTCTAATTCATTCATACAATCCATTCTAATTCTTTCACACGATCCATTCTAATTCATTCGTACGTTCCATTCTAATTCATTAGCATGATCTATGCTAATTCATTCGTTCGATCAAATCTAATTCATTAGCACGATCCATTCTAATTCATTCGTATGATCCATTCTAATTCATTCGCATGATCCATTCTTATTCATTCATAGGATCCATTCTAATTCATTCATACGATCTATTCTAATTCTTTCGCACGAATGTATCCATTCTAATTCATTCGCACGAATGTATCCATTCTAATTCATTCGTACGATCCATTCTAATTCATTCGCACGATCCATTCTAATTCATTCGTACAATCAATTCTAATTCATTCGCACAAATGTATCCATTCTAATTCATTCGTACGATCCATTCTAATTAATTCATAGGATCCATTCTAATTCATTCAAACAATCCATTCTAATTCATTCGCACGAATGTATCCATTCTAATTCATTCGTACGATCAGTTCTAATTCATTCACAAAATCTATTCTAATTCATTCATACGATCCATTCTAATTCATTCACACGAATGTATCCATTCTAATTCATTCATACGATTCATTCTAATTCATTCGTACGATCCATTCTAATTCATTCGTACGATCTATTCTAATTCATTCGTACGATCCATTCTAATTTATTCGTACGATCCATTCTAATTCCTTCGTACGATCCATTCTAATTCATTCGTACAATCCATTCTAATTCATTCATACAATCCATTCTAATTCTTTCACACGATCCATTCTAATTCATTCGTATGATCCATTCTAATTCATTAGCACGATCCAAGCTAATTCATTCGTTCGATCAATTCTAATTCATTAGCACGATCCGTTCTAATTCATTCGTACGATCCATTCTAATTCATTCGCACGATCCATTCTAATTCATTCATAGGATCCATTCTAATTCATTCATACGATCTATTCTAATTCTTTCGCACGAATGTATCCATTCTAAGGATCCATTCTAATTCATTCATACGATCTATTCTAATTCTTTCGCACGAATGTATCCATTCTTTTTCATTCGCACGAATGTATCCATTCTAATTCATTCGTACGATCCATTCTAATTCATTCGCACGATCCATTCTAATTCATTCGTACGATCAATTATAATTCATTCGCACGAATGTATCCATTCTAATTCATTCGTACGATCCATTCTAATTCATTCATAGGATCCATTCTAATTTATTCATACAATCCATTCTAATTCATTCACACGAATGTATCCATTCTAATTCATTCGTACGATCAGTTCTAATTCATTCACAAAATCTATTCTAATTAGAATGGATATATTCGTGCAAATAAATTAGAATGGATCGTATGAATGTAGAATGGATCGTATGAGTGAATTAGAATGGATCGTACGAATGAATTAGAATGGATCGTATGAATGAATTAGAATAGATTGTACGAATGAATTAGAATGGATCATACGAATTAATTAGAATGGATCGTACGAATTAATTAGAATGGATCGTACGAATGAATTACAATGGATCGTACGAATGAATTAGAATGGATCGTACGATTGAATTAGAATGGATACATTCGTGCGAATGAATTAGAATGGATACATTCGTGCGAAAGAATTAGAATAGATCGTATGAATGAATTAGAATGGATCCTATGAATGAATTAGAATGGATCGTGCGAATGAATTAGAATGGATTGTATGAATCAATTAGAATGCATTCGTACGATCCATTCTAATTCATTCGCACGAATGTATCCATTCTAGTTCATTCGTACTATCTATTCTAATTCATTCGCATGGATCGTGCATTCGTACGATCCATTCTAATTCATTCGTACGATCCATTCTAATTCATTCGCATGAATGTATCCATTCTAGTTCATTCGTACGATCCATTCTAATTCATTCGTACGATCCATTCTAATTCATTCATACGATCTATTCTAATTCATTCATACAATCCATTCTAATTCTTTCAGACGATCCACTCTAATTCATTCGTACGATCCATTCTAATTCATTCGCACAATCCATTATATTTCATTCGTCCGATCCATTCTTACTCATTCGTATGATCCATTCTAATTCATTCGCACGAATGTATCTATAATGGATCATACGAATGAGTAAGAGTGGATCGTACAAATGAAATAGAATGGATTGTGCGAATGAAATAGAATGGGCTGTACGAATGAATTAGAATGGATACATTCGTGCGAATAAATTAGAATGGATCGGACGAATGAATTAGAATGGATCGGACGAATGAATTAGAATGGATCGTACGAATGAATTAGAATGGATCGTACGAATAAATTAGAATGGATACATTCGTCCGAATGAATTAGAATGGATCATACGAATGAGTAAGAATGGATCGTACGAATGAAATAGAATAGATTGTACGAATGAATTAGAATGGATCCTACGAATGAATTAGAAAAGATCATGTGAAAGAATTAGAATGGATTGTATGAATGAATTAGAATTCATTCGTACGATCCATTCGAATTCATTCGCACGATCCATTCTAATTCATTCATACGATCCATTCTAATTCATTCATACAATCCATTCTAATTCTTTCACACGATCCATTCTAATTCATTCGTAGGATCCATTCTAATTCATTCGTACAATCTATTCTATTTCATTCGTACGATCCATTCTTACTCATTCGTATGATCCATTCTAATTCATTCGGACGAATGTATCCATTCTAATTTATTCGTACGATCCATTCTAATTCATTCGTACGATCCAATCTAATTCATTCGTACGATCCATTCTAATTCATTCGTCCGATCCATTCTAATTCATTCGCACGAATGTATCCATTCTAATTCATTCGTACGATCCATTCTAATTCATTCGTACGATCCATTCTAATTCATTCGTAAGATCCATTCTAATTCATTCGTACGATCCATCCTAATTCATCGTACGATCCATTCTAATTCATTCGCACGAATGTATCCATTCTAGTTCATTCGTACGATCCATTCTAATTCATTCGTACGATCAATTCTAATTCATTCGCACGATCCATTCTAATTCATTCGTACGATCCATTCTAATTCATTCATACGATCCATTCTAATTCATTCGTACAATCCATTCTAATTCATTCGCACAAATGTATCCATTCTAATTCATTCGTACGATCCATTTTAATTCATTCGCACGATCCATTCTAATTTATTCGTACGATCCATTCTAATTCATTCGCACGATCTGTTCTTATTCATTCGCACAATCCATTCTAATTCATTCGCACGAATGTATCCATTCTAATTCATTCGTACGATCCATTCTAACTCATTTGTACGATCCATTCTAATTCATTCGTATGATCCATTCTAAGTAATTCGTATGATCCTTTCTAATTCATTCGTACGATCCATTCTAATTCATTCATACAATCCATTCTAATTCATTCGCACGAATGTATCCATTCTAATTAATTCGTACGATCCATTCTAATTCATTCGTATGATCTATTCTTATTCATTCACACGATCCAGTCTAATTGATTCGCACGATCCATTCTAATTCATTCGCACGAATGTATCCATTCTAATTCATTCGTACGATCCATTCTAATTCATTAATATGATCCATTTTAATTCATTCGTTCGATCCATTCTAATTCATATGCACAAAGGTATCCATACTAATCCATTCGTAGGATCCATTCTAATCCATTCGTACGATCCATTCTAATTCATTCGTACGATCCATTCTAATTCATTCGCTCGAATGTATCCATTCTAATCCATTCGTACGATCCATTCTAATCCATTCGTACGATCCATTCTAATTCATTCGCATGAATGTAACCATTCTAATTCATTCATTTGATCCATTCTAATTCATTCGTACGATCCATTCTAATTCATTTGTCCGATCCATTCTAATTCATTCGCACGAATGTATGCATTCTAATTCATTCGTACGATCCATTCTAATTCATTCGTACGATCCATTCTAATTCATTCGTACGATCCATTCTAATTCATTCGCACGAATGTATCCATTCTAGTTCATTCGTACGATCCATTCTAATTCATTCGTACGATCCATTCTAATTCATTCGCACGATCCATTCTAATTCATTCGTACGATCAATTCTAATTCATTCGCACGAATGTATCCATTCTAATTCATTCGTACGATCCTGAATTAGAATGGATCGTACGAATGAATTAGAATGGATCGTACGAAGGAATTAGAATGGATCGTACGAAGGAATTAGAATGGATATATTCGTGCAAATGAATTAGAATGGATCGTATGAATGTATTAGAATGGATCGTATGAGTGAATTAGAATGGATCGTACGAATGAATTAGAATGGATCGTATGAATGAATTAGAAGGGATCGTATGAATGAATTAGAATGGATCGTGCGAATGAATTAGAATGGATCGTACGAATGAATTAGAATGGATCGTACGAATGAACTAGAATGGATACATTCGTGCGAATGAATTAGAATGGATCGTAAGAATGAATTAGAACTGATCGTACGAATGAATTAGAATGGATCTTACGAATGAATTAGAATAGGTCGTACGAATGAATTAGAATGGATCGTACGAATGAACTAGAATGGATACATTCGTGCGAATGAATTAGAATGGATACATTCGTGCGAAAGAATTAGAATAGATCGTATGAATGAATTAGAATGGATCCTATGTATGAATTAGAATGGATCGTGCGAATGAATTAGAATGGATCGTGCTAATGAATTAGAATTGATCGAACGAATGAATTAGCATGGATCGTGCTAATGAATTAGAATGGAACGTACGAATGAATTAGAATGGATCGTGTGAAAGAATTAGAATGGATTGTATGAATGAATTAGAATGGATCGTACGAAGGAATTAGAATGGATCATGCGAATGAATTAGAATGGATCGTACGAATGAATTAGAATGGATACATTCGTGCGAATGAATTAGAATGGATCGGACGAATGAATTAGAATGGATCGTACGAATGAATTAGAATGGATCAAATGAATGAATTAGAATGGATCGTACGAATGAATTAGAATGCATCGTACGAAAGAATTAGAATGGATCGTGCGAATGAAATAGAATGGATCGTATGAATGAATTAGAATGGATCGTACGAATGGATTAGAATGGATCGTACGAATGCATTCCAATTCCTTCGTACGATCCATTCTAATTCCTTCGTACGATCCATTCTATCTCATTCGTATGATCCATTCTAATTCCTTCGTACGATCCATTCTAATTCCTTCGTATCCATTCTAATTCACTCATACGATCCATTCTAATCCATTCGTACGATCCATTCTAATTCATTCGCATGAATGTAACCATTCTAATTCATTCATTTGATCCATTCTAATTCATTCGTACGATCCATTCTAATTCATTCGTACGATCCATTGTAATTCATTCATACAATCCATTTAGATTCATTCGCACAAATGTATCCATTAGAATGGATCGTACGTACGATCCATTCTAATTCATTCGTACGATCCATTCTAATCCATTCGCACGAATGTATCCATTCTAGTTCATTCGTACGATCCATTCTAATTCATTCGTACGATCCATTCTAATTCATTCGCACGATCCATTCTAATTCATTTGTACGATCCATTCTAATTCATTCGCACGAATGTATCCGTTCTAATTCATTCGTACATACGATCCATTCTAATTCATTCGCACGAATGTATCCATTCTAATTCATTTGTATAATCCATTCTATTTCATTCGTACGATCCATTCTTACTCATTCGTATGATCCATTCTAATTCATTCGCACAAATGTATCCATTCTAATTCATTCGTACGATCCATTCTAATTCATTCGCACGATCTATTCTAATTCTTTCGCACGAATGTATCCATTCTAATTCATTCGCACGAATGTATCCATTCTAATTCATTCGTACGAATGAATTAGAATGGATCGTACGAATGAATTAGAATAGATCATACGAATGAATTAGAATGGATCGTACGAAGGAATTAGAATGGATCGTACGAATGAATTAGAATGGATATATTCATGCAAATGAATTAGAATGGATCATATGAATGTATTAGAATGGATCGTATGAGTGAATTAGAATGGATCGTACGAATGAATTAGAATGGATTGTATGAATGAATTAGAATGGATCGTACGAATGAATTAGAATGGATCATACGAATTAATTAGAATGGATCATACGAATGAATTAGAATGGATCGTACGAATGAATTAGAATGGATCGTGCTAATGAATTAGAATTGATCGAACGAATGAATTAGCATGGATCGTGCGAAAGAATTAGAATGGATCATATGAATGAATTAGAATGGATCCTATGAATGAATTAGAATGGATCGTGCGAATGAATTAGAATGGATCGTACGAATGAATTAGAATGGATCAAATGAATGAATTAGAATGGTTACATTCATGCGAATGAATTAGAATGGTTCGTACGAATGGATTAGAATGGATCGTACGAATGGATTAGAATGGATACATTCGAGCGAATGAATTAGAATGGATCGTACGAATGAATTAGAATGGATCGTACGAATGGATTAGAATGGATCCTACGAATTGATTAGAATGGATACCTTTGTGTATATGAATTAGAATGGATCGTACGAATGAATTAGAATGGATCATATTAATGAATTAGAATGGATCGTACGAATGAATTAGAATGGATTGTGTGAAAGAATTAGAATGCATTGTATGAATGAATTAGAATGGATCGTATGAATGAATTAGAATGGATCGTGCGAATGAATTCGAATGGATCGCATGATCCATTCGAATAGAATGGATCGTATGAATGAATTAGAATGGATCGTACGAATGAATTAGAATGGATCGTGTGAAAGAATTAGAATTAGAATGATCCATTCTAATTCATTCGTATATTCCATTTTAATTCATTAGCACGATCCAGGCTAATGAATTAGAATGGATCGTATGATCCAATCTAATTCATTCATACGATCCATTCTTACTCATTCGTATGATCCATTCTAATTCAATCGTACGATCCATTCTAATTCATTCGTACGATCCATTCTAATTCCTTCGTACGATCCATTCTAATTCATTCATACGATCCATTCTAATTCCTTCGTACAATCAATTCTAATTCATTCGTACGATCCATTCTAATTCATTCACGCAATCTATTCTAATTCATTCGTACGATCCATTCTAATTCATTCGTATGATCCATTCTAATTCATTCATACAATCCATTCTAATTTATTCGCACGAATGTATCCATTCTAATTCATTCGTACGATCCATTCTAATTCATTAATATGATCCATTCTAATTCATTCGTACGATCCATTCTAATTCAATCGTAGGATCCATTCTAATTCATTCGTACGATCCATTCTATTTCATTCGTCCGATCCATTCTAATTCATTCGCACGAATGTATCCATTCTAATTCATTCGTACTATCCATTCTAATTTATTCGCACAATCCATTCTATTTCATTCGTACGATCCATTCTTACTCATTCGTATGATCCATTATGGATACATTCGTGCGAATGAATTAGAATGGATCATACGAATGAGTAAGAATGGATCGTACGAATGAAATAGAATGGATTGTGCGAATGAATTAGAATAGATCGTACGAATGAATTAGAATGGATCGTGTGAAAGAATTAGAATGGATTCTATGAATGAATTAGAATAGATCGTATGAATGAATTAGAATGGATCGTACGAATGAATTAGAATGGATCGTACGAATGAACTAGAATGGATATATTCGTGCGAATGAATTAGAATGGATCGTACGAATGAATTAGAATGGAGCGTACGAATGAATTAGAATGGATCTTACGAATGAATTAGAATGGATCGTACGAATGCACGATCCATGCTAATTCATTCGTTCGATCAATTCTAATTCATTAGCACGATCCATTCTAATTCATTCGTACGATCCATTCTAATTCATTCGCACGATCCATTCTAATTCATTCGTACGATCCATTCTAATTCTTTCACACGATCCATTCGAATTCATTCGTACGATCCATTCTAATTCATTCATACGATCTATTCTAATTCATTCGTACGATCCATTCTAATTCATTCGTACGATCCATTCTAATTCCTTCGTACGATCCATTCTAATTCATTCATACAATCAATTCTAATTCTTTCACACGAACCATTCTAATTCATTCGTACGATCCATTCTAATTCATTCATGCAATCCATTCTATTTCATTCGTACGATCCATTCTTACTCATTCGTACGATCCATTCTAATTCATTCACACGAATGTATCCATTCGTACGAATAAATTAGAATAGATTGTACGAATGAATTAGAATGGATCGTACGAATGAATTAGAATGGATCGTACGAATGAATTAGAATGGATCGTGCGAATGAATTAGAATGGATCGTACGAATGAATTAAAATGGATCGTACGAATGAACTAGAATGGATACATTCGTGCGAATGAATTAGAATGGATCGTACGAATGAATTAGAATGGATCGTACGAATGAATTAGAATGGATCATACGAATGAATTAGAATGGATCGTACGAATGAGTAAGAATAGATCATACGAATGAAATAGAATGGATTGTACTAATGAATTAGAATGGATCGTACGAATGAATTAGAATGGATCATGTGAAAGAATTAGAATGGATTGTATGAATGAATTAGAATGGATCATATGAATGAATTAGAATGGATCGTGCGAATGAATTAGAAAGGATCGTACGAATGAATTAGAATGGATACATTTGTGCGAATGAATTAGAATGGATCGTACGAATGAATTAGAATGGATACATTCGTGCGAATGATTTAGAATGGATACATTCGTGCGAAAGAATTAGAATAGATCGTATGAATGAATTAGAATGGATCCTATGAATGAATTAGAATGGATCGTGCTAATGAATTAGAATTGATCGAACGAATGAATTAGCATGGATCGTGCTAATGAATTAGAATGGGACGTACGAATGAATTAGAATGGATCGTGTGAAAGAATTAGAATGGATTGTATGAATGAATTAGAATGAATTCGTACGATCCATTCGAATTCATTCACACGATCCATTCTAATTCATTCTTACGATCCATTCTAATTCATTCATACAATCCATTCTAATTCTTTCACACGATCCATTCTAATTCATTCGTAGGATCCATTCTAATTCATTCGTACAATCTATTCTATTTCATTCGTACGATCCATTCTTACTCATTCGTATGATCCATTCTAATTCATTCGGACGAATGTATCCATTCTAATTTATTCGTACGATCCATTCTAATTCATTCGTACGATCCATTCTAATTCATTCGTACGATCCATTCTTACTCATTCGTATGATCCATTATAATTCATTCGTACGATCCATTCTAATTCATTCGTAAGATCCATTCTAATTCATTCGCACAATCTATTCTAATTCATTCGCACGATCCATTCTAATTCATTCATACGATCCATTCTAATTCATTCATACAATCCATTCTAATTTTTTCACACGATCCATTCTAATTCATTCGTAGGATCCATTCTAATTCGTTCGTATAATCTATTCTATTTCATTCGTACGATCTATTCTTACTCATTCGTATGATCCATTCTAATTCATTCGGATGAATGTATCCATTCTAATTTATTCGTACGATCCATTCTAATTCATTCGTACGATCCACTCTAATTCATTCGTACGATCCATTCTAATTCATTCGTCCGATCCATTCTAATTCATTCGCACGAATGTATCCGTATGATCTATTCTAATTCATTCGCACGAATGTAACCATTCTAATTCATTCATACGATTCATTCTAATTCATTTGTATGAGCTATTCTAATTCATTCGTACGATCCATTCTAATTCATTCGTACGATCCATTGTAATTCATTCATACAATCCATTTAGATTTATTCGCACGAATATATCCCGAATTAGTAAGAATGGATCGTACGAATGAAATAGAATAGATTGTACGAATGAATTAGAATGGATTCGTACGAATGAATTAGAATGGATACATTCGTGCGAATGAATTAGAATGGATCTTACCAATGAGTAAGAATGGATCGTACGAATGAAATAGAATGGATTGTGCGAATGAATTAGAATGGATCATACGAATGAATTAGAATGGATCATACGAACTAATTAGAATGGATATATTCGTGCGAATAAATTAGAATGGATTATATGAATGAATTAGAATGGATCGTACAAATGAATTAGAATGGATCATACGAATTAATTAGAATGGATCATACGAATGAATTAGAATGGATCGTACGAATGAATTAGAATGGATCCTACGAATGAATTAGAATGGATACATTCGTGCGAATGAATTAGAATGGATTGTGCGAATGAATAAGAACAGATCGTGCGAATGAATTAGAATGGATCGTACGAATGAATTAGAATGGATCGTGCGAATGAATTAGAATGGATCGAACGAATGAATTAGAATGGGTACATTTGTGTGAATGAATTAGAATGGATCGTACGAATGAATTAGAATGGATCGTATGAATGAATTTGAATGGATCGTATGAATGAATTAGAATGGATCATGCGAATGAATTAGAATGGATCGTACGAATGAATTAGAATGGATCATACGAATGAACTAGAATGGATACATTCGTTCGAATGAATTAGAATGGATCGTACGAATGAACTAGAATGGATCGTACGAATGAATTAGAATGGATACATTCGTGCGAATGAATTAGAATGGATCGGACGAATGAATTAGAATGGATCGTACGAATGAATTAGAATGGATCGTACGAATGAATTAGAATGGATCGTACGAATAAATTAGAATGGATATATTCGTCCGAATGAATTAGAATGGATCATACGAATGAGTAAGAATGGATCGTACGAATGAAATAGAATAAATTGTACGAATGAATTAGAATGGATCCTACGAATGAATTAGAATGGATCGTGTGAAAGAATTAGAATGGATTGTATGAATGAATTAGAATGGATCGTATGAATGAATTAGAATGGATCGTGCGAATGAATTCGAATGGATCGTACGAATTCATTCTAATTCATTCATACAATCCATTCTAATTCTTTCACACGATCTATTCTAATTCATTCGTAGGATCCATTCTAATTCATTCGTACAATCTATTCTATTTCATTCGTACGATCCATTCTTACTCATTCGTATGATCCATTCTAATTCATTCGGACGAATGTATCCATTCTGATTTATTCGTACGATCCATTCTAATTCATTCGTACGATCCATTCTAATTCATTCGTACGATCCATTCTAATTCATTCGTCCGATCCATTCTAATTCATTCGCACGAATGTATCCATTCTAATTCATTCGTACGATCCATTCTAATTCATTCGTACGATCCATTCTAATTCATTCGCCAGATCCATTCTAATTGATTCGTACGATCCATTCTAATTCATTCGCACGAATGTATCCATTCTAGTTCATTCGTACGATCCATTCTAATTCATTCGTACGATCCATTCTAATTCATTCGCATGATCCATTCTAATTCATTCGTACGATCCATTCTTACTCATTCGTACGATCCATTCTAATTCATTTATCCGATCCATTCTAATTCATTCGCACGAATGTATCCATTCTAATTCATTCGTTCGATCAATTCTAATTCATTAGCATGATCCATTCTAATTCATTCGTATGATCCATTCTAATTCATTCGCACGATCCATTCTAATTCATTCATACGATCTATTCTAATTCTTTCGCACGAATGTATCCATTCTAATTCATTCGCACAAATATATCCATTCTAATTCATTCGTACGATCCATTCTAATTCATTCGTACGATCCATTCTAATTCATTCTTACGATCCATTCTAATTCATTCGTACGATCCATTCTAATTCATTCATACGATCCATTCTAATTCATTCGTACGATCCATTCTAATTCATACGATCCATTCTAATTCATTCGTACGAATGAATTAGAATGGATCGTACGAATGAACTAGAATGGATACATTCATGCGAATGAATTAGAATGGATCGTATGAATGAATTAGAATGGATCGTACGAATGAATTAGACTGGATCTTATGAATGAATTAGAATGGATCGTACGAATGCACGATCCATGCGAATGAATTAGAATAGATCGTACGAATGAACTAGAATGGATACATTCGTGCGAATGAATTAGAATGGATCGTACGAATGAAATAGAATGGATCGTATGAATGAATTAGAATGGATCGTACGAATGAATTAGAATGGATCGTACGAATGAATTAGAATGGATACATTCGTGCGAATGAATTAGACTGGATACATTCGTGCGAAAGAATTAGAATAGATCGTATGAATGAATTAGATTGGATCCTATGAATGAATTAGAATGGATCGTGCGAATGAATTAGAATGGATCGTGCGAATGAATTAGAATGGATCGTGCTAATGAATTAGAATTGATCGAACGAATGAATTAGAATGGATACATTCGTGCGAATGAATTAGAATGGATCGGATAAATGAATTAGAATGGATCGTACGAATGAGTAAGAATGGATCGTACGAATGAAATAGAATAGATCGTACGAATGAATTAGAATGGATCGTACGAAGGAATTAGAATGGATCGTACGAATGAATTAGAATGGATATATTCGTGCAAATGAATTAGAATGGATCGTATGAATGTATTAGAATGGATCGTATGAGTGAATTAGAATGGATCGTACGAATGAATTAGAATGGATCGTATGAATGAATTAGAATGGATACATTCGTGTGAATGAATTAGAATGGATCGTATGAATGAATTAGAATAGATTTTGTGAATGAATTAGAACTGATCGTACGAATGAATTAGAATGGATACATTTGTGCGAATGAATTAGAATGGATTGTATGAATGAATTAAAATGGATCGTACGAATAAATTTGAATGGATCATATGAGTGAATTAGAATGGATAGTACGAATGAATTAGAATCGATCGTACGAATGAATTAGAATGGATCGTATGAATGAATTAGAATGGATCATAGGAATGAGTAAGAATGGATCGTACGAATGAATTAGAATGGATCGGACGAATGAATTAGAATGGATCGTACGAATAAATTAGAATGGATATATTCGTCCGAATGAATTAGAATGGATCATACGAATGAGTAAGAATGGATCGTACGAATGAAATAGAATAGATTGTATGAATAAATTAGAATGGATCCTAGTACGATCCATTCTAATTCATTCGTACGATCCATTCTAATTCATTCATACAATCCATTCTAATTCTTTCACACGATCCATTCTAATTCATTCGTACGATCCATTCTAATTCATTAGTGCAATCCATTCTATTTCATTCGTACGATCAATTCTTACTCATTCGTACGATCCATTCTAATTCATTCACACGAATGTATCCATTCGTACGAATGAATTAGAATAGATTGTACGAATGAATTAGAATGGATCGTACGAATGAATTAGAATGGATCGTACGAAGGAATTAGAATGGATCGTACGAATGAATTAGAATGGATCGTACGAATGGATTAGAATGGATCGTACGAAGGAATTAGAATGGATCGTACGAATGAATTAGAATGGATCGTGTGAAAGAATTAGAATGGATTGTATGAATGAATTAGAATAGATCGTATGAATGAATTAGAATGGATCGTACGAATGAATTAGAATGGATCGTACGAATGAATTAGAATGGATCGTACGAATGAATTAGAATGGATACATTCGTGCGAATAAATTAGAATGGATACATTCGTGCGAAAGAATTAGAATAGATCGTATGAATGAATTAGAATGGATCCTATGAATGAATTAGAATGGATCGTGCGAATGAATTAGAATGGATTGTACGAATGAATTAGAATGGATCGTGCTAATGAATTAGAATTGATCGAACGAATGAATTAGCATGGATCGTGGTAATGAATTAGAATGGAACGTACGAATGAATTAGAATGGATCGTGTGAAAGAATTAGAATGGATTGTATGAATGAATTAGAATGAATCCGTACGATCCATTCGAATTTATTAGCACGATCCATTCTAATTCATTCATACGATCCATTCTAATTCATTCGTACGATCCATTCTAATTCAATCGCACAAATATATCCATTCTAATTCATTCGTACGAACAATTCTAATTCATTCGCACGATCCATTCTAATTCATTCGTACGATCCATTCTAATTCATTAGCACGATCCATGCGAATTCATTCGTTCGATCAATTCTAATTCATTAGCATGATCCATTCTAATTCATTCGTACGATCCATTCTAATTCATTCGCACAAATGTATCCATTCTAATTCATTCGTACGATCCATTCTAATTCATTCACACGATCCATTCTAATTCATTCGTACGATCCATTCTAATTTTTTCACACGATCCAATCTAATTCATTCGTACGATCCACTCTAATTCATTCGCACGATCCATTCTAATTCATTCATAGGATCCATTCTAATTCATTCATACGATCTATTCTAATTCTTTTGCACGAATGTATCCATTCTAATTCATTCGCACGAATGTATCCATTCTAATTCATTCGTACGATCCATTCTAATTCATTCATACGATCCATTCTAATTCATTCGTACGATCCATTCTAATTCATTCATACGATCTATTCTAATTCATTCATACAATCCATTCTAATTCTTTCACACGATCCATTCTAATTCATTCGTACGATCCATTCTAATTCATTCGTACGGTCCATTCTTATTCATTCGTACGATCCATTCTAATTCATTCGCTCGAATGTATCCATTCTAATCCATTCGTACGATCCATTCTAATCCATTCGTACGATCCATTCTAATTCATTCGCATGAATGTAACCATTCTAATTCATTCATTTGATCCATTCTAATTCATTTGTACGATCCATTCTAATTCATTCGTCCGATCCATTCTAATTAATTCGCACGAATGTATCCATTCTAATTCATTCGTACGATCCATTCTAATTCATTCGCACGATCCATTCTAATTCATTCATAGGATCCATTCTAATTCATTCATACGATCTATTCTAATTCTTTCGCACGAATGTATCCATTCTAATTCATTCACACGAATATATCCATTGTAATTCTAATTCATTCGTACGATCCATTCTAATTCATTCGTATGATCCATTCTAATTAATTCGTATGATCCATTCTAATTCATTCGTACGATCCATTCTAATTCATTCATACAATGCATTCTAATTCATTCGCACGATCCATTCTAATTTACTCATACGATCCATTCTAATACATTCATAGGATCCATTCTAATTCATTTGCACGAATATATCCATTCTAATTCATTCGTACGATCCATTCTAATTCCTTCGTATGATCTATTCTAATTCATTCGTACGATCCATTCTAATTCATTCATACGATCCATTCTAATTCATTCGTACGATCCATTCTAATTCATTCGCACAAATGTAGCTATTCTAATTCATTCGTACGATCCATTCTAATTCATTCATACGATCCATTCTAATTCAATTATAAGATCCATTCTAATTCATTCGTACGATCCATTCTAATTCATTCGTACGATCCATTCTAATTCATTCGCGAATGTATCCATTCTAATTCATTCGTACGATCCATTCTAATTCATTCGTACGATCCATTCTAATTCATTAGTACGATCCATTCTAATTCATTCATACGATCTATTCTAATTCATTCATATAATCCATTCTATTTCTTTCACACGATCCATTCTAATTCATTCGTACAATCCATTCTAATTCATTCGCACAATCCATTCTATTTCATTCGTACGATCCATTCTTACTCATTCGTATGATCCATTCTAATTCATTCGCACGAATGTATCCATAATGGATCATACGAATGAGTAAGAATGGATCGTACGAATGAAATAGAATGGACTGTGCGAATGAATTAGAATGGACCGAACGAATGAATTAAACGTACGAATGAATTAGAATGGATACATTCGTGCGAATAAATTAGAATGGATCATACGAATGAGTAAGAATGGATCATCATTCTAATTCATTCGTATGATCCATTCTAATTCATTTGTATCCATTCTATTTCATTCGCACGATCCATTCTAATTCATTCGTATGATCCATTCTAATTCATTTGTATCCATTCTATTTCATTCGCACGATCCATTCTAATTCATTCGCGCAATCTATTCTAATTCATTCGTACAATCCATTCTTACTCATTCGTACGATCCATTCTAATTCATTCATAGGATCCATTCTAATTCATTCATACAATCCATTCTAATTCATTCGCACAATCTATTCTAATTCATTCATATGATCCATTCTAATTCATTCGCACGAATGTATCCATTCTAATTCATTCGTACGATCAGTTCTAATTCATTCACAAAATCTATTCTAATTCATTCATACGATCCATTCTAATTCATTCGCACGAATGTATCCATTCTAATTCATTCGTACGATACATTCTAATTCATTAATATGATCCATTCTAATTCATTCGTACGATCCATTCTAATTCATATGCACAAAGGTATCCATTCTAATTCATTCGTAAGATCCATTCTAATTCAGGATCGTACGAATGAATTAGAATGGATATATTCGTGCAAATGAATTAGAATGGATCGTACGAATGAATTAGAATGGATCGTATGAGTGAATTAGAACGGATAGTACGAATGAAGTAGAATGGATCGTATGAATGAATTAGAATGGATACATTCGTGCGAATGAATTAGAATGGATCATATGAATGAATTAGAATAGATTGTGCGAATGAATTAGAATGGATCGTACGAATGAATTAGAATAGATACATTCGTGCGAATAAATTAGAATGGATTGTATGAATGAATTAGAATGGATCGTACGAATGAATTAGAATGGATCGTACGAATGAATTAGAATAGATTACGCGAATGAATTTGAATGGATCGTGCGAATGAAATAGAATGGATACAAATGAATTAGAATGGATCATACGAACGAATTAGAATAACGATCCATTCTTACTCATTCGTATGATCCATTCTAATTTATTCACACGAATGTATCCATTCTAATTCATTCGTACGTCTAATTCATTCGTACGGTCCATTCTAATTCATTCGCACAATCCATTCTATTTCATTCGTACGATCCATTCTTACTCATTCGTACGATCCATTATGGATACATTCGTGCGAATGAATTAGAATGGATCATACGAATGAGTAAGAATGGATCGTACGAATGAAATAGAATGGATTGTGCGAATGAATTAGAATGGATCATACGAATGAATTAGAATGGATCGTGTGAAATAATTAGAATGGATTGTATGAATGAATTAGAATAGATCGTATGAATGAATTAGAATGGATAGTACGAATGAACTAGAATGGATCGTACGAATGAATTAGAATGGATCGTACGAATGAATTAGAATGGATACATTCGTGCGAATGAATTAGAATGGATACATTCGTGCGAAAGAATTAGAATAGATCGTATGAATGAATTAGAATGGATCCTATGAATGAATTAGAATGGATCGTGCGAATGAATTAGAATGGATCGTACGAATGAATTAGAATGGATCGTGCTAATGAATTAGAATTGATGGAACGAATGAATTAGCATGGATCGTGCTAATGAATTAGAATGGATCGTACGAATGAATTAGAATGGATCAAATGAATGAATTAGAATGGTTACATTCATGCGAATGAATTAGAATGGATCATACGAATGGATTAGAATGGATCGTACGAATGGATTAGAATGGATACATTCGAGCGAATGAATTAGAATGGATCGTACGAATGAATTAGAATGGATACATTCGTCCGAATGAATTAGAATGGATCATACAAATGAGTAAGAATGGATCGTACGAATGAAATAGAATAGATTGTACGAATGAATTAGAATGGATTCGTACGAATGAATTAGAATGGATTAGAATAGATCGTGTGAAAGAATTAGAATGGATCGTACGAATGAATTAGAATGGATCGTGCGAATGAATTAGAATGGATCGTACGAATGAATTAGAATGGATACATTTGTGCGAATGAATTAGAATGGATCGTACGAATGAATTAGAATGGATACATTCGTGCGAATGAATTAGAATGGATACATTCGTGCGAAAGAATTAGAATAGATCGTATGAATGAATTAGAATGGATCCTATGAATGAATTAGAATGGATCGTGCGAATGAATTAGAATGGATCGTACGAATGAATTAGAATGGATCGTGCTAATGATTTAATATTGATCGAACGAATGAATTAGCCTGGATCATCCTAATGAATTAGAATGGAACGTATGAATGAATTAGAATGGATCGTGTGAAAGAATTAGAATGGATTGTACGAATGAATTAGAATGAATTCGTACGATCCATTCGAATTCATTTGCACGATCCATTCTAATTCATTCATACGATCCATTCTAATTCATTCATACAATCCATTCTAATTCTTTCACACGATCCATTCTAATTCATTCGTAGGATCCATTCTAATTCATTCGTACAATCTATTCTATTTCTTTCGTACGATCCATTCTTACTCATTCGTATGATCCATTCTAATTCATTCGGACGAATGTATCCATTCTAGTTTATTCGTACGATCCATTCTAATTCATTCGTACGCTCCATTCTAATTCATTCGCTCGAATGTATCCATTCTAATCCATTCGTACGATCCATTCTAATCCATTCGTACGATCCATTCGTACGATCCATTCTAATTCATTCGTACGATCTATTCTAATTCATTCGTACGATCCATTCTAATTCATTCGCACGATCCATTCTAATTCATTCATAGGATCCATTCTAATTCATTCATACGATCTATTCTAATTCTTTCGCACGAATGTATCCATTCTAATTCATTCGCACGAATGAATTAGAATGGATCGTGCGAATGAATTACCATGAATCGTACGAATGTATCCATTCTAATTCATTCGCACGAATGTATCCATTCTAGTTCATTCGTACGATCCATTCTAATTCATTCGTACGATCCATTCTAATTCATTCATACGATCTATTCTAATTCATTCATACAATCCATTCTAATTCTTTCACACGATCCATTCTAATTCATTCATATGATCCATTCTAATTCATTCGTACGATCCATTCTAATTCATATGCACAAAGGTATCCATTCTAATCCATTCGTAGGATCCATTCTAATCCATTCGTACGATCCATTCTAATTCATTCGTACGATCCATTCTAATTCATTCGCTCGAATGTATCCATTCTAATCCATTCGTATGATACATTCTAATCCATTCGTACGATCCATTCTAATTCATTCGTATGAATGTAACCATTCTAATTCATTCGTACGATCCATTCTAATTCATTCGTACGATCCATTCTAATTCATTCGCACGAATGTATCCTTTCTAATTCATTCATATGATCCATTCTAATTCATTCATACAATCCATTCTAATTCTTTCACACGATCCATTCTAATTCATCCATACGATCCATTCTAATTCATTCGTACAATCCATTCTAATTCATTCGCACGAATGTATCCATTCTAATTCATTCATACGAACCATTCTAATTCATTCGTACGATCCATTCTAATTCCTTCGTACGATCCATTCTAATTCATTTGTACGATCTATTCTAATTCATTCGTACGATCCATTCTAATTCATTCGTAAGATCCATTCTAATTCATTCGTACGATCCATTCTAATTCATTCGTACGATCTATTCTAATCCATTCGTACGATCCATTCTAATTCATTCATACGATCCATTCTAATTCATTCATACAATCCATTCTAATTCTTTCACACGATCCATTCTAATTCATTTGTAGGATCCATTCTAATTCATTCGTACAATCTATTCTATTTCATTCGTACGATCCATTCTTACTCATTCGTATGATCCATTCTAATTCATTCGGACGAATGTATCCATTCTAATTTATTCGTACGATCCATTCTAATTCATTCGTACGATCCATTCTAATTCATTCGTACGATCCATTCTTACTCATTCGTATGATCCATTCTAATTCATTCGTACGATCCATTCTAATTCATTCGTACGATCGATTCTAATTCATTCGCACTATCCATTCTAATTCATTCGTACGATCCATTCTAATTCATTCGTATGATCCATTCTAATTTATTCGTTCAAATATATCCATTCTAATTCATTCCGTACGATCCATTCTAATTCATTCGTACGATCCATTCTAATTCATTCGTACGAATGTATCCATTCTAATTCATTTGTACGATCCATTCTAATTCATTCGTACGATCCATTCTAATTCATTCGGACGAATGTATCCATTCTAATTTATTCGTACGATCCTTTCTAATTCATTCATTTGATCCATTCTAATTCATTCGTACGATCCATTCTAATTCATTCGTCCGATCCATTCTAATTCATTCGCACGAATGCATCCATTCTAATTCATTCGTACGATCCATTCTAATTCATTCGTACGATCCATTCTAATTCATTCGTATGATCCATTCTAATTCATTCGTACGATCCATTCTAATTCATTCGTACGATCCATTCTAATTCATTCCCACGAATATATCCATTCTAGTTCATTCGTACGATCCATTCTTATTCCTTCACACGATCCATTCTAATTCATTCGTACGATCCATTCTAATTCATTCGTACGATCCATTCTAATTCATTCGCACGAATGTATCCATTCTAATTCATTCATACGATCCATTCTACTTCATTCGTACTATCCGTTCTAATTCACTCATACGATCCATTCTAATTCATTCATACGATCCATTCTAATTCATTTGCATGAATATATCCATTCTAATTCATTCGTACGATCCATTCTAATTCCTTCGTACGATCCATTCTAATTCCTTCGTACGATCCATTCTAATTCCTTCGTACGATCCATTCAATTTCATTCGTATGATCCATTCTAATTATTTCATACGATTCATTCTAATTCATTCGTATGATCCATTCTAATTCATTCGTACGATCCATTCTTACTCATTCGTACGATCCATTCTAATTCATTCATACAATCCATTCTAATTCATTCCGTACGATCCATTCTAATTCATTCATACGATCTATTCTTTCATACAATCCATTCTAATTCTTTCGTGCGAATGAATTAGAATAGATACCTTTGTGCATATGAATTAGAATGGATGGTACGAATGAATTAGAATGGATCATATTAATGAATTAGAATGGATCGTACGAATGAAATAGAATGGATACATTCGTGCGAATGAATTAGAATGGATCGTGCGAATCAAGTAGACTGGATCGTGCGAATGAATAAGAATAGATCATACGAATGAATTAGAATGGATCGTACGAATTAATTAGAATGGATACATTCGTGCGAATGAATTAGAATGGATTGTATGAATGAATTAGAATGGATCGTACGAATGAATTAGAATGGATCATATGAATTAATTAGAATGGATCATACGAATGAATTAGAATGGATCGTACGAATGAATTAGAATGGATCGTACGAATGAATTAGAATGGATCGTGCGAATGAATTAGAATGGATCGTACGAATGAATTAGAATTGATACATTTGTGCGAATGAATTAGAATGGATCGTACGAATGAATTAGAATGGATCGTATGAATGAATTAGAATGGATCGTACGAATGAATTAGAATGGATCGTGCGAATGAATTAGAATGGATCGTACTAATGAATTAGAATGGATCGTGTGAAAGAATTAGAATGGATCGTACGAATGAATTAGAATAGATCGTGCGAAAGAATTAGAATGAATCGTACGAATGAATTAGAATGGATACATTTGTGCGAATGAATTAGAATGGATCGTACGAATGAATTAGAATGGATCGTACGAATGAATTAGAATGGATCGTGCGAATGAATTAGAATGGATCGTACGAATGAATTAGAATGGATCGTACGAATGAACTAGAATGGATACATTCATGCGAATGAATTAGAATGGATCGTACGAATGAATTAGAATGGATCTTACGAATGAATTAGAATGGATCGTACGAATGAATTAGAATGGATCGTACGAATGAATTGGAATGGTTACATTCGTGCGAATCAATTAGAATGGATCGGACGAATGAATAAGAATGGATTGTACGCTCGAATGTATCCATTCTAATCCATTCGTACAATCCATTCTAATCCATTCGTACGATCCATTCTAATTCATTTGCATGAATGTAACCATTCTAATTCATTCATTTGATCCATTCTAATTCATTCGTACGATCCATTCTAATTCATTCATACGATCCATTCTAATTCATTCGTACGATCCATTCTAATTCATTCATACAATCCATTCTAATTCATTCGTAAGAGCTATTCTAATTCATTCGTACGATCCATTCTAATTCATTCGTAAGATCCATTCTAATTCATTCGTATGATCCATTCTAATTAATTCGTATGATCCATTCTAATTCATTCGTACGATCCATTCTAATTCATTTGTACGATCCATTCTAATTCATTCGTTCAATCCATTCTATTTCATTCGTACGATCCATTCTTACTCATTCGTATGATCCATTCTAATTCATTAGCACGATCCATTCTAATTCATTCGTACGATCCATTCTAATTCATTCACACGATCCATTCTAATTCATTCGAATGATCCATTCTAATTCTTTCATATGATCCATTCTAATTCATTCGTACGATCCATTCTAATTCATTCGTACGATCTATTCTAATTCATTCGTACGATCCATTCTAATTCATTCGTACGTTCCATTCTAATTCATTAGCACGATCCATGCTAATTCATTCGTTCGATCAATTCTAATTCATTAGCACGATCCATTCTAATTCATTCGTACGATCCATTCTAATTCATTCGCACGATCCATTCTAATTAATTCATAGGATCCATTCTAATTCATTCATACGATCTATTCTAATTCTTTCGCCCGAAAGTATCCATTCTAATTCATTCGCACGAATGTATCCATTCTAATTCATTCGTACGATCCACTCTAATTCTTTCGTATGATCCATTCGAATTCATTCGCACGATCCATTCTAATTCATTCATATGATCCATTCCAATTCATTCATACAATCCATTCTAATTCTTTCACACGATCCATTCTAATTCATTCATACGATCCATTCTAATTCATTCGTACAATCCATTCTATTTCATTCGTACGATCCATTCTTACTCATTCGTATGATCCATTCTAATTCATTTGTACGATCCATTCTAATTCATTCGTACGATCCATTCTAATTCATTCGTACGATCCATTCTAATTCATTCGTACGAATGTATCCATTCTAATTCATTTGCACGATCCATTCTAATTCATTCCTATGATCTATTCTAATTCATTCGTATGATCCATTGTATTTCATTCTAATTCATTCGTATTATCCATTCTACGATCCATTCTAATTCATTCATACGATCCATTCTAATTCATATGCACAAAGGTATCCATTCTAATCCATTCGTAGGATCCATTCTAATCCATTCGTACGATCCATTCTAATTCATTCGTACGATCCATTCTAATTCATTTGCTCAAATGTATCCATTCTAATCCATTCGTATGATCCATTCTAATCCATTCGTACGATCCAATCTAA
This sequence comes from Chamaelirium japonicum, assembly GCA_947650365.1. Taxonomy (NCBI): domain Eukaryota; kingdom Viridiplantae; phylum Streptophyta; class Magnoliopsida; order Liliales; family Melanthiaceae; genus Chamaelirium; species Chamaelirium japonicum. The sequence continues at coordinate 240,026 of CANTAL010000111.1, forward strand.
TTCATTCGCATGAATGTAACCATTCTAATGAATTCATATGATCCATTCTAATTCATTCGTACGATCCATTCTAATTCATTCGTCCGATCCATTCTAATTCATTCGCACGAATGTATCCATTCTAATTCATTCGTACGATCCATTCTAATTCATTCGTACGTTCCATTCTAATTCATTCGTAAGATCCATTCTAATTCATTCGTACGATCCATTCTAATTCATTCTAATTCATTCGTACGATCGTACGAATGAATTAGAATGGATCGTACGGAATGAATTAGAATGGATCATACGAATGAATAAGAATGGATCGTACGAATGAACTAGAATGGATACATTCGTGCGAATGAATTAGAATGGATCGTACGAATGAATTAGAATGGATCTTACGAATGAAATAGAATGGATCGTACGAATGAATTAGAATGTATCGTACGAATGAATTAGAATGGATACATTTGTGCGAATGAATCTAATTGGATTGTATGAATGAATTACAATGGATCGTACGAATGAATTAGAATGGATCGTACGAATGAATTAGAATAGCTCATACGAATGAATTAGAATGAATCGTATGAATGAATTAGAATGGTTATATTCATGCGAATGAATTAGAATAGATCGTACGAATGAATTAGAATGGATCGTACGAAAAAATTAGAATGGATAGTGGGAATGAATTTGAATGGATCGTACGAATGAATTAGAATGGATCCACCGAATGAGTTAGAATGGATCATACGAAGAAATTAGAATGGATTGTACGAATGAATTAGAATGGATTGTGCGACTGAATTAGAATGGATCGTATGAATGAATAAGAATGGATAGTACGAATGAATTAGAATGGATCGTGCGAATGAATAAGAATGGATCGTACGATCCATTCTAATTCATTCGTACGAACCATTGTAATTCATTCATACAATCCATTTAGATTCATTCGCACAAATGTATCCATTCAAATTCATTCGTAAGATCCAGTCTAATTCATTCGTACGATCCATTCTAATTCATTCGCACGAATATATCCATTCTAATTTTTCGTACGATGGATTCTAATTTATTCGTACGATCCATTCTAATTCATTCGTACGATCCATTCTAATTCATTCGTACGATCCATTCTAATTCATTCGCACGAATGTATCTATTCTAATTCATTCGTACAATCCATTCTATTTCATTCGTACGATCCATTCTTACTCATTCGTATGATCCATTCTAATTCATTCGTATGATCCATTCTAATTAATTCGTACGATCCATTCTAATTCATTCGTACGATCCATTCTAATTCATTCACACGATCCATTCTAATTCATTCATATGATCCATTCTAATTCATTCATACAATCCATTCTAATTCATTCACACGATCCATTCTAATTCATTCGTATGATCCATTCTAATTCATTCGTCCAATCCATTTTATTTCATTCGTACGATCCATTCTTACTCATTCGTATGATCCATTGTAATTCATTCATATGATCCATTCTAATTCATTCGTACGATCCATTCTAATTCATTCGTACGATCCATTCTAATTCATTCGCACGATCCATTCTAATTCAATCATCGGATCCATTCTAATTCATTCATAAGATATATTCTAATTCTTTCGCACGAATGTATCCATTATAATTCATTCGTACGATCCATTCTAATTCATTCGTACGATCCATTCTAATTCATTCGTACGATCCATACTAATTCATTCGTACGATCTAGTCAAATTCATTGGCATGATCCATTCTAATTCATTCGTACAATCCATTCTATTTCATTCGTACGATCCATTCTGACTCATTCGTATGATCCATTCTAATTCATTCGCACGAATGTACCCATTCTAATCCATTCGTACGATCCGTTCTAATCCATTCGTACGATCCATTCTAATTCATTCGCATGAATGTAACCATTCTAATTCATTCATTTGATCCATTCTAATTCATTCGTACAATCCATTCTAATTCATTCGTCCGATCCATTCGAATTCATTCACACGAATGTATCCATTCTAAACCATTCATATGATCCCTTCTAATTTATTCGTACGATCCATTCTAATTCATTCGTAAGATCCATTCTAATTCATTCGTTCGATCCATTCAAATATATTCGTACGATCCATTCTAATTAATTCGTAAGATCCATTCTAATTCATTCGTACGATCCATTCTAATTCATTCGTACGATCCATTCTAATTCATTCGCACAAATGTATCCATTCTAGTTCATTCGTACGATCCATTCTAATTCATTCGTACGATCCATTCTAATTCATTCGCACGATCCATTCTAATTCATTCGTACGATCCATTCTAATTCATTCATACGATCCATTCTAACTCATTCGTACGATCCATTCTAATTCATTCATACGATCCATTCTAATTCATTTCTATTTCATTCGTACGATCCATTCTTACTCATTCCTACGATCCATTCTAATTCATTCGTAAGATCCATTCTAATTCATTCGTACGATCCATTCTAATTCATTCGCACGATCCATTCTAATTCATTCATACGATCCATTCTAATTCATTCGCACGAATGTATCCATTCTAATTCATTCGTACGATCCATTCTAATTCATTCACACGTGCAAATGAATTAGAATGGATCGTATGAATGTATTAGAATGGATCGTGCGAATGAATTAGAATAGATCGAAGAATGAATTAGAATGGATCGTACGAATGAATTAGAATGGATCGTACGAATGAATTAGAATGGATACATTCGTGCGAAAGAATTAGAATAGATCGTATGAATGAATTAGAATGGATCCTATGAATGAATCAGAATGGATCGTGCGAATGAAATAGAATGGATCGTACGAATGAATTAGAATGGATCGTGCTAATTAATTAGAATTGATCGAACGAATGAATTAGCATGGATCGTGCTAATGAATTAGAATGGAACGTACGAATGAATTAGAATGGATCGTGTGAAAGAATTAGAATGGATTGTATGAATGAATTAGAATGAATTCGTATGATCCATTCGAATTCATTCGCACGATCAATTCTAATTCATTCATATGATCCATTCTAATTCATTCGTACGATCCATTCTAATTCCTTCGTACGATCCATTCTATTTCATTCGTACGATCCATTCTTACTCATTCGTACGATCCATTCTAATTCATTCGCACGAATGTATCCATTCTAATTCATTCGTACGAATCCATTATAATTCATTCGTACAATCCATTCTATTTCATTCGTACGGTCCATTCTTACTCATTCGTATGATCCATTCTAATTCATTCGCACGAATGTATCCATTCTAAATCATTCGTATGATCCATTCTAATTCATTCGTAGGATCCATTCTAAATCATTCGTACGATCCATTCTAGTTCATTCACACGATCTATTCTAATTCATTCATACAATCCATTCTAATTCTTTCACACGATCCATTCTAATTCATTCGTACGATCCATTCTAATTCATTCGCACAATCCATTCTATTTCATTATTACGATCCATTCTTACTCATTCGTACGATCCATTCTAATCCATTCTAATTCATTCTAATTCATTCGTACAATCTATTCTATTTCATTCGTACGATCCATTCTTTCTCATTCGTATGATCCATTCTAATTCATTCGTATGATCCATTCTAATTCATTCGCACGAATGTATCCATTCTAGTTCATTCGTACGATCCATTCTAATTCATTCGTACGATCCATTCTAATCAATTTGTACGATCCATTCTAATTCATTCGTACAATCCATTCTATTTCATTCGTACGATCCATTCTTACTCATTCGTCTGATCCATTCTAATTCATTCGCACGAATGTATCCATTATTTTTTTATTTAATGCTAGGGGATTTTATTAGGGACCCCGCCCATGAAAACAAAACACTATTACACCTCTGGCCTTTTATAAAACAAGGCATCAGAGTAAAGAACCCAAAAACATCAAGAAACAACTAAAAGAATACAATTGATATCATGGAACATATATCTCACACCCAATCAGTCTCCCCTTAGCAAACTGAAAACTACCATCTTGAACCCAGCTTTGGAATAACAGCTGCAAACTGTGCCTGAATTAATTTGCCATGGAACAAATATCTCACACCCAATCTGTTCCCAATAGCAACTGCAAACTACCATCTTGAAACTAGCTTGGAATAACAGCTGCAAACTGTAACTGTGCCTGAATTAATTTGCCAAGCTCACTATAGACCTAAATTCTGTTGTAACACTTCCCCACCTTATCATTTTCAATAGCAATACGCAGATTTTCTTTGAAATCATGAGGATACATCCTTTCCAACAACTCTGAGTGAATTTTGGATAGAATATCAGCTGGTTGATTTCCTTCCCTCCATATATGAGTAATCTGTTGCTTATGGAAGCGCTCCAGCTTAGCCTTGATACTTAAAACCTGATGCTTATTCTTCCAAGGGACATCACAAATTCCATTTATACAATTTACAGCAAGTAAAGAATCAGATTCAATCCAAAGGCAAGATGTGATTCCTGATGCAATACTGATACCATGCTCAATAGCTTCTAGTTCAACAGAAAGGATATTATTATAATTCGATTTCCCCATATAAGCTTCAACAACATTACCACTAGAATTCCTTAAAATCCCACCAATAGAAGCCCCTGTAGAATTGATTGCACCATCAGTATTCAATTTAATTTCATCCTTCTGTGGCTTCAGCCAAGATATTTGACTGGAAATAGGTATATTTTGCTGAAAATAACAGCCCCATTTAGCTGCAATTATACGATTTTCCTGGGTATCCACTTCACAAATATGAAGCTCATTTACATGGAGTTGAACTAGAGAAGTAATATTAGCCATCAAAACTCTTTTATGCATAGAGGTTTTCTCAAAAATTCTTCTGTTTCTTTCTTTCCATAGCAGATGAACAACACAACCTGTGACAATTTGTGCAATTGTAGTGATGAGGCCCTTACCATGAAACTTTTTCTGAAGCCTAGCAATTTCATTTCCAATATTCCCCATCCTGCTAGCTTTTATACCCATTCTAGACAGAGCTGATCTCCAAATCCAGGCAGAGTATGAACATTTAAAAAAAAGATGATCATGATCCTCTCTATCAGACCAACATAATGAGCAAAGGGAAGGAACCTGCATACCTCTTTTTTGGAGTTTATCACAAGTGAGAAGTTTCCTTATGAAAACTCTCCACAAAGTAAAGGAGTGCTTTTCAATCCTGTTTTGATGCCAAATCCAATTGTATTCTGTCATAACTGTACCCTGACTTCTAATGGAATGCCAAGCTGATTTTAAAGAAAAAATACCATTTGGTGATAGAGTCCAAACATCCAAGTCTGCTAGATTAGTGTGTTGAAGTTTATGTTCAGTCATAATCTGAAACAAATCAAATATTTTTGCTGAAGTTGGAGTTGGTAAAGACCAGCAGCCATCACATATGAAATCTTTAACAAGCACATTCTTCTCATACCCCAAGTCATAAACAGTTCGTAAATCAAATCTATCAATCAGCCTGCCATGTGAGGACCAATTATCATACCAGAGTTTAGTATTATATCCATCACCTAACACCTTTTTAATTTTGGGGAGAAAAAGCTGTCTGATCTTTAGGATTCCTTTCCAAATTCCTGAAGCATTTGGACTAATTTTGCAATCCCAAATTGAATCATTTTTAAGATATTTCTGCTTAATCCATCTCACCCATAGCGAAGTGTCATTGCTGCAAATATGCCAAAGATGCTTAGCTAGAGCAGCTTTATTCCAATCATCCAGCTTTCGAAACCCAAGACCACCTTCCTTCTTTGGAAAACAAAGCTTAGACCAAGCTATAGGCACAATTTTCCTACTTAAAGAAGGACCACCCCAAAGAAATCTGCTAAAAATATTCTCAATTTCTTTAATAATAGAAGCAGGGAGAGCAAAAATGCCTGACCAGTAAATATGAAGAGAGTTCAAAACCGATTTAATCAATTCCACTCTACCAGCAAAAGATAGAAAGTTTCTATTCCAAGTGCCTATTCTAGACCGAATTTGGTCTATCAGAGGTTGACAATCAATTCTCTTGAGACTTTTGGAGTTAAGTGGGAGTCCAAGATATCTGACTGGAAGCTGACCCTCTGCAAAGCCAAGGCAATTTAAAATATCTTGTTTCACTTCCACATTCCTGCTAAAGAAAACTTTGGATTTAGCCTGATTAATATCCAGTCCAGATTGATTCTTGAAATCCAAAAGAACTTTAGAAATCTCTATAGCTGAATGAGAATCTGCTTTGCAAAAGATCAAAAGATCATCTGCATAGGCAAGATAAGAAATAGGGAAACCACCAAGGGATGGAATAGTTATCTTCTTATCATTTACAGCCTTATTTATCAAGCAAGAAAAGACATTCATAGAGATTGCAAATAAGTATGGTGAGAGCGGATCACCCTGTCTGATACCACAAAATCCTTGAAAATACCCTGTGGCCGCACCATTGATAATAACTAAGAATCTAACAGTAGAAATGCAACATCTGATCAAGTTGATCCACTGAGTTGGGAAGTTCATAATTTCTAAAGTTTGCAAAATGAAGTGATGATTAACTGAATCAAAAGCCTTCTTCAAATCAATCTTAAGACACATGCGAGGAGTGCCTACTGCAGTATGAAAACGATTTAATAACTCATGAGCCACCATAACAGCATCCTGGATATGTCTCCCATTTATAAAAGCTAGCTGATTTTCTTCAATAATATTCGGAAGGAGAGGCTTTAGTCTATTTGCAAGAATGTTAGCTATTATTTTGTAAGCATAATTGCATAAGGATATTGGTCTGCAGTTTGCAAAGCTTGTAATTCTTCCATCTTTCGGAATAAGAGCTAGTAAAGTGTGGTTTAGGGAAGAAATCCTGTCTGGCTGAGAATAGAAGAAGTTTATCATTCTAATAATATCCTCCTTAATAATAGACCAGCATTAGAATGGATACGAAGAAAGTATCCATTCTAATTCATTCATACAATCCATTCCAATTCATTCCGTACGATCCATTCTAATTCATTCGTACGATCCATTCTAATTCATTCCCACGATCCATTCTAATTTATTCGTACGATCCATTCTAATTCATTCGTACGATCCATTCTAATTCATTCGTACGATCCATTCTAATTCATTCGTCCGATCCTACGAATGAATTAGAATAGATCGTGTGAAAGAATTAGAATGGATTGTATGAAAGAATTAGAATGAATTCGTACGATCCATTCGAATTCATTCGCACGATCCATTCTAATTCATTCATACGATCCATTATAATTCATTCATACAATCCATTCTATTTCTTTCACACGATCCATTCTAATTCATTCGTAGGATACATTCTAATTCATTCGTACAATCTATTCTATTTCATTCGTACGATCCATTCTTACTCATTCGTATGATCCATTCTAATTCATTCGGACGGATGTATCCATTCTAATTTATTCGTACGATCCATTCTAATTCATTCGTCCGATCCATTCTAATTCATTCGTACGATCCATTCTAATTCATTCGTCCGATCCATTCTAATTCATTCGTACGATCCATTCTAATTCATTCGTACGATCCATTCTAATTCATTCGTCCGATCCATTCTAATTTATTCGCACGAAAGTATCCATTCTAATTCATTCGTACGATCCATTCTAATTCATTCGTATGATCCATTCTATTCTAGTTCATTCGTATGATCCATTCTAATTCATTCGTACGATCCATTCTAATTCATTCGCACGATCCATTCTAATTCATTCGTACGATCAATTCTAATTCATTCGCACGAATGTATCCATTCTAATTCATTCGTACGATCCATTCTAATTCATTCGTACGATCCATTCTAATTCGTACGATCCATTCTAATTCATTCGCACGAATGTATCCATTCTAGTTCATTCGTACGATCCATTCTAATTCAATCGTACGATCCACTCTAATTCATTCGCACGATCCATTCTAATTCATTCGTACGATCCATTCTAATTCATTCATACGATCCATTCTAATTCATTCGCACGAATGTATCCATTCTAATTCATTCATACGATCCATTCTACTTCATTCGTACTATCCGTTCTAATTCACTCATACGATCCATTCTAATTCATTCATACGATCCATTCTAATTCATTTGCACGAATATATCCATTCTAATTCCTTCGTACGATCCATTCTAATTCCTTCGTACGATCCATTCTAATTCCTTCGTACGATCCATTCTATTTCATTCGTATGATCCATTCTAATTAATTCGTACGATCCATTCTAATTCATTCGTATGATCCATTCTAATTCATTCGTACGATCCATTCTTACTTATTCGTACGATCCATTCTAATTCATTCATACAATCCATTCTAATTCATTCCGTACGATCCATTCTAATTCATTCATACGATCTATTCTTTCATACAATCCATTCTAATTCTTTCGTGCGAATGAATTAGAATGGATACATTCGTGCGAATGAATTAGAATGGATCGTACGAATGAATTAGAATGGATCCTACGAATGAATTAGAATGGATCGTATGAATGAATTAGAATGGATCGTACGAATGAATTAGAATGGATACATTCGTGCGAATGAATTAGAATGGAACGGACGAATGAATTAGAATGGATCGTACGAATGAATTAGAATGTATCGTACGAATGAATTAGAATGGATACATTTGTGCGAATGAATCTAAATGGATTGTATGAATGAATTACAATGGATCGTACGAATGAATTAGAATGGATCGTACGAATGAATTAGAATAGCTCATACGAATGAATTAGAATGAATCGTATGAATGAATTAGAATGGTTATATTCGTGCGAATGAATTAGAATAGATCGTACGAATGAATTAGAATGGATCGTACGAAAAAATTAGAATGGATCGTGGGAATGAATTTGAATGGATCGTACAAATAAATTAGAATGGATCCACCAAATGAGTTAGAATGGATCATACGAAGAAATTAGAATGGATTGTACGAATGAATTAGAATGGATTGTGCGACTGAATTAGAATGGATCGTATGAATGAATAAGAATGGATCGTACGAATGAATTAGAATGGATCGTGCGAATGAATTACCATGAATCATACGAATGTATTAGAATGGATCGTACGAATGAATTAGAATGAATCGTACAATCCATTCTAATTCATTCGTACGATCCATTCTAATTCATTCGCACGAATGTATCCATTCTAGTTCATTCGTACGATCCATTCTAATTCATTCGTACGATCCATTTTAATTCATTCATACGATCCATTCTAATTCATTCATTTGATCCATTCTAATTCATTCGTACGATCCATTCTAATTCATTCGTACAATCCATTCTAATTCATTCGTACGATCCATTCTAATTCATTCGTAAGATCCATTCTAATTCATTAGTACGATCCATTCTACTTCATTCGTACGATCCATTCTAATTCATTTGCACGAATGTATCCATTCTAGAATGAATTAGAATGGATCGTATGAATGAATTAGAATGGATCGTACAAATGAATTAGAATGGATCGTGCGAATGAATTAGAATGGATCATACGAATGAATTAGAATGGATCGTACGAATGAACTTGAATGGATATATTCGTGCGAATGAATTAGTATGGATCGTACGAATGAATTAGAATGGATCGTACGAATGGATTAGAATGGATCATACGAATGAATTAGAATGGATCGTGCGAATGAATTAGAATGGATCGAACGAATGAATTAGAATGGATATATTTGAGCGAATGAATTAGAATAGATCGTAGGAATGAATTAGAATGGATCATACGAATGAATTACAATGGATCATATGAATGAATTAGAATGGATCGTACGAATGAATTAGAATGGATCGTGTGAAAGAATTAGAATGGATTGTATGAATGAATTAGATAAGATCGTATGAATGAATTAGAATGGATATATTCGTGCGAATGAATTAGAATGGATCGTACGAATGAATTAGAATGGATCGTACGATTCATTCTAATTCATTCGTACGATCCATTCTAATACATTCGTACGATTCATGCTAATTCATTCGCACGATCCATTCTAATTCATTCGTAAGATCCCTTCTTATTCATTCATTCGATCCATTCTAATTCATTCGCACAATCCATTCTAATTCATTCGTACAATCCATTCTAATTCATTCGTATGATCCATTCTAACTCATTCGGTGGATCCATTCTAATTCATTCGTACGATCCATTCTAATTCATTCCCATGATCCATTCTAATTTATTCGTACGATCCATTCTAATTCATTCGTACGATCTATTCTAATTCATTGGCACGAATGTAACCATTCTAATTCATTCATACGATTCATTCTAATTCATTCGTATGAGCTATTCTAATTCATTCGTACGATCCATTCTAATTCATTCGTACGAACCATTGTAATTCATTCATACAATCCATTTAGATTCATTCGCACAAATGTATCTATTCAAATTCATTCGTAAGATCCAGTCTAATTCATTCGTACGATCCATTCTTATTCATTCGCACGAATATATCCATTCTAATTTTTCGTACGATGCATTCTAATTCATTCGTACGATCCATTCTAATTCATTCGTACGATCCATTCTAATTCATTCGTACGATCCATTCTAATTCATTCGCACGAATGTATCCATTCTAATTCATTCGTACAATCCATTCTATTTCATTCGTACGATCCATTCTTACTCATTCGTATGATCCGTTCTAATTCATTCGTATGATCCATTCTAATTAATTCGTACGATCCATTCTAATTCATTCGTACGATCCATTCTAATTCATTCACACGATCCATTCTAATTCATTCATATGATCCATTCTAATTCATTCATACTATCCATTCTAATTCTTTCACATGATCCATTCTAATTCATTCGTACGATCCATTCTAATTCATTCGTCCAATCCATTCTATTTCATTCGTACGATCCATTCTTACTCATTCGTATGATCCGTTCTAATTCATTCATATGATCCATTCTAATTCATTCGTACGATCCATTCTAATTCATTCGTACGATCCATTCTAATTCATTCGCACGATCCATTCTAATTCATTCATCGGATCCATTCTAATTCATTCATACGATCTATTCTAATTCTTTCGCACGAATGTATCCATTATAATTCATTCGTACGATCCATTCTAATTCATTCGTACGATCCATTCTAATTAATTCGTACGATCCATACTAATTCATTCGTACGATCCAGTCAAATTCATTGGCATGATCCATTCTAATTCATTCGTACAATCCATTCTATTTCATTCGTACGATCCATTCTGACTCATTCGTATGATCCATTCTAATTCATTCGCACGAATGTACCCATTCTAATCCATTCGTACGATCCGTTCTAATCCATTCGTACGATCCATTCTAATTCATTCGCATGAATGTAACCATTCTAATTCATTCATTTGATCCATTCTAATTCATTCGTACAATCCATTCTAATTCATTCGTCCGATCCATTCGAATTCATTCACACGAATGTATCCATTCTAAACCATTCATATGATCCATTCTAATTTATTCGTACGATCCATTCTAATTCATTCGTAAGATCCATTCTAATTCATTCGTTCGATCCATTCTAATTCATTCGTAAGATCCATTCTAATTCATTCGTACGATCCGTTCTAATTCATTCGTACGATCCATTCTAATTCATTCGCACAAATGTATCCATTCTAGTTCATTCGTACGATCCATTCTAATTCATTCGTACGATCCATTCTAATTCATTCGCACGATCCATTCTAATTCATTCGTACGATCCATTCTAATTCATTCATACGATCCATTCTAACTCATTCGTACTATCCATTCTAATTCATTCATACGATCCATTCTAATTCATTTCTATTTCATTCGTACGATCCATTCTTACTCATTCCTACGATCCATTCTAATTCATTCGTAAGATCCATTCTAATTCATTCGTACGATCCATTCTAATTCATTCGCACGATCCATTCTAATTCATTCATACGATCCATTCTAATTCATTCGCACGAATGTATCCATTCTAATTCATTCGTACGATCCATTCTAATTCATTCACACGTGCAAATGAATTAGAATGGATCGTATGAATGTATTAGAATGGATCGTGCGAATGAATTAGAATAGATCGAAGAATGAATTAGAATGGATCGTACGAATGAATTAGAATGGATCGTACGAATGAATTAGAATGGATACATTCGTGCGAATGAATTAGAATGGATACATTCGTGCGAAAGAATTAGAATAGATCGTATGAATGAATTAGAATGGATCCTATGAATGAATTAGAATGGATCGTGCGAATGAAATAGAATGGATCGTACGAATGAATTAGAATGGATCGTGCTAATGAATTAGAATTGATCGAACGAATGAATTAGCATGGATCGTGCTAATGAATTAGAATGGAACGTACGAATGAATTAGAATGGATCGTGTGAAAGAATTAGAATGGATTGTATGAATGAATTAGAATGAATTCGTACGATCCATTCGAATTCATTCACACGATCAATTCTAATTCATTCATATGATCCATTCTAATTCATTCGTACGATCCATTCTAATTCCTTCGTACGATCCATTCTATTTCATTCGTACGATCCATTCTTACTCATTGGTACGATCCATTCTAATTCATTCGCACGAATGTATCCATTCTAATTCATTTGTACGAATCCATTATAATTCATTCGTACAATCCATTCTATTTCATTCGTACGATCCATTCTTACTCATTTGTATGATTCATTCTAATTTATTCGCACGAATGTATCCATTCTAAATCATTCGTATGATCCATTCTAATTCATTCGTAGGATCCATTCTAAATCATTCGTACGATCCATTCTAGTTCATTCACACGATCTATTCTAATTCATTCATACAATCCATTATAATTCTTTCACACGATCCATTCTAATTCATTCGTACGATCCATTCTAATTCATTCGCACAATCCATTCTATTTCATTCGTACGATCCATTCTTACTCATTCGTACGATCCATTCTATTCCATTCTAATTCATTCTAATTCATTCGTACAATCTATTCTATTTCATTCGTACGATCCATTCTTTCTCATTCGTCTGATCCATTCTAATTCATTCGTATGATCCATTCTAATTCATTCGCACGAATGTATCCATTCTAGTTCATTCGTACGATCCATTCTAATTCATTCGTACGATCCATTCTAATCCATTTGTACGATCCATTCTAATTCATTCGTACAATCCATTCTATTTCATTCGTACGATCCATTCTTACTCATTCGTCTGATCCATTCTAATTCATTCGCACGAATGTATCCATTCTAATTCATTCATACGATCCATTCTAATTCATTCCGTACGATCCATTCTAATTCATTCGTACGATCCATTCTAATTCATTCCCATGATCCATTCTAATTTATTCGTACGATCCATTCTAATTCATTCGTACGATCCATTCTAATTCATTCGTACGATCCATTCTAATTCATTCGTACGATCCATTCTAATTCATTCGTCCGATCCTACGAATGAATTAGAATAGATCGTGTGAAAGAATTAGAATGGATTGTATGAAAGAATTAGAATGAATTCGTACGATCCATTCGAATTCATTCGCACGATCCATTCTAATTCATTCATACGATCCATTCTAATTCATTCATACAATCCATTCTATTTCTTTCACACGATCCATTCTAATTCATTCGTAGGATACATTCTAATTCATTCGTACAATCTATTCTATTTCATTCGTACGATCCATTCTTACTCATTCGTATGATCCATTCTAATTCATTCGGACGGATGTATCCATTCTAATTTATTCGTACGATCCATTCTAATTCATTCGTACGATCAATTCTAATTCATTCGTACGATCCATTCTAATTCATTCGTCCGATCCATTCTAATTTATTCGCACGAATGTATCCATTCTAATTCATTCGTACGATCCATTCTAATTCATTCGTATGATCCATTCTATTCTAGTTCATTCGTATGATCCATTCTAATTCATTCGTACAATCCATTCTAATTCATTCACACGATCCATTCTAATTCATTCGCACGAATGTATCCATTCTAATTCATTCGTACGATCCATTCTAATTCATTCGTACGATCTATTCTAATTCGTACGATCCATTCTAATTCATTCGCACGAATTTATCCATTCTAGTTCATTCGTACGATCCATTCTAATTCATTCGTACGATCCACTCTAATTCATTCGTACGATCCATTCTAATTCATTCGTACGATCCATTCTAATTCATTCATACGATCCATTCTAATTCATTCGCACGAATGTATCCATTCTAATTCATTCATACGATCCATTCTACTTCATTCGTACTATCCGTTCTAATTCACTCATACGATCCATTCTAATTCATTCATACGATCCATTCTAATTCATTTGCACGAATATATCCATTCTAATTCCTTCGTACGATCCATTCTAATTCCTTCGTACGATCCATTCTATTTCATTCGTATGATCCATTCTAATTAATTCGTATGATCCATTCTAATTCATTCGTATGATCCATTCTAATTCATTCGTACGATCCATTCTTACTCATTCGTACGATCCATTCTAATTCATTCATACAATCCATTCTAATTCATTCCGTACGATCCATTCTAATTCATTCATACGATCTATTCTTTCATGCAATCCATTCTAATTCTTTCGTGCGAATGAATTAGAATGGATACCTTTGTGCATATGAATTAGAATGGATCGTACGAATGAATTAGAATGGATCGTACGAATGAATTAGAATGGATACATTCGTGCGAATAAATTAGAATGGATCGTGCGAATCAATTAGACTGGATCGTGCGAATGAATAAGAATAGATCATACGAATGAATTAGAATGGATCGTACGAATTAATTAGAATGGATACATTCGTGCGAATGAATTAGAATGGATTGTATGAATGAATTAGAATGGATCGTACGAATGAATTAGAATGGATCGTACAAATGAATTAGAATGGATCGTACGAATGAATTAGAATGGATACATTTGTGCGAATGAATTAGAATGGATCGTACGAATGAATTAGAATGGATCGTATGAATGAATTAGAATGGATCGTACGAATGAATTAGAATGGATCGTGCGAATGAATTAGAATGGATCGTACGAATGAATTAGAATGGATCGTGTGAAAGAATTAGAATGGATCGTACGAATGAATTACAATGGATCGTGCGAATGAATTAGAATGGATCGTACGAATGAATTTGAATGGATAAATTTGTGCGAATGAATTAGAATGGATCGTACGAATGAACTAGAATGGATCGTATGAATGTATTAGAATGGATCGTACAAATGAATTAGAATGGATCGTGCGAATGAATTAGAATGGATCGTACGAATGAATTAGAATGGATCGTACGAATGAATTAGAATGGATACATTTGTGCGAATGAATTAGAATGGATCGTACGAATGAATTAGAATGGATCGTACGAATGAATTAGAATGGATCGTGCGAATGAATTAGAATGGATCGTACGAATGAATTTGAATGGATCGTGTGAAAGAATTAGAATGGATCGTACGAATGAATTAGAATGGATCGTGCGAATGAATTAGAATGGATCGTATGAATAAATTAGAATAGATTTTGTGAATGAATTAGAACTGATCGTACGAATGAATTAGAATGGATCGTACGAATGAATTAGAATGGATACATTTGTGCGAATGAATTAGAATGGATCGTACGAATGAATTAGAATGGATCGTATGAATGAATTAGAATGGATACATTCGTGCGAATGAATTAGAATGGATCGTGCGAATCCATTAGACTGGATCATGCGAATGAATAAGAATGGATAATACGAATGAATTAGAATGGATCGTATGAATTAATTAGAATGGATACATTCATGCGAATGAATTAGAATGGATTGTATGAATGAATTAGAATGGATTGTACAAATGAATTAGAATGGATCATACGAATTAATTAGAATGGATCATACGAATGAATTAGAATGGATCGTACGAATGAATTAGAATGGATCGTACGAATGAACTAGA
This sequence comes from Chamaelirium japonicum, assembly GCA_947650365.1. Lineage (NCBI taxonomy): Eukaryota > Viridiplantae > Streptophyta > Magnoliopsida > Liliales > Melanthiaceae > Chamaelirium > Chamaelirium japonicum. Next base: position 256,175 of record CANTAL010000111.1, read on the forward strand.
ATGGATCGTACGAATGAAATAGAATAGATTGTACGAATGAATTTGAATGGATTTGTACGAATGAATTAGAATGGATACATTCGTGCGAATGAATTAGAATGGATACATTCGTGCGAAAGAATTAGAATTGATCGTATGAATGAATTAGAATGGATCCTATGAATGAATTAGAATGGATCGTGCGAATGAATTAGAATGGATCGTACGAATGAATTAGAATGGATCGTGCTAATGAATTAGAATTGATCGAACGAATGAATTAGAATGCATCGTACGAAAGAATTAGAATGGATATATTCGTGCGAATGAATTAGAATGGATCGTATGAATGAATTAGAATGGATCGTCCGAATGAATTAGAATGGATCATACGAATGAATTAGAATGGATCTTACGAATCCATTCTAATTCCTTCGTACGATCCATTCTAATTCCTTCGTACGATCCATTCTAATTCCTTCGTACGATCCATTCTAATTCCTTCGTACCATTCTAATTCCTTCGTACGATCCATTCTAATCTATTTCATTCGTATGATCCATTCTAATTCCTTCGTACGATCCATTCTAATTCCTTCGTATCCATTCTAATTCACTCATACGATCCATTCTAATCCATTCGTACGATCCATTCTAATTCATTCGCATGAATGTACATTCGTGCGAATCAATTAGAATGGATCGTACGAATGAATTAGAATGGATCTTACGAATGAATTAGAATGGATCATACGAATGAATTAGAATGGATCGTACGAATGAATTAGAATGGATACATTCGTGCGAATGAATTAGACTGGATACATTCGTGCGAAAGAATTAGAATAGATCGTATGAATGAATTAGATTGGATCCTATGAATGAATTAGAATGGATCGTGCGAATGAATTAGAATGGATCGGACGAATGAATTAGACTTGATCGTACGAATGAATTAGAATGTATCGTACGAATGGATTAGAATGGATCCTACGAATGGATTAGAATGGATACCTTTGTGCATATGAACTAGAATGGATCGTATGAAAGAATGGATTAGAATGGATTAGAATGGATCGTACGAATGAATTAGAATAGATCATAGGAATGAATTAGAATGGATCGTGCAAATGAATTAGAATGGATACATTCGTGCGAATAAATTAGAATGGATTGTATGAATGAATTAGAATGGATACGAAGGAATTAGAATGGATCGTACGAAGGAATTAGAATGGATCATACGAATGAAATAGAATGGATCATACGAAAGAATTAGAATGGATCGTACGAAGGAATTAGAATGGATCGCACGAATGAATTAGAATGGATATATTCGTGCAAATGAATTAGAATGGATCGTATGAATGAATTAGAATGGATAGTATGAGTGAATTAGAATGGATCGTACGAATGAATTAGAATGGATCGTATGAATGAATTAGAATGGATCGTGTGAAAGAATTAGAATGCATTGTATGAATGAATTAGAATGGATCGTATGAATGAATTAGAATGGATCGTGCGAATAAATTCAAATGGATCGCATGATCCATTCAAATAGAATGGATCGTATGAATGAATTAGAATGGATCGGGCGAATGAATTAGAATGGATTGTAGGAATGAATTAAAATGGATCGTATGAATGAATTAGAATGGATCGTATGAATGAATTAGAATGGATCGTGCGAATGAATTAGAATGGATCGTACGAATGAATTAGAATGGATCGTACGAATGAATTAGAATGGATCATACGAATGAGTAAGAATGGATCGTACGAATGAAATAGAATGGATTGTACGAATGAATTAGAATGGATACATTCATGCGAATGAATTAGAATGGATCGGACGATTGAATTAGAATGGATCATACGATTCATTCTAATTCATTCGTACGATCCATTCTAATACATTCGTACGATTCATGCTAATTCATTCGCACGATCCATTCTAATTCATTCGTACGATCCATTCTTATTCATTCATACGATCCATTCTAATTTATTCGCATAATCCATTCTAATTCATTCGTACAATCCATTCTAATTCATTCGTATGATCCATTCTAACTCATTCGGTGGATCCATTCATATTCATTCGTACGATCCATTCTAATTCATTCCCACGATCCATTCTAAATTATTCGTACGATCCATTCTAATTCATTCGTACGATCTATTATAATTCATTCGCACGATTGTAACCATTCTAATTCATTCATACGCTTCATTCTAATTCATTCGTATGAGCTATTCTAATTCATTCGTACGATCCATTCTAATTCATTCGTACGATCCATTGTAATTCATTCATACAATCCATTTAGATTCATTCGCACAAATGTATCCATTCAAATTCATTCGTACGATCCATTCTAATTCATTCGTACGATCCATTCTAATTCATTCATACGATCTATTATAATTCATTCATACAATCCATTCTAATTCTTTCACATGATCCATTCTAATTCATTCGTACGATCCATTCTAATTCATTCGTACGATCCATTCTAATTCACTCATACGATCCATTCTAATACATTCATACGATCCATTCTAATTCATTTGCACGAATATATCCATTCTAATTCATTTGTACGATCCATTCTAATTCATTCATACGATCCATTCTAATTCATTTGCACGAATATATCCATTCTAATTCATTCGTACGATCCATTCTAATTCCTTCGTACGATCCATTCTAATTTGTTCGTACGATCCATTCTAATTCATTCGTACGATCCATTCTAATTCATTAATATGATCTATTCTAATTCATTCGTACGATCCATTCTAATGAATTAGAATTGATCATACGAATGAAATAGAATGGATTGCACGAATGATTTAGAATGGATCGTACGAATGAATTAGAATGGATCGTGTGAAAGAATTAGAATGGATTGTATGAATGAATTAGAATGGATCGTACGAATGAATTAGAATGGATCTTACAAATGAATTAGAATGGATTAGAATGGATTAGAATCGATTGTGCGAATAAATTAGAATGGATCGTATGAATGAATAAGAATGGATCGTACGAATGAATTAGAATCGATCGTGCGAATGAATTAGCATGAATCGTACGAATGTATTAGAATGGATCATACGAATGAGTAAGAATGGATCGTACGAATGAAATAGAATGGATTGTACGAATGAATTAGAATGGATACATTCGTGCGAATGAATTAGAATGGATCGTACGAATTAATTAGAATGGATCATACGAATGAATTAGAATGGATCGTACGAATGAATTAGAAAGGATCGTACGAATGAATTAGAATGGATCGTACGAATGAATTAGAATGGATACATTTGTGCGAATGAATTAGAATGGATCGTACGAATGAATTAGAATGGATCGTACGAATGAATTAGAATGGATCGTGCGAGTGAATTAGAATGGATTGTACGAATGAATTAGAATGGATCATACGAATGAATTAAAATGGATCGTGCGAATGAATTAGAATGGATCGTACGAATGAATTAGAATGGATAAATTTGTGCGAATGAATTAGAATAGATCGTACGAATGAATTAGAATGGATCGTATGAATGAATTAGAATGGATCGTACGAATGAATTAGAATGGATTGTGCGAATGAATTAAAATGGATCATACGAATGAATTAGAATGGGTCGTACGAATGAACTAGAATGGATACATTCGTGCGAATGAATTAGAATGGATCGTACGAATGAATTAGAATGGACCGTACGAATGAATTAGAATGGATCTTATGAATTAATTAGAATGGATCGCACGAATGAATTAGAATGGATCGTACGAATGAATTAGAATGGATACATTCGTGTGAATAAATTAGAATGGATCGGACGAATGAATTAGAATGGATCGTACGCTCGAATGTATCCATTCTAATCCATTCGTACGATCCATTCTAATCCATTCGTACGATCCATTCTAATTCATTCGCATGAATGTAACCATTCTAATTCATTCATTTGATCCATTCTAATTCATTCGTACGATCCATTCTAATTCATTCATACGAGCCATTCTAATTTATTCGTACGATCCATTCTAATTCATTCGCATGAATGTAACCATTCTAATTCATTCATTTGATCCATTCTAATTCATTCGTACGATCCATTCTAATTCATTCGTCTGATCCATTCTAATTCATTCGCACGAATGTATCCATTCTAATTCATTCGTACGATCCATTCTAATTCATTCGTACGATCCATTCTAATTCATTCGCACGATCCATTCTAATTCATTTGCACGAATATATCCATTCTAATTCATTCGTACGATCCATTCTAATTCCTTCGTATGATCCATTCTAATTCATTTGTATGATCTATTCTAATTCATTCGTCCGATCTAATCTAATTCATTCGGACGATCCATTCTAATTCATTCATAGGATCCATTCTAATTCATTCATACGATCTATTCTAATTCTTTCGCACTAATGTATCCATTCTAATTCATTCGCACGAATGTATCCATTCTAATTCATTCGTACGAATCCATTCTAATTCATTCGTACAATCTATTCTATTTCATTCGTACGATCCATTCTAGTTCATTCGTACGATCGTGGGAATGAATTAGAATGGATCGTGGGAATGAATTAGAATGGATCGTACGAATGAATTAGAATGGAACCACCGAATGAGTTAGAATGGATCATACGAATGAATTAGAATGGATTGTACGAATGAATTAGAATGGATTGTGCGAATGAATTAGAATAGATCATACGAAGGAATTAGAATGGATCGTACGAATGAATTACAATGGATCGTACAAATGAATTAGAATAGATCGTACGAATGAATTAGAATGGATCATACAAAGGAATTTGAATGGATCGTACGAATGAATTAGAATGGATCGTACGAATGAACTAGAATGGATACATTCGTGCGAATGAATTAGAATGGATCGTACGAATGAATTAGAATGGATCGTACGAATGAATTAGAATGGATCTTACGAATGAATTAGAATGGATCGTACGAATGAATTAGAATGGATCGTACGAATGAATTACAATGGATACATTCGTGCGAATGAATTAGAATGGATACATTCGTGCGAAAGAATTAGAATAGATCGTATGAATGAATTAGAATGGATCCTATGAATGAATTAGAATGGATCGTGCGAATGAATTAGAATGGATCGTACGAATGAATTAGAATAGATCGTATGAATGAATTATAATGGATCATACGAATGAATTAGAATGGATCGTGTGAAAGAATTAGAATGGATCGTACGAATGAATTAGAATGGATCGTGCGAATGAATTAGAATGGATCGTACGAATGAATTAGAATGGATCATGCTAATGATATAGAATGGATCATACGAATGAGTAAGAATGGATCGTACGAATGAAATAGAATGGATTGTACGAATGAATTAGAATGGATCGTACAAATGTATTAGAATGGATCGTACGAATGAAATAGAATGGATTGCACGAATGAATTAGAATAGATTGTACGAATGAATTAGAATGGATTAGAATGAATTAGAATTCGTACGAATGAATTAGAATGGATCGTACGAATGAATTAGAATGGATCTTACGAATGAATTAGAATGGATCGTACGAAGGAATTAGAATGGATCGTACGAATGAATTAGAATGGATCGTACGAATGAATTAGAATGGATCGTACGAATGAATTAGAATGGATACATTCGCGAATGAATTAGAATGGATCGTACGAATGAATTAGAATGGATCGTACGAATGAATTAGAATGTATCTTACGAATGAATTAGAATGGATCGTACGAATGAATTAGAATGGATCGTACGAATGAATTAGAATGGATACATTTGTGCAAATGAATTAGAATGGATCGTACGAATGAATTAGAATGGATCGTACGAATGAATTAGAATGGATCGTACGAAGGAATTAGAATGGATCGTACGAATGAATTAGAATAGATCGTACGAATGAATTAGAATAGATCGTACGAAGGAATTAGAATGGATCGTACGAATGAATTAGAATGGATCGTACGAATGAATTAGAATGGATACATTCGTCCGAATGAATTAGAATGGATCGTACGAATGAATTAGAATGGATCGTACGAATGAATTAGAATGGATCGTACGAATAAAATAGAATGGATCGTACGAAGGAATTAGAATGGATCGTACGAAGGAATTAAAATGCATTCGTATGATCCATTCTAATTCATTCGGACGAATGTATCCATTCTAATTTATTTGTACGATCCATTCTAATTCATTCGTACGATCCATTCTAATTCATTCGTACGATCCATTCTTACTCATTCGTATGATCAATTCCAATTCATTCGTACGATCCATTCTAATTCATTCGCCCGAATGTATCCATTCCATTCGTACGATCCATTCATACGATCCATTCTAATTCATTCATACAATCCATTCTAATTTTTTCACACGATCCATTCTATTTTATTCGTACGATCCATTCTAATTCATTTGTACGATCCATTCTAATTCATTCGTACGATCCATTCTAATTCATTCTAATTCATTCGTACGATCCATTCTACGATCCATTCTAATTCATTCGTATATTCCATTCTAATTCATTAGCACGATCCATGCTAATGAATTAGAATGGATCGTACGAATGAATTAGAATGGATCGTGTGAAAGAATTAAAATGGATTGTATGAATGAATTAGAATGGATTGTATGAATGGATCGTACGAATGGAATGGATACATTCGTGCGAATGAATTAGAATGGATCGTACGAATGAATTAGAATGGATCATACGAATGAGTAAGAATGGATCGTACGAATGAATTAGAATGGATCATACGAATGAATTCGAATGGATCGTACGAATAAATTAGAATGGATACATTCGTCCAAATGAATTAGAAAGGATCATACGAATGCATTCTAATTCCTTCGTATGATCCATTCTAATTCCTTCGTACGATCCATTCTATTTCATTCGTATGATCCATTCTAATTCCTTCGTACGATCCATTCTAATTCCTTCGTATCCATTCTAATTCACTCATACGATCCATTCTAATCCATTCGTACGATCCATTCTAATTCATTCGCATGAATGTAACCATTCTAATTCATTCATTTGATATATTCTAATTCATTCGTACGATCCATTCTAATTCATTCGTACGATCCATTGTAATTCATTCATACAATCCATTTAGATTCATTCGCACAAATGTATCCATTCAAATTCATTCGTACGATCTAGTCTAATTCATTCGTACGATCCATTCTAATTCGTTCGCACGAATATATCCATTCTAATTCTTTTGTACGATGCATTCTAATTCATTCGTACGATCCATTCTAATTCATTCGTACGATCCATTCTAATTCATTCTAATTCATTCGTACGATCCATTCTACGATCCATTCTAATTCATTCGTATATTCCATTCTAATTCATTAGCACGATCCATGCTAATGAATTAGAATGGATCGTACGAATGAATTAGAATGGATCGTGTGAAAGAATTAAAATGGATTGTATGAATGAATTAGAATGGATTGTATGAATGGATCGTACGAATGGAATGGATACATTCGTGCGAATGAATTAGAATGGATCGTACGAATGAATTAGAATGGATCATACGAATGAGTAAGAATGGATCGTACGAATGAATTAGAATGGATCATACGAATGAATTAGAATGGATCGTACGAATAAATTAGAATGGATACATTCGTCCAAATGAATTAGAAAGGATCATACGAATGCATTCTAATTCCTTCGTATGATCCATTCTAATTCCTTCGTACGATCCATTCTATTTCATTCGTATGATCCATTCTAATTCCTTCGTACGATCCATTCTAATTCCTTCGTATCCATTCTAATTCACTCATACGATCCATTCTAATCCATTCGTACGATCCATTCTAATTCATTCGCATGAATGTAACCATTCTAATTCATTCATTTGATACATTCTAATTCATTCGTACGATCCATTCTAATTCATTCGTACGATCCATTGTAATTCATTCATACAATCCATTTAGATTCATTCGCACAAATGTATCCATTCAAATTCATTCGTACGATCTAGTCTAATTCATTCGTACGATCCATTCTAATTCGTTCGCACGAATATATCCATTCTAATTCTTTTGTACGATGCATTCTATTTCATTCGTACGATCCATTCTTACTCATTCGTATGATCCATTCTAATTCATTCGTATGATCCATTCTAATTCATTCGTACAATCCACTCTAATTCATTCGTACGATCCATTCTAATTCATTCGCACGATCCATTCTAATTCATTCATACGATCCATTCTAATTCATTCATACGATCCATTCTAATTCATTCCTACAATCCATTCTAATTCATTCGCACGATCCATTCTAATTCATTCATACGATCTATACTAATTCATTCATACAATGCATTCTAATTCTTTCGCACGATCCATTCTAATTCTTTCGTACGATCCATTCTTATTCACTCATACGATCTATTCTAATACATTCATACGATCCATTCTAATTCATTTGCACGAATATATCCATTCTAATTCATTCGTACGATCCATTCTAATTCCTTCGTACGGTCCATTCTAATTCATTCGCACGAATGTATCCATTCTAATTCATTCGTACGATCCATTCTAATTCATTCGTACGATCCATTCTAATTCATTCGTAAGATCCATTCTAATTCATTCGTATGATCCAATCTAATTCATTCGTACGATCCATTCTAATTCATTCGCACGAATGTATCCATTCTAGTTCATTCGTACGATCCATTCTAATTCATTCGTACGATCCATTCTAATTCATTCGCACGATCCATTCTAATTCATTCGTACGATCCATTCTAATTCATTGATACGATCCATTCTAATTCATTCGTACGATCCATTCTAATTCATTCGCACAAATGTATCCATTCTAATTCATTCGTACGATCCATTCTAATTCATTCGCACGATCCATTCTAATTCATTCGTACGATCCATTCTAACTCTTTCACACGATCCATTCTAATTCATTCGTACGATCCATTCTAATTCATTCGCACGATCAATTCTAATTCATTCGTACGATCCATTCTAATTCATTCATACGATCCATTCTAATTCATTCGTACGATCCATTCTAATTCATTCGCACAAATGTATCCATTCTAATTCATTCGTACGATCCATTCTAATTCATTCGCATGATCCATTCTAATTCATTCGTACGATCCATTCTAATTCATTCGTACGATCCATTCTAATTCATTCGTACGATCTATTCTAATTAATTCGTATGATCCATTCTAATTCATTCGTACGATCCATTCAAATTCATTCATACAATCCATTCTAATTCATTCGCACAACTGTATCCATTCTAATTAATTCGTACGATCCATTCTAATTCATTCGTATGATCTATTCTTATTCATTCGCACGATCCAGTCTAATTGATTCGCACGATCTATTCTAATTGATTCGCACGATCCATTCTAATTCATTCATACGATCCATTCTAATTTATTCGTACGATCCATTCTAATTCCTTCGTACGATCCATTCTAATTCATTCGTACGATCTATTCTAATTCATTCGTACGATCCATTCTAATTCATTCGCACGATCCATTCTAATTCATTCATTGGATCCATTCTAATTCATTCATACGATCTATTCTAATTCTTTCGCACGAATGTATCCATTCTAATTCATTCGCACGAATGTATCCATTCTAATTCATTCGTACGATCCATTCTAATTCATTCGTACGATCCATTCTAATTCATTCATACGATCTATTCTAATTCATTCATACAAACCATTCTAATTCTTTCACACGATCCATTCTAATTCATTCGTAGGATCCATTCTAATTCATTCATACGATCCATTCTAATTCATTTGTATGATCCATTCTAATTCATTCATACAATCCATTCTAATTCATTCATACAATCCATTCTAATTCATTCGCACGAATGTATCCATTCTAATTAATTCGTACGATCCATTCTAATTCATTCGTATGATCCATTCTTATTCATTCGCACGATCCAGTCTAATGGATTCGCACGATCCATTCTAATTCATTCGCACGAATGTATCCATTCTAATTCATACGATCGTGTGAATGAATTAGAATAGATACATTCGTGCGAATGAATTAGAATGGATCATACGAATGTGTAAGAATGGATCGTACGAATAAAATAGAATGGATTGTACGAATGAATTAGAATGGATCGTACGAATGAATTAGAATGGATCGTACGAATGAATTAGAATGGATACATTTGTGCGAATGAATTAGAATGGATTGTGCGAATGAATAAGAACAGATAGTGCGAATGAATTAGAATGGATCGTACGAATGAATTAGAATGGATCGTGCGAATGAATTAGAATGGATCGTACGAATGAATTAGAATGGATACATTTGTGCGAATGAATTAGAATGGATCGTACGAATGAATTAGAATGGATCGTACGAATGAATTAGAATGGATCTTACGAATGAATTAGAATGGATCGTACGAATGAATTAGAATGGATCGGACAAATAAATTAGAATGGATCGTACGAATGAATTAGAATGGATCGTACGAATGAATTAGAATGGATCGTGTGAAAGAATTAGAATGGATCGTACGAATGAATTAGAATGGATCGTACGAATGAATTAGAATGGATCGTACGAATGAATTAGAATGGATTGTACGAATGAATTAGAATGGATCGTACGAATGAACTAAAATGGATACATTCGTGCGAATGAATTAGAATGGATCGTACGAATGAATTAGAATGGATCGTACGAATGAATTAGAATGGATCTTACGAATGAATTAGAATGGATCGTACGAATGAATTAGAATGGATCGGACAAATGAATTAGAATGGATCGTACGAATGAATTAGAATGGATCGTACGAATGAATTAGAATAGATCGTGTGAAAGAATTAGAATGGATCGTACGAATGAATTAGAATGGATCGTACGAATGAATTAGAATGGATCTTATGAATGAATTAGAATGGATCGTACGAATGAATTAGAATGGATATATTTGTGCAAATGAATTAGAATGGATCGTATGAATGTATTAGAATGGATCGTATGAGTGAATTAGAATGGATCGTACGAATGAATTTGAATGGATCGTATGAATGAATTAGAATGGATCGTGCGAAAGAATTAGAATGCATTGTATAAATGAATTAGAATGGATCGTATGAATGAATTAGAATGGATCGTGCGAATGAATTCGAATGGATCGCATGATCCATTCGAATAGAATGGATCGTATGAATGAACTAGAATGGATCGGACGAATGAATAGAATTGATTGTAGGAATGAATTAGATTGGATCATATGAATGAATTAGAATGGATCGTATGAATGAATTAGAATGGATCATGCGAATGAATTAGAATGGATCGTAGGAATGAATTAGAATGGATCGTACGAATGAATTAGAATGGATCATACGAATGAATTAGAATGGATCATATGAATGAGTAAGAATGGATCGTACGAATGAAATAGAATGGATTGTATGAATGAATTAGAATGGATATATTCATGCGAATGAATTAGAATGGATCGGACGATTGAATTAGAATGGATCGTACGATTCATTCTAATTCATTCGTATGATCCATTCTAATACATTCGTACGATTCATGCTAATTCATTCGCACGATCCATTCTAATTCATTCGTACGATCCATTCTTATTCATTCATACGATCCATTCTAATTCATTCGCACAATCCATTTTAATTCATTCGTACAATCCATTCTAATTCATTCGTATGATCCATTCTAACTCATTCGGTGGATCCATTCTAATTCATTCGTACGATCCATTCTAATTCATTCCCATGATCCATTCTAATTTATTCTTACGATCCATTCTAATTCATTCGTACGATCTATTCTAATTTATTCGCACAAATCTAACCATTCTAATTCATTCATATGATTTATTCTAATTTATTCGTATGAGCTATTATAATTCATTCGTACGATCCATTCTAATTCATTCGTACGATCTATTGTAATTCATTCATACAGTCCATTTACATTCATTCGCACAAATGTATCCATTCAAATTCATTCGTACGATCCAGTCTAATTCATTTGTACGATCCATTCTAATTCCTTCGTACGATCCATTCTAATTCATTCGTATGATCTATTCTAATTCATTCGTACGATCCATTCTAATTCATTCGTACGATCCATTCTAATTGCTTCGTACGATCTATTCTAATTCATTCGTACGATCCATTCTAATTCATTCGTACAATCTATTCTAATTCATTCGTACTAATGGATACATTCGTGAGAATGAATTAGAATGGATCGTACGAATCAGTAAGAATGGATCATACGAATGAAATAGAATGGATTGCACGAATGAATTAGAATGGATCGTACGAATGAATTAGAATGGATCGTGTGAAAGAATTAGAATGGATTGTATGAATGAATTAGAATGGATCGTACGAATTAATTAGAATGGATCGTACGAAGGAATTAGAATGGATCGTACGAATGAATTAGAATGGATCGTATGAATGAATTAGAATAGATCGTACGAATGAATTAGAATGGATCGTACGAAGGAATTAGAATGGATCGTACGAATGAATTAGAATGGATATATTTGTGCAAATGAATTAGAATGGATCGTATGAATGTATTAGAATGGATCGTATGAGTGAATTAGAATGGATCGTACGAATGAATTAGAATGGATCGTATGAATGAATTAGAATTGATACATTCGTGTGAATGAATTAGAATGGATCGTATAATTGAATTAGAATAGATTTTGTGAATGAATTAGAACTGATCGTACGAATAAATTAAAATGGATACATTCGTGCAAATGAATTAGAATGGATTGTATGAATGAATTAGAATGGATTGTACGAATGAACTAGGATGGATACATTCGTGCGAATGAATTAGAATGGATCGTACGAATGAATTAGAATCGATCGTACGAATGAATTAGAATGGATCTTACGAATGAATTAGAATGGATCGTACGAATGAATTAGAATGGATAGTACGAATGAATTAGAATGGATACATTCGTGTGAATGAATTAGAATGGATCGGACGAATGAATTAGAATGGATCGTACGAATGAATTAGAATCGATCGTACGAATGAATTAGAATGGATCGTACGAATAAATTAGAATAGATACATTCGTCCGAATGAATTAGAATGGATCATACGAATGAGTAAGAATGGATCGTACGAATGAAATAGAATAGATTGTACTAATGAATTAGAATGGATCCTACGAATGAATTAGAATGGATCGTGTGAAAGAATTAGAATGGATTGTATGAATGAATTAGAATGGATCGTATGAATGAATTAGAATGGATCGTGCGAATGAATTCAAATGGATCGTACGAATTCATTCTAATTCATTCATACAATCCATTCTAATTCTTTCACAGGATCCATTCTAATTCATTTGTACGTTCCATTCTAATTCATTAGCACGATCCATGCTAATTCATTCGTACGATAATTTCTAATTCATTAGCACGATCCATTCTAATTCATTCGTACGATCCATTCTAATTCATTCGAACGATCCATTCTAATTCATTCATAGGATCCATTCTAATTCATTCATACGATCTATTCTAATTCTTTCGCACGAATGTATCCATTCTAATTCATTCGCACGAATGTATTCATTCTAATTCATTCGTACGATCCATTCTGATTCATTCGTATGATCCATTCTAATTCATTCATACGATCTATTCTAATTCATTCATACAATCCATTCTAATTCTTGCACACGATCCATTCTAATTCATTTGTACGAATCCATTCTAATTCATTCGTACAATCCATTCTATTTCATTCGTACGATCCATTCTTACTCATTCGTACGATCCATTCTAATTCATTCGCACGAATGTATCCATTCTAAATCATTCGTACGATATATTCTAATTCATTCGTACGATCCATTCTAAATCATTCGTACAATCCATTCTATTTCATTCGTACGATCAATTCTAATTCATTAGCACGATCCATTCTAATTCATTCGTACGATCCATTCCAATTCATTCGCACGATCCATTCTAATTCATTCGTACAATCCATTCTATTTCATTCGTACGAACCATTCTTACTCATTCGTATGATCCATTCTAATTCATTCGCACGAATATATCCATTCTAATCCATTCGTACGATCCATTCTAATCCATTCGTACGATCCATTCTAATTCATTCGCATGAATGTAACCATTCTAATTCATTCATTTGATCCATTCTAATTCATTCGTACGATCCATTCTAATTCATTCGTCCGATCCATTCTAATTTATTCGCACGAATGTATCCATTCTAAACCATTCATACGATCCATTCTAATTTATTCATACGATCCATTCTAATTCATTCGTAAGATCCATTCTAATTCATTCGTACGATCCATTCTAATTCATTCGTACGAATAAAATAGAATGGATTGTACGAATGAATTAGAATGGATCCTACGAATGAATTAGAATGGATCGTATGAAAGAATTAGAATGGATTGTAAGAATGAATTAGAATGAATTCGTATGATCCATTCGAATTCATTCGCACGATCCATTCTAATTCATTCATACGATCCATTCTAATTCATTCATACAATCCATTCTAATTCTTTCACACGAACCATTCTAATTCATTCGTAGAATCCATTCTAATTCATTCGTACAATCTATTCTATTTCATTCGTACGATCCATTCTTACTCATTCGTATGATCTATTCTAATTCATTCGGACGAATGTATCCATTCTAATTTATTCGTACGTTCCATTCTAATTCATTCGTACGATCCATTCTAATTCATTCGTACGATCCATTCTAATTCTTCGTCCGATCCATTCTAATTCATTCGCATGAATGTATCCATTCTATTTCATTGGTACAATCAATTCTAATTCATTCGTACGATCCATTCTAATTCATTCGTAAGATCCATTCTAATTCATTCGTACGATCCATTCTAATTCATTCGTACGATCCATTCTAATTCATTCGCACGAATGTATCCATTCTAGTTCATTCGTACGATCCATTCTAATTCATTCGTACGATCCATTCTAATTCATTCGCACGATCTATTCTAATTCATTCGTACGATCCATTCTAATTCATTCATACGATCCATTCTACGTCATTCGTACGATCCATTCTAATTCATTCGCACAAATGTATCCATTCTAATTCATTCGTACGATCCATTCTAATTCATTCGCACGATCCATTCTAATTCATTCGTACGATCCATTCTAATTCATTCGCACGATCTGTTCTTATTCATTCGCACAATCCATTCTAATTCATTCGCACGAATGTATCCATTCTAATTAATTCGTACGATCCATTCTAATTCATTCGTATGATCTATTCTTATTCATTCGCACGATCCAGTCTAATTGATTCGCACGATCTATTATAATTCATTCGCACGAATGTATCCATTCTAATTCATTTGTACGATCTATTCTAATTCATTAATATGATCCATTCTAATTCATTCGTATGATCCATTCTAATTTGTATGCACAAAGGTACCCATTCTAATCCATTCGTAGGATCCATTCTAATCCATTCGTACGATCCATTCTAATTCATTCGTACGATCCATTCCAATTCATTCGCTCGAATGTACCCATTCTAATCCATTTGTACGATCCATTCTAATCCATTCGTACGATCCATTCTAATTCATTCCCATGAATGTAACCATTCTAATTCATTCATTTGATCCATTCTAATTCATTCGTAAGATCCATTCTAATTCATTCGTCCGATCCATTCTAATTCATTCGCACGAATGTATCCATTCTAATTCATTCGTACGATCCATTCTGATTCATTCGTACGATCCATTCTAATTCATTCGTAAGATCCATTCTAATTCATTCGTACGATCTATTCTAATTCATTCGTATGATCCATTCTAATTCAATCGCACGAATGTATCCATTCTAGTTCATTCGTACGATCCATTCTAATTCATTCGTACGATCCATTCTAATTCATTCGCACGACCCATTCTAATTCATTCGTACGATCAATTCTAATTCATTCGCACGAATGTATCCATTCTAATTCATTCGTACGATCCTGAATTAGAATGGATCGTACGAATGAATTAGAATGGATACCTTTGTGCATATGAATTATCATACGAATGAATTAGAATGGATCATATTAATGAATTAGAATGGATCGTACGAATGAATTAGAATGGATACATTCGTGCGAATGAATTAGAATGGATCGTGCACGAATGTATCCATTTTAATTCATTCGTACGATCCATTCTAATTCATTAATATGATCCATTCTAATTCATTCGTACGATCCATTCTAATTCATATGCACAAAGGTATCTATTCTAATCCATTCGTAGGATCCATTCTAATCCATTCGTACGATCCATTCTAATTCATTCGTACGATCCACTCTAATTCATTCGCTCGAATGTATCCATTCTAATCCATTCGTACGATCTATTCTAATCCATTCGTACGATCCATTCTAATTCATTCGCATGAATGTAACCATTCTAATTCATTCATTTGATCCATTCAAATTCATTCGTACGATCCATTCTAATTCATTCGTCCGATCCATTCTAATTCATTCGCACGAATGTATCCATTCTAATTCATTCGTACGATGCATTCTAGTTCATTCGTAAGATCCATTCTAATTCATTCGTACGATCCATTCTAATTAATTCGTACGATCCATTCTAATTCATTCGCACGAATGTATCCATTCTAGTTTATTCATACGATCCATTCTAATTCATTCGTACGATCCATTCTAATTCATTCGCATGATCCATTCTAATTCATTCGTACGATCAATTCTAATTCATTCGCACGAATGTATCCATTCTAATTCATTCATACGATCCATTCTAATTCATTCGTATGATCCATTCTAATTCACTCATACGATCCATTCTAATACATTCATACGATCCATTCTAATTCATTTGCACGAATATATCCATTATAATTCATTCGTACGATCCATTCTAATTCCTTCGTACGACCCATTCTAATTCATTCGTACGATCCATTAAAATTCATTCGTACGATCCATTCTAATTCATTCGTACAATCTATTATAATTCATTCGTACGAATGGATACATTCGTGTGAATGAATTAGAATGGATCGTACGAATGAGTAAGAATGGATCGTACGAATGAAATAGAATGGATTGCAGGAATGAATTAGAATGGATCGTACGAATGTATTAGAATGGATCGTGTGAAAGAATTAGAATGGATTGTATGAATGAATTAGAATGGATCGTATGAATGAATTAGAATGGATCGTACGAAGGAATTAGATTGGATCGTACGAATGAATTGGAATAGATCGTACGAAGGAATTAGAATGGATCGTACGAATGAATTAGAATGGATATATTCGTGCAAATGAATTAGAATGGATCGTATGAATGTATTAGAATGGATCGTATGAGTGAATTAGAATGGATCGTACGAATGAATTAGAATGGATCGTATGAATGAATTAGAATGGATACATTCGTGTGAATGAATTAGAATGGATCGTATGAATGAATTAGAATAGATTTTGTGAATGAATTAGAACTGATCGTACGAATGAATTAGAATGGATACATTCATGCAAATGAATTAGAATGGATTGTATGAATGAATTAGAATGGATCGTACGAATGAATTAGAATGGATCGTATGAGTGAATTAGAATGGATACGAAAAAATTAGAATGGATCGTACGAAGGAATTAGAATGGATCATACGAATGAAATAGAATGGATCGTACGAAGGAATTAGAATGGATCGTACGAAGGAATTAGAATGGATCGTACGAATGAATTAGAATGGATATATTCGTGCAAATGAATTAGAAGGGATCGTATGAATGAATTAGAATGGATCGTATGAGTGAATTAGAACGGATAGTACGAATGATGTAGAATGGATCGTATGAATGAATTAGAATGGATACATTCGTCCGAATGAATTAGAATGGATCGTATGAATGAATTAGAATAGATTGTGCGAATGAATTAGAATGGATCGTACGAATGAATTAGAATGGATACATTCGTGCGAATAAATTAGAATGGATTGTATGAATGAATTAGAATGGATCGTATGAATGAATTAGAATGGATCGTACGAATGAATTAGAATAATTTGCGCGAATGAATTAGAATGGATCGTACGAGTGAATTAGAATGGATCGTACGAAGGAATTAGAATGGATCGTACGAATGAATTAGAATGGATCGTACGAATGAATTAGAAGGGATCGTGCGAAGGAATTAGAATGGATCGTACGAATGAATTAGAATGGATCGTACGATTGAATTAGAATGGATCATACGAATGAGTAAGAATGGATCGTATGAATGAATTAGATTGGATCGTACGATCCATTCTAATTCATTAGCATGGATCGTGCTAATGAATTAGAATGGAATATACGAATGAATTAGAATGGATCGTAGAATGGATCGTACGAATGAATTAGAATGAATTAGAATGGATCGTACGAATGAATTAGAATAGATCATAGGAATGAATTAGAATGGATCGTGCAAATGAATTAGAATGGATACATTCATGCGAATGAATTAGAATGGATCGTGTGAATGAATTAGAATGGATCGTACAAATAAATTAGAATGGATATATTTGAACGAATAAATTAGAATGGATCATACGAATGAATTAGAATGGATCGTACGAATGAATTAGAATGGATAGTGCGAATGAATTAGAATCGATCGTACGAATGAATTTGAATGGATCGTACGAATGAATTAGATTGGATCATACGAATGAGTAAGAATGGATCGTACGAATGAATTAGAATGGATCGTACGAATGAATTAGAATGGATCGTACGAATAAATTAGAATGGATACATTCGTCCGAATGAATTAGAATGGATCATACGAATGAGTAAGAATGGATCGTACGAATGAAATAGAATAGATTGTACGAATGAATTAGAATGGATCCTAGTACGATCTATTCTAATTCATTCGTACGATCCATTCTAATTCCTTCATACAATCCATTCTAATTCTTTCACACGATCCATTCTAATTCATTCGTACGATCCATTCTAATTCATTCGTGCAATCCATTCTATTTCATTCGTACGATCCATTCTTACTCATTCGTACGATCCATTCTAATTCATTCACACGAATGTACCCATTCGTACGAATGAATTAGAATAGATTGTACGAATGAATTAGAATGGATCGTACGAATGAATTAGAATGGATCATACGAAGGAATTAGAATGGATCGTACGAATGAATTAGAATGGATCGTACGAAGGAATTAGAATGGATCGTACGAATGAATTAGAATGGATATATTCGTGCAAATGAATTAGAATGGATCGTATGAATGTATTAGAATGGATCGTATGAGTTAATTAGAATGGATCGTACGAATAAATTAGAAAGGATTGTAAGAATGAATTAGAATAGATCGTACGAATGAATTAGAATGGATCATACGAATTAATTAGAATGGATCATACGAATGAATTAGAATGGATCGTACGAATGAATTAGAATGGATCGTACGAATGAATTAGAATGGATACATTTGTGCGAATGAATTAGAATGGATTGTGCGAATGAATAAGAACAGATAGTGCGAATGAATTAGAATGGATCGTACGAATGAATTAGAATGGATCGTGCAAATGAATTAGAATGGATTGTACGAATGAATTAGAATGGATACATTTGTGCGAATGAATTAGAATGGATTGTACGAATGAATTAGAATGGATCGTATGAATGAATTAGAATGGATCGTACGAATGAATTAGAATGGATCGTGCGAATGAATTAGAATGGATCGTACGAATGAATTAGAATGGATCGTGTGAAAGAATTAGAATGGATCGTACGAATGAATTAGAATGGATCGTGCGAATGAATTAGAATGGATCGTACGAATGAATTAGAATGGATACATTTGTGCGAATGAATTAGAATGAATCGTACGAATGAATTAGAATGGATCGTATGAATAAATTAGAATGGATCGTACGAATGAATTAGAATGGATCGTGCGAATGAATTAGAATGGATCGTACGAATGAACTAGAATGGATACATTCGTGCGAATGAATTAGAACGGATCGTACGAATGAATTAGAATGGATCGTATGAAATAGAATGGATTGTGCGAATGAATTAGAATGGATCGTGCGAATGAATTGTGGGGGAAAATCTTCGTGCCGACCCGAAGACTCTCGCAGCACCAGTCAATTGAAGGTTCGAGTTGAAGATCGTTGATCGATCTGTCAATTGGATTTGAAGTTACCTCTTTCGATATGTAAACAGAGAGGCAATCAGAGAGAGTTTGACACAAGAGATTGATCTCGGAGTTCAGCCGAAGCCTACGTCTCCGTGCTATAGGGAGCAACCCGAATTCACTAACACTTATGCTGGAGTGATCTCGACAGGCCGAGTATCACTGTAAACACTGATCTCTTTGAGAGAAAAAGAAGTTCAAAGAGAGGTGGAAGATGGGAAGTTGGAAATCCCAAAGCTCTGGTTTTAGAACTGAGAATTCGATCCATTTACATTTGAAGGCTCTGCTATTTATAGGCTTCTCTAGGAGGAATTCCGGGGTGAATGGCGGTTTCTGCTGCCGTATCTGGGGATCCTCCAGGCAGGGCCGGTGGGTCCCGCGGTAGTCTTCGTGGGTCCACCAGGCAGGGCCGGTGGGTCCCGTGGTAGTCTTCGTGGGCCCACCGGGCAGGGCCGGTGGGTCCCGCTGTAGTCTTCGTGGGCCCACCGGGCAGGGCCGGTGGGTCCCGCTGTAGTCTTCGTGGGCCCACCGGGCAGGGCCGGTGGGTCCTGCTGTGGTCTCCGGGGGCCCACCAGGCTGGGCCGGTGGGTCCCGTGGTAGTTTTCGTGGGCCCACCGGGCAGGGCCGGTGGGTCCCGCTGTGGTCTCCGGGGGCCCACCAGGCAGGGCCGGTGGGTCCTGCTGTTGGCAACCTTCTTACCAAAATTTGCACCCACAGTTACCCCCTCCAAGTTAGCTAGAGATCATCTGGCTGGCTTGGATTTGGTGCAAAAAACAGCAACCCCCTGTCTAAAAAGGTACAAAGAGGTTTGTCGAAATGTTAGTATAAAAAAGGCTGATCGGTCAATTTTGACCGATCGGTCCATTTTGACCGATCGGTCAGTTTCTACCGGTCAAGGATTGTGTGATCGGTCAAAAAACATGGTTTTTTGACCGATCCAGTGGAATTTTGACCGATCGGTCGATTTTGACCGATCGGTCAATTTTGACCGATCGGTCAAATTTGACCGATCGGTTAAATTTGACCGAACGGTCAATTTCTACCGGTCAAGGATTGTGTGATCGGTCAAAAAACATGGTTTTTTGACCGATCCAGTGGAATTTTGACCGATCGGTCGATTTTGACCGATCGATCAATTTTGACCGATCGGTCAAATTTGACCGATCGGTTAAATTTGACCGAACGGTCAATTTCAACCGGTCAAGGATTGTGTGATCGGTCAAAAAACATGGTTTTTTGACCGATCCAGTGGAATTTTGACCGATCGGTCGATTTTGACCGATCGGTCGATTTTGACCGATCGGTCAAATTTGACCGATCGGTTAAATTTGACCGAACGGTCAATTTCAACCGGTCAAGGATTGTGTGATCGGTCAAAAAACATGGTTGTTTGACCAATCCAGTGGAATTTTGACCGATCGGTTGATTTTGACCGATCGGTCAATTTTTACCGATCGGTCAAATTTGACAGATCGGTTAAATTTGACCGAACGGTCAATTTCAACCGGTCAAGGATTGGGTGATCGGCAAAAACCCTCAATTTTTCACCGGATCTAGTAGAAAATCGACCGATCGGTTGATTTTGGCCGAACGGTCATATTTGACCGTTCGGCTAAAATCAGCCGGTCAAGGTTTGGGTGATCGGCAAAAAACCTCAGTTTTTCGCCGGATCTACTAAAAAATCGACCGATCGGTTGATTTTGGCCGAACTGTCATATTTGACCGTTCGGCTAAAATCAGCCGGTCAAGGTTTGGGTGATCGGCAAAAAACCTCAGTTTTTCGCCGGATCTAGTAGAAAATCGACCGATCGATTGATTTTGACCGAACGGTGAAGTTTGACCGTTCGGCTAAAATCAGCTGGTCAAGGTTTGGGTGATCGGCAAAAACCCTCAGTTTTTCACCGGATCTAGTAGAAAATCGACCGATCGGTTGATTTTGGCCGAACGGTCATATTTGACCGTTCGGCTAAAATCAGCCGGTCAAGGTTTGGGTGATCGACAAAAAACCTCAGTTTTTCGCCGGATCTAGTAGAAAATCGACCGATCGATTGATTTTGACCGAACGGTCAAGTTTGACCGTTCGGCTAAAGTCAGCCGGTCAAGGTTTGGGTGATCGACAAAAAACCTCAGTTTTTCGCCGGATCTAGTAGAAAATCGACCGATCGGTTGATTTTGGCCGAACGGTCATATTTGACCGTTCGGCTAAAATCAGCCGGTCAAGGTTTGGGTGATCGGCAAAAAACCTCAGTTTTTTGCCGGATCTAGTAGAAAATCGACCGATCGATTGATTTTGACCGAACGGTCAAGTTTGACCGTTCGGCTAAAATCAGCCGGTCAAGGTTTGGGTGATCGGCAAAAACCCTCAGTTTTTCATCGGATCTAGTAGAAAATCGACCGATCGATTGATTTTGACCGAACGGTCAAGTTTGACCGTTCGGCTAAAATCAGCCGGTCAAGGTTTGGGTGATCGGCAAAAAACCTCTGTTTTTCGCCAGATCTAGTAGAAAATCGACCGATCGGTTGATTTTGGCCGAACGGTCATATTTGACCATTCGGCTAAAATCAGTCGGTCAAGGTTTGAGTCTTGAACCTGTACTTTTGAGGAAGTGGTATAGCTTGTGCTTCTTCTTTGATCTTTGGCAGTCTTGAATATCGATGGAGTTTGATTTTCTCTGCTTTGAATCTTGTGTTTGCCGGAATGTGGTTTTGAACCGGCGGTCCGGTTTACTTAGACCGGTGGCTTGCTTGAATCGTTGGTTTATGTGGACCGATGGGTCTGACGCTTCGTCTGGTCCGACTGTTCGCCTGATTTAGCGCTTACTACGGATGGAAGCCACGTGTACCTACAAAAACACGCGATTTGATACGGTGAAGACACGTGTCTTCTCGATTTGCGTACCTATTTTACCTTGGGTATATAAGTTTCACTGGCTGTCATTTTCGCCTCACGCTTTCAGAATTTTTCGAAGTCCAGACTCTTTGCTTTTCCATCTTTCGTTCTTCATCTCTTTTCGATCAGTCAAATGGCGTCTTCGGGCAATTCGAAGAAGAGTGTTCCTTCCAAGAGGAAGGGCAAGGAAGTTATCGAGGTCTCTTCTGTTCCGAAGGGCCGAGGCAAAGGCAGGGCAGAATTGATCGAGCTTGGCCAACTGGGCAAGAGGCATCAAGGAGTGGGATTTGCTTCTGCACCGTCAAGGCCAGAGCAGATTCCCAAGGCAAAGTTTGTCCTCTGCCCGCAGTTACCTCTGGAGGCGGAGATGGAGTTTGGGTACAACATCGGCAGCAGACTTACATATGCCAAGAGGGAGAAGCTGCAGGAGTTGCTGTCATTTTTCACAGAGGGAAAGTCTCGACCAGCGCTCCCTGGAGTTTTATCCGCTTTCGGCGTTGATAGGCGGACAGTCTTTGTCTCGTGGGCGAGCAAGGAGCAAGTGATGGGAACCATCGTCACGATCGGCCAGCTCAACTATGGACTGCGCCTGCCGCTGCTGCCTTTCGCCGCGAGGTTGCTGAACGCCTCCGGTCTCTGTCCCGGGCAGGTCACTGGGAACTCCTGGAGAATCATCTACGCTTTCTGTCGCGTAGAGTCGGACTTTCAGAAGGAGCTAAGGGAATGCTACTCCAGCCTCCCTGAAGGTGAAGAAGCCCGAATCGAGCTGGGGTATTTCTTCTATCACTACCGATGGGCCTGGAGGAAGGACAACCCATTCTACTATCTGACGGGTGTGTCTGCTCTTCGGCCGATTGCTGACACTATCGGTTCTGATAAGCTCTACACTGACTGGCCGTTGTCGGTGTCTGGTGCCTGGACTCTGATGTCTGTTCCTGAGGTGCCCCGATACAAAGTGCATGACGAGATTGATATGTACTGCACAGGAGGAGCTCTCTCTTGGCCTCCAGAGCGAGTAGGGGTCCTTGACAACCTCTTCTTGGAGTTGACATGTGGGACTAGATCGTGGAAGCAATTCTCGAATTGCCCAGTCCGACATGGCAAGGCCAACCTCCTCCACCGATCGAAGCTTCGCTATGAAGATAATGAGGTCATCTACTCCGATTACGAGGAGGACCCTCAGTCTGGAAAAATTATTAGAAAGCTTCGATTCGAGAAGAAGTCTTATGGAGCCAGGCGCGTACTTCCTTCAGAGGAGAAACTGGTGATTCCGAAGGGGCCAGCGAAGAAGAAAAGGAAAATCCCCATTAAACAGGAGGAGGATGAGGAGAAAAAGAAGGAGGAAAATGAAGATGAAGAGGAAGTAGAGAGAGAGGAGGAAGGTGGAGGTGAAGATGAAGAGGATGTGGATGGTGACGATGATGAAGAGGATGGCGAAGATGATAATGAAGATGGGGGTGGTGAGGAAGAAATTCCTCCCACCCCCACTGATGGTGGCCAAAGACATGGGGATGGTGAGGAAGAAATTCCTCCCACCCCCACTGGTGGTGCTGACGAGGATTCGCAGCCTATCCTCATAGACGAGGGTAAGGCTCGGAAGATGGAGGGGGTTATGGATGCAACTAGCGATGGCCCCAAAGTGATTCCTATATATCACTTTGGGGAATTGAAGAAGAACCCCCTGCGCTTTAAAATCAAGCTATCGGGGAGTGGTGGGGTTGGAAGCAACCCTGCACCTCTCAATCAAATACCTCCCGAGGTTCCCCGTCTCGAAGGGGCGACAATAAGTGGGGGTGTGGAGGTTGAACAACCCCCACCCCCTTCGCGATCTCTGGCGGAGGAAGTTGCTGCTATGGTGGCAGGGCTCACCTCCTCGAGTGGGCAAGAAGACGAAGGGGGAGCATCACCTCCTCGAGATGTTCCCTCTCCTGCTCACTTGGAGAGAGAAAGCCGGGTGGGTGATGCTACTCCTCATCCTTTGCCAGAGCCAATCCCCAGCAAGGAGAAATCGACCCCCAAGGGTAAGAGCTCCGACAGTGGGAAGGGAAAGGCTCCCCAAGTCGAGGCTTCAGGTATCTGTACTAACCTGTTTTGATTGACTTCCTCGTCTTTGAAGCTTGAAAATATACTAACACTTAGAATTGCTGCATGGATTGTAGGTACACCTGCTGGCCCGGCTAAGAAGAAGATAAAGAGTTTGGGTGATGTTGACATCAACCATCCTACCAACGCGATCCGGCAGCTTTGCAATCTTCCGGAAGCTACTTTTGAAGAAGCCTTCGATCGGCTTGAAGTTGTGGTATGTGCATGTGCTTTGATCAATTGTTCGAGTTGATTCTTCAGAATAATTCTAACTCTGTCCATTTGCAGAACTCAGCCTGTTTGAGAATCGCAAGCAAGCTCTCCAGGAAGGCAGGAGAACGGGAGGCCGCATCTGAGGTAACCCGTTTGACGACCGAACTGAAGGCTGTGAGCGAGGAGAGAGATAGGCTGAGGGAAATCCTGTCTTCGAAGAAAACCTCTCTCAAAGCCAAGATTGAGGATCTTTGCAAGGGGAAGCTGGAGATCAAGGGGCTGCAGGATCGTTGTGAGGCGCAGAGTCACGAGCTTGAATCCTTGAAGAATCGACTCTCCAAGGTTGAGGACGTGTCCTGCAGTCGCACCAACGAGATCAAAGAGCTGAAGGAACAACTTGCTACTCAGCACGCTGTCTTCACTGCCAGAGAGGAGACTTCCAAGAAGGCACTGGAGCATGCGCTATCTGAATGCAAGGTTTACAAGGAAACAGCTGAGAAGGCGGCAGAGGCACTCAGGGCATATGTCAGCAGTGTTCGATCTTCGAAAGCTTCGGTTGCGAGCAAGCCTCGTGGCGAATCTGAAGAAGAGAAGTCACGTGCTCCAAGCGTAGCCAAACCCTGATGTATTTCTACCTTTTCTTTGTTGTTCACACTTGTAAACTCTTGACATATAGCAGTTCATCATTGTACTTGGCAAATTTTGATAATAGAAATCTTTTTGGATGTTTGAAAATTGAATCTCTTGAGTTGAATGTCTTTGAATATCATGTTCTGGATAGCATTAGAATAGATACAATCTTTTGAATGTTAGGGGTCGAGTCGCAACTCAATTACCCAAACTTGAAACTTGAATATTGAATTGGAATTCGTATAACACTTGTATGTGAGGGGTTGAGTCGCAACTCAAGTACCCAAACATGTTAAACGATATCGAAATTGATTGAAATTGAATATTGAAATTTGAAAGTCAGTTTAACATTTGCCAGTAAGGGGTTGAGTCGCAACTCTAACACCCAAACTTGTTAAAAAGACTTGGTAACTTGAATATGGTCAGTTTTTAACATTTGCTAGTAAGGGGTTGAGTCGCAACTCTAACACCCAAACTTGTTAAAAGACCTGGTAATTTGAATATGGTCAGTTTTTAACATTTGCTAGTAAGGGGTTGAGTCGCAACTCTAACACCCAAACTTGTTAAAAGACCTGGTAATTTGAATATGGATAACTTGAAACTGCTTCAGAATCTTGAATTGAAAAGCTGAACACTTACAAATTTGAGCACTTAAAAGAGATCTTTATTCATCACAGAATTTACATCATGGATAGAACATCTTGAGGTGCCTAGAATTCCAAGCTCGAGGCAATCTATCTCCTTCTGGTGTGATCAATCTGTAAGAACCTTTGCCTCCTACTGATTCGACGATATATGGACCTTCCCAGTTGGGAGCAAGCTTCCCACTGCTGTGTTCTTTAGTGTTGTAAAAAACTGCTCTGAGAACTAGGCTGCCCACTGGGAATTGTCTCTTATAGACTTTCTCATCGTAGACTCTTTTGATCTTCTGCTGGTATTTGGCCACACGAAGGGATGCTTGATCTCGTAGTTCTTCTGAGAAGTCTAGATCATTGATTCGTAGTTCTTCGTTGATTCCTTCTTCAACTGCTCTAGTCTTCAGAGTACTTGATATGTTTTCTGTTGGGAGCACTGCTTCCGATCGATATGTTAGACGGAAGGGTGAGAACCCTGTTGATCTTCTCGGAGTTGTGCGATACCCCCAAAGAACTTCAGGTAGGACCTGTTCCCACAATCCTTTCTTGTCGTTGAGTTTCTTCTTGAGTATACCAAGAATAGCTCTATTGGAGGCTTCTACTTGGCCATTGCATTGAGGGTACCTTGGAGTTGAATAGAATAGTTTGATACCGTTGTTCAGACAGAACTCTCGGAATTTGTCGGAGTCAAATTGAGCTCCATTGTCAGCAACGAGAACTTGAGGTATGCCGAACCTTGAGAAGATGTTGTGCCGAATGAATTTGATCACTTCGTCGTCAGTTTCTCGGAAGAGGAGCACAGCTTCAACCCATTTGGTGAAATAATCAGTGGCCAGCAATAGATACTTCTTCTTGCTCGGAGTTGGAGGGAAAGGACCCAGGAAATCTAACCCCCATTGATGGAAAGGCCAGGGGCTTGACAATTGATGAAGTTCATCTGCAGGGAGATGGATAGCTCGAGCGTGTCGTTGGCAAGGTTCGTACCTTTGAACAACTTGTTGAGCATCCCTTGCCATTATTGGCCAGTAGTACCCTTGTAGCTTCGTCTTGGCTTCAAGAGATCTTCCTCCCGAATGATTTCCACAAGCTCCAGAGTGGATATCAATCAGGATTGCCCGTGCTTGCTCGGGACCAAGGCACTTGAGCAACATCCCGTTGTGAGATTTGAAATATAGATCTTCTCCTTGTAGAATATAGCATGGGAGCTTCCTTTGAACTCTTCGGGCTTGATTTGGATCTTCCGGTATTTTGCCATGCTTGAAGAAGTCGAAAATTGATAGTCTCCAATCTTCAAGCTGATCTCCACCCCCAGATTCTTTTGTAGTAGTAAGGATCTGTTGATCGGGGGTGGTCTTGGGCACTTCTTGATAATCGATCTGTATTTGCCTTCCTCCGAGTGAGTCTTCAAGAACTGAGGCAGCATTGGCTAAGGCATCTGCTTCTCGGTTCTCTGCTCTGGGGATTTGAATGAATTCAGCACCAATAAAACGTTGTTGAAGATGTCGTACTAAGGCCAAGTAGAGTTGCATTCTTTCTTCGCGAGCTGTGTACTCTCCATTGATTTGCCTTATAATCAATTGGGAGTCGCTGTAGACGATGATTCGATCTACCCCCAGGGATTTCGCCATCTCGAGTCCGGAAATGAGTGCTTCGTACTCGGCTTCGTTGTTGGTGGCAGTGAATCCGAGGAGAGTGGCCTTTTGGAGATGATCCAGTTCGGGGGATATCAATACTATCCCAGTTCCCGAACCGATCGAACTTGAAGCTCCATCAGTATAAAGCTTCCATGCAGGAGTTGCAGCAGGAGCTTCGAGGCTTGGATCAATTTTTGTTGCAAGATTGATCGGAGTATTGTCCTCATCTTCTAAGCGCATGTCGACATCTTCTTCCCAAGTGATAGGGTCTTCAACTGGGAAGTCAGCTAGAAAATCAGCAACTGCTTGACCTTTGATAGAAGTGCGAGATTCGAATTGAATCCCCAGAGCACTCATTTCGATCACCCATTTGGTCATTCGACCAGCTCGACCAGCTTTGTCAATGATATCTTTGAGTGAGTGTTCTGAAATGACAGTGATCTGGTGGGAGACGAAGTACGGTTGGAGACATCGCGATGCAGTGAGCAAGGCTAGGATGACCTTCTCCGTTTTTGAGTAGCGAGTTTCAGCTGGAAGAAGAGTATGGCTGATGTAGTAGACTGGATGTTCGACGCCTTCTCTTCTACTGACTAGGACCGCGCTGATTGCTTGATCGGTCACGGCCAGGTAGAGCCACAAGTCTTCTTTTGGCAGTGGAGCAGTCAGGATAGGAGCTTGCACCAGATATTTCTTGATGCTTTGAAATGCTTCTTCACAGATTGGACTCCAGCCGGATGCATCCGCCTTTCGTAGTTTGTCGAAGAGGGGTTTGCATTTGTCGGAAGATTTTGAGATGAATCGATTGAGTGCTGCTAACCTTCCAGTGAGGCGTTGAACTTCTTTCCGATTTGTAGGTGAAGGCATATCGATGACGGCTCGAATTTGATCGGGATTAGCTTCAATACTCCTCCTGGTCACAAGATGACCCAGGAATTTGCCAGATTGAACACCGAAAGCGCACTTGGCTGGATTGAGCTTCATACGATATTTTCGAAGAACTTGAAAGGTTTCCGCCAGATCAGAAAAATGTTTGCTTCGCACAGAGCTCTTGGTGAGGAGATCATCGACGTAGACTTCGACGTTGCGACCGATCTGATCTTTGAACATCTTTGTGACTAACCTTTGATAGGTAGATCCAGCATTTTTGAGGCCGAACGGCATTACATTGTAGCAGTAGAGACCTCGGCTAGTCACAAAGCAAGTCTTCTCTTGATCGTCTGGATGAAGTGGAATTTGATTATATCCAGAATACCCATCCATGAAAGACAATAGCTCATGGCCAGCAGTGGCATCGACGAGTCTATCGATTCTTGGCATGGGGAATGGGTCTTTGGGGCAAGCCTTGTTGAGGTTGGTGAAGTCGATGCAGACTCTGACTTTCCCATTCTTCTTTGGAACAGCAACTATGCTAGAGATCCAGGTAGGATACTCTACTTCACGGATGAAGCCTGCTGCGAGTAGCTTGGTGATTTCTTCTTGAACAGCAACTTGCAGCTCTGGTTGGATGGTGCGTGGTTTTTGCTTGACAGGTTTCACCTCTTCCTTGATCGCAAGTCGGTGACAAGCGTCATCCGGATTGATACCAGGCATGTCTTCGAAACACCAGGCGAAGACGTCGATATTGGACTGGAGGAAAGATACCATGTCTTGCGCTTCTGCGTCGCTAAGACCGGTACCAATAAATGTTTGTCGAGGGAGATCTCCACTGCCAATATTGATAGGGATGATTTCTTCAATTGAAGGTGATGTTTCCCATTCGATTGGTGGAGGTTCGGACAGCGGAATCTCCTTTGATTGCTATTTGGAAGAGGGACCAGCTTCATCTCGCGGCCGCTTTGGAGGAGCAATGTTGATCTTTCGATCTGTCTTAGCCGCAGCAGCCTCACAAGACCTTCCAGCTTGCTGATCACCTCGAATGCAGACAATGCCTTCCCCAGTTGCAAACTTGAGTAATTGATGATAAGAAGAAGAGATGGCATTGATCTGGTGGAGGAATGGTCGCCCGAGGATGGCGTTGTAGCTGGATACTCCTTCGACAATTGCAAACCTCACTGAGACTCGAGTCTCTCGGCTGAGGTCCAGAGTGAATCTTGATTCGCCCACCGTGATGCTTTGTTCGCCGTTAAAGCCAGTGATCACGGTCGGGACGACGTCGAGGCTTTGATATTTATGTCCCAGACGTTTGAAGCAGTCTGAGAACATAATATCGATAGAACTCCCGGTGTCAATGAGGATCCGATTGACGGTGCTTCCGTCGATGACGAGTTTCAAAACCAGGGGGTCTCGATGTGGAGTATGAACTCCTTGAAGATCGGTGTCGTTGAAGACGATGGACGGCCAAGCAAGACCTTCGATGGGCTTCTCGATCCAAGTGTCTTCCTTGTTTGCCGCAGCACGAACATGGAAGATGCGCCGAACTTGTCGATCCACTTCTTTCCCGGTCACTGCTTGGTTGTGCAATGATCCATGAATGCCAAAGACATTGTCATTCACAGAGATAGGTTGCCGGTCAGAGGAGATTTGATGTATCCAACACACTTCTTTCACCTTTGCAGAGGTTCGATGTTGATCATGCCCGTTGTTGACGAATTCTTGAAGGTGGCCCTCTCGCAGTAAGTCTTCAAGATGGAACTTCAATCGATAGCACCGGTCGGTGGAGTGGCCGTGATTTCGATGGAATTCGCAGTAGACTGTTTTGTCTGCTGTGAATTTGGAGTTTGGCTAAAGAGGATTGGGCCTCCGAAGATATTCGTCATGTTGAATGCGGTCGAGTATCTGTTCGACCGGCATATTCCACTCGGTGAAAGTGGTCTTTGTTGGAGATCGACGCCCTTCATTCTTTGATCGTTTATTGGCTGGAGGGGCTGCTGCCTCAGCATTGTGAGCCTTGGCAGCATACTTGGGAGCTTCTCTCTCCGCAGGCCTTCGTTTTGTTTCTCGCCCTTTCCGAGCGACTTGATCGTCTTCGACCTCGATCTCTCTCTGGATTCGATCGAACATAGCACCTAGAGAAGGAGGGGGATTACGGATGAAGTCGTTGTAGATGTGTAGATCGAAGCGGAGAGCGTTCTGGAAAGCCAACATGATGGCTTCATCATCTAGGTGTCTTCCAGAGAGGGCAGCATGCTCGTTGCGAAACCTCCTAGTGAAACTTCGGAGAGTTTCGTCAGCACCCATCCTTAGCCGATAGAGAGAGTCAAGCTTCTTCTCGGGCTTCAGATTGAGCTGATAATGCTGCACAAAGAATTTAGCCAAAACATCGAACTGGGTGATGGACCTAGCTCGGAGATTATGATACCAGTCGAGCGACGGTTCATCGAGACTTCCTGCAAAGGTGCGGCAAAGCATATTGTTTTCTTCTTCATGCGGCGTTAAGGCTTGCTTGAAGGCAAGGATGTGGAGAGTAGGATCTCCTCTGATGCAGTTGAATTTGGGGAGGATTGGAGTTCTCCATCCCCTTGGAAATGTTGTCTCAAAGCGACTTCGATGTAGAGGCCCAGCAGAAGAATAGCCATCCCTGCGACCATGTCCTCGACCTAGAGGTGGGTCAAGAGGCAAGATCGCAAGGTCGTGCTCAGGCATCGAAGTATTTGCCGGTTGAAGTCGATGTCGGAGGTCCGATCCAAGCCCACGCTGAAGTGGAATGGGGAATGGAAGGGGAAACTCGACTCTTTGAAGGAGCGCCTTTCATTTGGTGCCTCCTTGGTATGTTGAGTTTTGAAGGTGTCCTCTTGTCGCAATTGCGGCCAGAAGACGATTGGGAAGATTCGCCTTCGAGGCGATCCCAAACACTTTGTGTAATACCCGGATATTTCGAACTACTTTAAATAGTTTATATGTGTGACTGTCATTTTTGTGACAATGTGATTTAATTACGTGTACATATTGTACTGTTGTGACCAGAGTTGCTGGACCGTCACAACATCGGTTTGTCTGCACCGGTTTGAGGTGAGTATGAATAGTATGAAAATAACACCATGCTCATGGGATATTAATTTGATATAACTAGGGCCATCAAAATTCAACATGATCGCACCGTTAACCCACCTCGTTAAAGGCCGTCTTAAGGGGATTTTCTGGAGTTGAACCAGAGTCCCGACGGCTGGTGGTATTAGTTTTCTTATTTTAGGCTCTCCAAATCTAGATAGTATAGAATGCTCGGATATGGACGAGGCTAGCGTACTTGCGTCTGGCTCGTCGAATCATTCTCCGTGGATTATTCGCATATGCAAATCGGAGCCCAAACGATAAATTTAGAGTAATTTCTGGTTACGAGCAGGAATGACAGCATGTGGAACTTGCAGGAGCGACCTGACCCGTTATACCCAACATTGCATGGTGTCAGTGGAAAGTCTAACTCCCCAAGGCTTGTTTTCCTTGAAAATAAAATAAAATAATATTAAATAAACAAAAACCAAAACCCATCTGTCAACTTTGTTGAAGACCTTCTCTTCTCATTTATGTGTTAGCTGTCACTTTTTGACAAAGGCTCAAATCACCATTCAATGCCCTCCATGCTAGCCGTACTTTTTTGAAGAAGAGGATCGGTAGCCATCCAAATCAAATCTAGCAGATCTGATCCGCCGCCCTTAAATTTTGGCATGTCTTATGCATCTTGTCTCCTCAGATTTTATTTAAAGCATCTCCACTCACCTATCATTGCCGGATGACTGAGCGAAGTATAGAGAGGGAGAGGGAAAGAGAGAGGAGCACCTCCACCATGCAACCCTTCCATATGACTCCCCTCCGACCACCCACGACAACATCTTCATCTTCGAGTCCACCAAGGTAAGCCGCCCATCACCTTGCTTCCTCCTCCTCTTCTCTCCACCATGACACCATCACCGGCCATGCACTCCCCAGACGAGATCTAACCAATCAGCCCCAACCAAAGAGACGTCCATGCCGAGCCGAGCACCTCACGGCCATGGCTTCTCTCCCTCCTTCACGAGTTGGGTAGGGATTCCATGGTGGCCACCGGTGGAACCTAGCGACCCCGATGGCGTTGGGGCATCTAGGAGACCACAACCCCGCGTTTGAACGGCACGGGGTGATCGGAAAATGGGTGCCGAGGCGATGGGTTCATAGTGAACCCATTGCTCTGTTTTTTTTCTCTTGTTGAAGAAGAAGAGGGACATGGGTGGCATTTTCAGATTTGTATTAAGTTGGATTCTACCCCATTAAATATTTAAAATCTGAACCCGACCCGACTATCCCTCTAAACCGACCCGACTGCATAGTATGCAATGAACCGGCCTGGTTCATTCGAACCAGACCCTTGAATCGGCCAAACTTGGTTCGACCATAGATTCTCCGTCCGATGTCGGAATGCCGCGAAACTGGCGGCATTGGAACCGGATCGAAAAATACTACCTGATAATCCTGGTTTCATCATGTAAAAATCACTTTTAAAATCCTATTTATAGCCATGAAACCGAGCTAGTCGACTTCCATGGTTCGATCATCTTTTTTTTGTCCGAATTCGGATTTGGACGAAATTGGCGGCATTAGAATTAATTTTCCAAGATGGGCCTGATGGCTTGGGTTTAACAACCTGAGTCCATATGTACCTTATAGAATTTAATTTTGGGTCGTATAGTTGCACGGGTTTCCGTGTTACTGACCCGGTACCGGTCCCCTGCCGAGGGTGACCCGGATTTCTTCCATAGGCCATATTTTTATAATCATCTAGAATGGAAAAATCTCATGGGTTAGCTCGAAACCCATGTACACACTTGCCCATGTCGAGGGTAGGTCTAGCCACCGTATCGCACCGATTTGACCCCTACGAACCTTCATCCTATCAATCACGCTTGTGCAATCCAAATCTACCGACCCATTGTCGTTTAGTTGCTAGGTTAGTGATGCCTTCTTATTTGATGTGTTTTTAGCATTGGAGCTTCCTAGTGGTGGTCGTGCACTTGGATACCCGGGTGTGGACATTAGGACACTTGGTACAGGAGGTTGCTATTCTAGCTAAAGTAAGTTACTCTTACTATGTCATCTACAATAGTAGACTGTTTAGTGTAGCTTTGTAGTATTCTAAAGCTTGCATGGGGAATGATGTGCCTAATGCATGTGTTAAATCGCATGTGGGGAGTGGGCACATCATTACATGCGAAGATGGTTACCGTCTAATTGCTTTAAACTTGAACAATGAGATATTTGATAGCATGGTAATAGTATATTGAGAACATGTCATTCTATTAATATAGATATAACAATCACTTATGAATTGTGCGTGAGATATAATAACTTATATGTGAACTTGGTTGAGTTGCCGACGAGCAACGATACCGGCTGTCTCGGTAACTGAGGCAGGGTGGATAATACTGAATCATCGTTTGACTGAGATGTGACATTGTTGCTTCCTAGAGGGAAGTGTGTAGGAAGACCCGTGTGCACGAGTGGAAGGTGAACCACTATTCGTGCACAATCTGAATAAAGTAGGTAGGGTCACGGGGTTGGGCAGGCGGTAAAGCCAGGGGCTTGAGAGCTTTGGCCTAGTAGTCCACTCCTGAGGTATGACCTCGAAAAAGTAAGATGGGCGGTAGAGCTCCTCCGTGAGAGACGGGAAACCCCTTTTGGCCATTTGGGTAAACTTTCTACTGGAGGATCCAAGGTAACTTGTGTCCAGTAGGTTTCTGTTGTCGGAACTGGTAGAAAACCGACGGTTCACAAATATTTGAAATAAATATATAGATATCTTTTTCTGCAAAACTAAATTATTATATGAGCATGGAATTAACAATTGTGGCATATTGTATATCATTGACATTATATATTAGAATGCATGCTTAGATATACTAAATTGTATGCTGGAGTAGTAGCTTAGTATTAGTAGTCTTACTAGTCTTTACGTAGACTAATCTCCCATTTCTATGGGGGCTGCCCATTCCCACGGGCAGATCCAGTTTCAGGTCAGCAATAATTGGTGATTAGAGACAGGCGTGGTCTTGGAGCGGCGATAATCAGATATTTTATTAGTAGTTAGCAGTTTTCTCTTTCAGCAGTTATGTAATAAGTGATTTGTACTAATCCGTTTGGGACTTGAGATAATGGGTTATGATTATTTGTGGAATGAATATGAGTCATATATCATAATGGTGGTAGTTGATATTCTTTGAGGCTTCTATTTACCTTTAATCACCTCCAAATTTTGGAGCATCTTATTTGCCCGAAATTTGGGGTGTGACAACTTGGTATCAGAGCCCAGGGATATGACCTGAGGAAGTAGTTAAAGTTATAAGTAGTTGAGGTTTAGAAATCGGAGTAAGGATAAGATTCTAAGGATTTGGAAATAGACTTTATAGAGTTTTGATTAGAGTTATTGGATGCAGATGGCTGGTACTAGGGCACGAACCTCCTCTTCTGAGGTGGAGGCAAATAATCAAACTCCTACAGAGATGTTGCAAAGCATGGCAAGCATGATGCGTCAGCAGCAAGCCATGATGCAGCGTCAACAGGAGGTAGTGGAGCGGCAGCAGCAGGCTGCTCAGGAGCAAACTAGTGCAGCAAATGCAGCCCTAGCTCAGACTACTCAGGCTCAGCAGCAGGGCGCACCTCGAGCTGAGGGAGATCGCATGGGGAAGATTATGAAGGAGTTCCGTGCGATGTATCCCCCGATCTTCAAGGGTGAACCAGACCCCTTGGAGGCGGACCGATGGCTGCAACAGATCCAGAAAGTGTTGAACGTCTTAGAAGTAACTGGAGAGAGACGAGTTTCCCTCGCCTCTTACCAGTTTGAGGCGGAGGCAGAGTTCTGGTGGCAGTCAGTTCTGAGTTCGAGGTCTGCAGACCGAGGTACCATCGAGTGGGAAGAATTTGAGGAGATCTTTCGTAGAAAGTTCTTCCCAGTGCCGATACAAGACAAGATGGAAGCGGAATTCTTGGCCCTCTACCAAGGATCCCGTACGGTGGCACAATATGAGGCTAAGTTTTCCGAGCTTGCTAGATATGCGCCACATCTAGTGGCTACTGATGCTCGAAGGGCTAAACGTTTCGAGATTGGTCTGAATCCTCCAATCAGAGGAAAGGTTGCAGCGTTCATGGGCCAGTCTTATGAGGAGGTAGTCACTCGATCACTTACTGTGGAGCAAGAAGTGGTGGAGTCTCGTAAGATACTCGAGAAGCGAAGTGGTAGTAGTCGTGGTGGGCCATCCTTTCATAAGAAGCCAAAAATCTTAGAGCCTCGACCCCAACAGCAACGATAGTTTCAGTTCAGGCCTTCTGGTGATTTTCAGGCCTTTCGCCCGAGAGCGGGCTGCTTTACTTGTGGTGCCCCAGACCATATAAAGCGGGATTGTCCACGTCGGCCCCCACGAGCAGCACTTCCAGCACCCCCAGTTAGACAAGCCCTCCCACCTCCACCAGTTCCCCAACCACAACACCAGGGGTCTCAGCAGTATCGCCCTCCCCAGCAGCAACAGTGGTTGCCTCCCCCTCGTCAGGGCGGCGAAGGTCAGCAGAACCAGGGAAGGGCGTATATGTTGGTCGGCCAGGACCAAGGAGCTTCTGGTGCAGTAATAGAAGGTACCCTTTTAACTAATAGTTCGTTTCTATTGGTAGATTGAGTAGGATCATGTCTTCCTTACATATTGCATTTCTACAACCAGGTGCACTTCCTATTTTCTCTACCATAGCACATGTGGTTTTTGACTCTGGGTCTACACACTCCTATATAGTACCAAGTTTTGTGGCTGCCTTAGGACTAAAGTCAGAGCCCTTGGGGCATGT
This sequence comes from Chamaelirium japonicum, assembly GCA_947650365.1. NCBI lineage: Eukaryota > Viridiplantae > Streptophyta > Magnoliopsida > Liliales > Melanthiaceae > Chamaelirium > Chamaelirium japonicum. The sequence goes on from CANTAL010000111.1 coordinate 293,418, forward strand.
CCTATCGGTGATCTCACCACTCGGAGCATACACTGAGGTGGATAGAGTCTGTCAAGGTTGCGTAATCCATATTGGAGATAAGGAACTCTTGGCAGACCTAATTATCCTTCACCTTGAAAGTATGGATGTTCTTCTCGGTATGGATTGGTTAGCATCCTACCATGCATCGTTGGATTGCTATTCCAAGAAGATTTCCTTCACACCCCCACATAGCGAGCGCTTTGTCTTCATCGGGAATAAGATGGCTTTTCTATACCCGACTCCTCAGAGGATGCCCAATCTTAGTATCTTAGCGCAGTTGATAACCGAGATCGACGAAGTCATCCCTCCAGAGGTCTCCCCTGTTGTGCGAGACTTTACAGATGTTTTTCCAGAACATCTTCCAGGTCTTCCTCCAGCTAGGGAGGTAGAGTTCTGTATTGAGTTACTTCCTGGGACTGCACCTATTTCCATAGCTCCATACCGCATGGCCCCAGCGGAGCTTAAGGAATTAAAGGTACAGTTGGAGGAGCTTTTGGACCTTGGGTTCATCCGCCCTAGTGTTTCTCCATGGGGTGCCCCAGTTCTCTTTGCTCAGAAGAAGGATGGGACGAAGCGACTTTGCATCGACTATCGGAGGTTGAATGCTGTCACCGTGAAGAATAGGTACCCGTTGCCAAGGATCGATGATCTCTTTGACCAGTTGAAGGGAGCGAAGTGTTTCTCCAAAATTGATCTGAGGACGGGATATCATCAGTTGCTGGTGAAAGCAGAGGATGTTTCGAAGACGGCCTTTCGGACACGGTATGGTCATTATGAGTTCTTGGTGATGCCATTTGGCTTAACCAATGCTCCAGCCGCCTTTATGGACCTCATGAACCGAGTCTTCAGGCCACACTTGGATCGGTTCGTGGTGGTTTTTGTGGATGATGTTCTCATCTACTCGCAGTCTGAAGAAGAGCATGAGGAACACCTAAGGATTGCCCTACAACTATTACGCGATCATCACCTTTATGCCAAGCTTAGTAAGTGTGAATTTTGGATGAAAGAGGTGAAGTTCTTGGGGCATGTGGTTTCGGAGAAAGGCATTTCAGTAGACCCAGCAAAAGTAGAAGCAGTTCTAGATTGGGAGCCACCGAAGAATGTCTTTGAGATTCGTAGTTTCTTGGGCTTAGCAGGTTACTATAGAAGGTTTGTAGAAGGTTTCTCTCAGTTGGCAAGCCCCCTCACTCGTCTAACGAAGAAGGGAGTGAAGTTTGAGTGGTCTGAAGGATGTGAACAGTCGTTTCAGGAGTTGAAGCAGCGATTGACCTCAGCACCGATTCTGACAGTACCGGTCAATGGTAAGAAGTACGTGGTTTTTACGGATGCCTCTCAGACAGGTCTTGGGGGTGTTCTAATGCAAGAAGGCAAGGTCGTGGCTTATGCTTCCAGACAGCTGAAGCAACACGAGAAAAATTATCCCACCCATGACCTAGAGTTGGCAGCCGTAGTATTCGTGCTCAAGATCTGGAGGCACTATCTATACGGTGAAGAGTTCGAAGTGTTTTGTGACCATAAGAGTCTGCAGTACATTTCCTCCCAGAAGGACCTCAATGTACGCCAAAGGCGATGGGTTGAGGTTCTAGCAGACTACAACTATGGATTTTCTTATCATCCTGGCAAGGCTAATGTTGTGGCGGATGCCTTGAGCAGGAAGTTCCGTAGTAGGTTGTCCAGGTTGATAGCTGATAGAAGGGAATTTTTGGTGGCCATCGAAGGTTTTGACCTAATGGTGCAGTGGGAGCCTACACGTACAGTCTTGGGTAGTATGCAGGCTCGGCCGACCTTGTTTCAGAGAGTGATTACATCACAACGACTAGATCCAGATCTAGAGAAGATTAGGACTCGATGTCAGAATGGAGAAATGGATCAGGATTGGTCTATTGGTTCTGATGAGGGGCTTAGGTTCAAAGGGAGGCTTTGCCTTCCAGAGAACCCGGAGGTTCAAGCGAAGGTGCTAGCTGAAGCTCATAGATCAAGATTCACTGTTCACCCTGGAGCTACAAAGATGTATCGCGACTTGAAGACTCAGTTCTGGTGGAGTGGGATGAAAAGAGACATAGCCCAATTTGTAGCAAGGTGTTTGACTTGTCAGCAGGTCAAGGCGGAACACCAGAGACCTGCGGGTCCTTTGCAGCCATTACCGGTAGCAGAGTGGAAGTGGGAGCATATTACTATGGATTTCGTCTCTGGATTTCCTCTATCAAGGAACAAGCATGACTCAATTTGGGTAATAGTGGATAGGTTGACAAAGTCTGCACATTTTCTTCCAATACGAGCGACGATGTCAAGCAATGAGCGAGCAAAACTATACCTGAAGGAAATAGTCAAGCTTCATGGAGTTCCTGTCACCATCATTTCTGATCGGGATCCAAACTTTACTTCTCAGTTCTGGAGTAGTCTACAGTTGTCTTTAGGGACCAAGCTTTGTCTTAGTACGGCCTTCCACCCACAGACAGATGGCCAATCAGAGAGAACTATCCAGATCTTGGAGGATATGCTGCGAGCTTGTGTGATTGACTTTGGAGGTAGTTGGGAAGACCATTTACCGCTAGTGGAGTTCGCATACAATAATAGCTATCAAGCGAGTATTGGCATGGCCCCCTTTGAGGCATTGTACGGGAGGCCGTGTCGATCTCCTGTCTGTTGGATAGAGGTTGGTGAGCAGAGCCTAGTGGGACCGGAGCTTGTACGGGAGACTACCGAGAAGGTGCATCTGATACGAGAGCGTCTGCGAGCAGCTCAGAGTCGGCAGAAGAGTTATGCTGACAAGCGTCGGCGCCCTCTCGAGTTCGCGGTTGGTGATCGAGTTTTCCTTAAGGTTTCACCTCGGCACGGTGTCTTTCGGTTCGGAAAGCGAGGGAAGCTAGCTCCAAGGTATATTGGACCATTCGAGATTCTGGACCGAGTTGGTGAACTGGCATATCGCCTGGCCTTGCCCCCTCGACTCTCGGCAATCCATTCAGTCTTTCATGTGTCGATGCTCCGAAAGTATGAGCCGGACCCATCACACGTGTTGGATTGGCAGGATCTGGATCTCAACAAGGATGCAACTTATGAGGAAAAACCGATCAAGATTCTGGCAAGTGAAGAAAAGGTGCTACGTACCAAGACCATTCGTATGGTCAAGGTGCTTTGGAGTAATCATGCTACAGATGAGGCTACATGGGAATTAGAATCCGATATGCAGTCTCGATATCCTTGTTTGTTTGAATAATTACTTAATATTCTAGTCGGAATCCAATTTCGGGACGAAATTTTTCTAAGGGGGGTAGGATGTAATACCCGGATATTTCGAACTGCTTTAAATAGTTTATATGTGTGACTGTCATTTTTGTGACAATGTGATTTAATTACGTGTACATATTGTACTGTTGTGACCAGAGTTGCTGGACCGTCACAACATCGGTTTGTCTGCACCGGTTTGAGGTGAGTATGAATAGTATGAAAATAACACCATGCTCATGGGATATTAATTTGATATAACTAGGGCCATCAAAATTCAACATGATCGCACCGTTAACCCACCTCGTTAAAGGCCGTCTTAAGGGGATTTTCTGGAGTTGAACCAGAGTCCCGACGGCTGGTGGTATTAGTTTTCTTATTTTAGGCTCTCCAAATCTAGATAGTATAGAATGCTCGGATATGGACGAGGCTAGCGTACTTGCGTCTGGCTCGTCGAATCATTCTCCGTGGATTATTCGCATATGCAAATCGGAGCCCAAACGATAAATTTAGAGTAATTTCTGGTTACGAGCAGGAATGACAGCATGTGGAACTTGCAGGAGCGACCTGACCCGTTATACCCAACATTGCATGGTGTCAGTGGAAAGTCTAACTCCCCAAGGCTTGTTTTCCTTGAAAATAAAATAAAATAATATTAAATAAACAAAAACCAAAACCCATCTGTCAACTTTGTTGAAGACCTTCTCTTCTCATTTATGTGTTAGCTGTCACTTTTTGACAAAGGCTCAAATCACCATTCAATGCCCTCCATGCTAGCCGTACTTTTTTGAAGAAGAGGATCGGTAGCCATCCAAATCAAATCTAGCAGATCTGATCCGCCGCCCTTAAATTTTGGCATGTCTTATGCATCTTGTCTCCTCAGATTTTATTTAAAGCATCTCCACTCACCTATCATTGCCGGATGACTGAGCGAAGTATAGAGAGGGAGAGGGAAAGAGAGAGGAGCACCTCCACCATGCAACCCTTCCATATGACTCCCCTCCGACCACCCACGACAACATCTTCATCTTCGAGTCCACCAAGGTAAGCCGCCCATCACCTTGCTTCCTCCTCCTCTTCTCTCCACCATGACACCATCACCGGCCATGCACTCCCCAGACGAGATCTAACCAATCAGCCCCAACCAAAGAGACGTCCATGCCGAGCCGAGCACCTCACGGCCATGGCTTCTCTCCCTCCTTCACGAGTTGGGTAGGGATTCCATGGTGGCCACCGGTGGAACCTAGCGACCCCGATGGCGTTGGGGCATCTAGGAGACCACAACCCCGCGTTTGAACGGCACGGGGTGATCGGAAAATGGGTGCCGAGGCGATGGGTTCATAGTGAACCCATTGCTCTGTTTTTTTTCTCTTGTTGAAGAAGAAGAGGGACATGGGTGGCATTTTCAGATTTGTATTAAGTTGGATTCTACCCCATTAAATATTTAAAATCTGAACCCGACCCGACTATCCCTCTAAACCGACCCGACTGCATAGTATGCAATGAACCGGCCTGGTTCATTCGAACCAGACCCTTGAATCGGCCAAACTTGGTTCGACCATAGATTCTCCGTCCGATGTCGGAATGCCGCGAAACTGGCGGCATTGGAACCGGATCGAAAAATACTACCTGATAATCCTGGTTTCATCATGTAAAAATCACTTTTAAAATCCTATTTATAGCCATGAAACCGAGCTAGTCGACTTCCATGGTTCGATCATCTTTTTTTTGTCCGAATTCGGATTTGGACGAAATTGGCGGCATTAGAATTAATTTTCCAAGATGGGCCTGATGGCTTGGGTTTAACAACCTGAGTCCATATGTACCTTATAGAATTTAATTTTGGGTCGTATAGTTGCACGGGTTTCCGTGTTACTGACCCGGTACCGGTCCCCTGCCGAGGGTGACCCGGATTTCTTCCATAGGCCATATTTTTATAATCATCTAGAATGGAAAAATCTCATGGGTTAGCTCGAAACCCATGTACACACTTGCCCATGTCGAGGGTAGGTCTAGCCACCGTATCGCACCGATTTGACCCCTACGAACCTTCATCCTATCAATCACGCTTGTGCAATCCAAATCTACCGACCCATTGTCGTTTAGTTGCTAGGTTAGTGATGCCTTCTTATTTGATGTGTTTTTAGCATTGGAGCTTCCTAGTGGTGGTCGTGCACTTGGATACCCGGGTGTGGACATTAGGACACTTGGTACAGGAGGTTGCTATTCTAGCTAAAGTAAGTTACTCTTACTATGTCATCTACAATAGTAGACTGTTTAGTGTAGCTTTGTAGTATTCTAAAGCTTGCATGGGGAATGATGTGCCTAATGCATGTGTTAAATCGCATGTGGGGAGTGGGCACATCATTACATGCGAAGATGGTTACCGTCTAATTGCTTTAAACTTGAACAATGAGATATTTGATAGCATGGTAATAGTATATTGAGAACATGTCATTCTATTAATATAGATATAACAATCACTTATGAATTGTGCGTGAGATATAATAACTTATATGTGAACTTGGTTGAGTTGCCGACGAGCAACGATACCGGCTGTCTCGGTAACTGAGGCAGGGTGGATAATACTGAATCATCGTTTGACTGAGATGTGACATTGTTGCTTCCTAGAGGGAAGTGTGTAGGAAGACCCGTGTGCACGAGTGGAAGGTGAACCACTATTCGTGCACAATCTGAATAAAGTAGGTAGGGTCACGGGGTTGGGCAGGCGGTAAAGCCAGGGGCTTGAGAGCTTTGGCCTAGTAGTCCACTCCTGAGGTATGACCTCGAAAAAGTAAGATGGGCGGTAGAGCTCCTCCGTGAGAGACGGGAAACCCCTTTTGGCCATTTGGGTAAACTTTCTACTGGAGGATCCAAGGTAACTTGTGTCCAGTAGGTTTCTGTTGTCGGAACTGGTAGAAAACCGACGGTTCACAAATATTTGAAATAAATATATAGATATCTTTTTCTGCAAAACTAAATTATTATATGAGCATGGAATTAACAATTGTGGCATATTGTATATCATTGACATTATATATTAGAATGCATGCTTAGATATACTAAATTGTATGCTGGAGTAGTAGCTTAGTATTAGTAGTCTTACTAGTCTTTACGTAGACTAATCTCCCATTTCTATGGGGGCTGCCCATTCCCACGGGCAGATCCAGTTTCAGGTCAGCAATAATTGGTGATTAGAGACAGGCGTGGTCTTGGAGCGGCGATAATCAGATATTTTATTAGTAGTTAGCAGTTTTCTCTTTCAGCAGTTATGTAATAAGTGATTTGTACTAATCCGTTTGGGACTTGAGATAATGGGTTATGATTATTTGTGGAATGAATATGAGTCATATATCATAATGGTGGTAGTTGATATTCTTTGAGGCTTCTATTTACCTTTAATCACCTCCAAATTTTGGAGCATCTTATTTGCCCGAAATTTGGGGTGTGACACTTTGCTTCCAGGGGGCAGCAGAGGGAGTTGGATCACGTCGAATCCTCTCGTGGGCAGTAGTACCCATTGACCTCCGTTGTTCGGAGTGGATGGAATGTCGAGGAAGATCGACTCTCTCACTTGTGGAGGGGATAGGAAGAGCGATTCCAGCCTCGGAGGCTGCCTTCTTCAGAGCATCCCTCTCAGCAGTGAGGGTGGTATTCTGCTTTGCCAATTGAAGCAGCTGGAAGTCAACTGCAGAGATTTGGTAGGTTGATGGAGGGTCTTCAGCAGGAGCGGGTGTTGTTTGCCCAATCGACTGTCGCACGGGGTGGGCGATAGGTCGATCGACAGATTTGCCACTCCCTGAACGAACTCCTACCTTGGGGACAACAAGGGGCTGTTCGAAGTTGAGCCTTTGACTCATTGAACGAGTCTCAGGACGAGGTTGTTGTTGAGTGTTACTTCCTTCTGGTTGACCTTGATGTTTTGTCCTCGCCATTCAGAGAGCGAAAGGTGCAACGAGGGTGCCGTTCAGTTGTCTGATCAACCGAGAGGGCGAGGAAGTTTGACTATCAAGATTAGTTGTAGGTTCAACCGATCAAGTAGTAACAGAGAGTTGGACTTTTTGATCGGATCCCACAGACGGCGCCAAACTGTGGGGGAAAATCTTCGTGCCGACCCGAAGACTCTCGCAGCACCAGTCAATTGAAGGTTCGAGTTGAAGATCGTTGATCGATCTGTCAATTGGATTTGAAGTTACCTCTTTCGATATGTAAACAGAGAGGCAATCAGAGAGAGTTTGACACAAGAGATTGATCTCGGAGTTCAGCCGAAGCCTACGTCTCCGTGCTATAGGGAGCAACCCGAATTCACTAACACTTATGCTGGAGTGATCTCGACAGGCCGAGTATCACTGTAAACACTGATCTCTTTGAGAGAAAAAGAAGATCAAAGAGAGGTGGAAGATGGGAAGTTGGAAATCCCAAAGCTCTGGTTTTAGAACTGAGAATTCGATCCATTTACATTCGAAGGCTCTGCTATTTATAGGCTTCTCTGGGAGGAATTCCGGGGAGAATGGCGGTTTCTGCTGCCGTATCTGGGGATCCTCCAGGCAGGGCCGGTGGGTCCCGCGGTAGTCTTCGTGGGTCCACCAGGCAGGGCCGGTGGGTCCCGTGGTAGTCTTCGTGAGCCCACCGGGCAGGGCCGGTGGGTCCCGCTGTAGTCTTCGTGGGCCCACCGGGCAGGGCCGGTGGGTCCCGCTGTAGTCTTCGTGGGCCCACCGGGCAGGGCCGGTGGGTCCTGCTGTGTTCTCCGGGGGCCCACCAGGCTGGGCCGGTGGGTCCTGTTGGAAATAAATCCATGGTAGAGGCCCGCAGTGGAAGCAAAGGATAGGTCCGAGGACCGAGAGCGGTGTGCGTTACATATCAAAATTTTCATCGAAACGATCTACATATGCGTGTATGAAACTAGCATGGCAACTACGCGAACCCCTAACGACGATCTAACGCAAAAGAACAATTTAGCATGTATGCATGTTCTAATTATGTTAGATCTACTTGTTAGAGATCATACCTGCGTGCGGAATCTTTCACCGCGACAAATTTCTTCTTTGTCGATGGAGACGGGCTACGGATCTGCTCGACATAGCTTCGGTGCGATGGACATAACTTTCTGCTCCGAACTCCGATTGGGATGAAATTTGGACTGCAGGTAGCCAACTTCGAGACGTAACTTTTCCAACAAGTTTCACGTCGTTTGGACTTCTGTAGCTCCCGGAATTGCAGAAATAACGTTGATTTTCTGTGCAGATTCTGGACAGCAAAAGGTTGCTGGAGACTCCTTCTAGTTCACCCGATCTCACACGATGCACGGCACCTCGTCGATGGATCTCTGAGTGCCTCCATACGACGAGCCTTCTCCTTCTACGAAAACACCATGCGAGGAAGACGAGTCGCCATCCAATGGCGCAAGTGAGGGAGAGAGAGACGAGAGAGGAGATGCGAAGAGATAAGAGGGGCTTCGATTTCCCCATGGCTTGCATGGCCGGCCCTAGGGCTTGCCCATGCTACTAATTTCGTGCACCCTCTCTCTCCTTCTCATATATATAGCCGGCCTATCCATATGGATAAGGACAATATGGATAAGGATGATTGATTCAAACCTTATCCCTATATATCTCTTCTTTATCTCTATCCTTTCCTTGTTTTCGAAAACGGTCAAAACCAGCCCGTTTTCTGCGCCTCATAACCGGCCCCTTCATCAGAGGCAACAACCTCCCGAAACTAATAGGGCCGGCCTTGACCAGTCTCTCAACACTTAGGGCCGGCCCCCTTAGTGCATAGTGGCGCATGGTATGACCAAAACGCCCTTATGCCACTAGTTGACCGTTCCTCGTGTACGAGACTTTACAAGGCACACATAAGTGAAGTGCACCAGTGATTTCACTATTCTCTGAGGTTCCCGTAGGGTGCCCCTAGTGAAGTCAACTAGTCAACTCGCAACATGTCTCGGTGCATCGCACCCATGTGGCAAAGTCCACTTATGGCAAGGAATTGCTACATGCGTCTCTGCACTAACCTAGGGTTTCCCCTTAGTGCACACACGTAGCTACGCATCTACCGTGCACTAGTGCGAAGCACTCACGGAGCGTATGCTTGGACTTCTCGCTTCCTCTAACTACGTTCTGTGTTTCGAGGAGATGGTATAAGAACCGTACATAATGTCGATAAGGTGGAACCTTCAGGGACCAGGGTTCATGGCTTCCAACTCAGACTCGATCGACATACTACCCGAGTGTACCATCGATCCTCTGAGTCCGAGTTAACCTGCGTAGCCACCCAGAGTGCGACGCAGGCTGCACTCCAATCCCCCCGGACTTACTATGTTCTCCCACATACCCCTGCTCTCCGCTTAGTATGGTAAACTCGCTGTCCCTCCACTGGTGCCATGACGCAACTCGAGCGGTGGAGAATACCGTCAGACTCGAGTGCTCATATGACTCGGTTCCTTCCAGGTTGACCACGTACATCGTACCTCCGATAACTCTGCCGAGTAACCGGATCCGTCACCAGTCGAACTGATGACCACCTGGCCAGGGTTTAATACGACGTAGGTCAGACCAAGGAACGCACCTCCCGTTAGGGGTGTGGATAGCCTGCAGGAGTGACATGCTGATGCAACGCCAGCCGGGTAACCCAGTACACCGTGGTTTTGGATCACTGCATCCGGATCCTCACATATTGGTGCGCCAAAGCACCACACAACTGGTTAGTCCACCAGACATGGCTCCTCAGGGTTTAGGACCGTTTTACCCTAAGCAGAAACACGGTTTAGTGCACCGGTGTCTGCTCACCGATCTGTGCACCGTGTTGGTTCCGTTCGGCCACAGACACTGTGCCTGGTAATGACCGTGGTGGAGACACCCACGCTCTGTCATCCCAACAGCTTAACCTGATAGGGCGACCAACCCTAATCAGAGCTGTGAACGTATTTAGGTTACATGGGACCAGTCCCTTGAGTCTCCCACTCAAGAGGATTACCATGTAGCCATGGCTCTCTGTTCTGTAATCAGAACACGTACTAAGGTACGTACCTAGATGCAATCTTATACTATCAACCATACATAGCTAAACTATAGGTTTTTACGAGCTATAGACCTCACCAATTCTAACAATCTCCCACTAGGTCTAACGAGGAATAACGGTGTTGAGCTCTGTAGCTTCTACATGCTACCCAAAAGCCTTTGCAGGAATTCCCTAATGGAATTGGCAACATTGTCTGTAGATTCCACCTCAGTACCGCTACTTGCATTTCCTCCTATAACTGTCAGATCAAGTGAAGTTTGTACTTGATGGGTTTCCCCTCACTGTGGTGCCTAGTCTCCTTGGACCTTGCTTACCGCTCTTCTGTTGCAACAACAGATAACTGAGCTTCTGGTACACGTCCCAAGTTCTCTAAGAACTTCCTAAGCCTTACCACCTGATATATTACCTAGCACGCAACAACGTGCTAAGCCTCTGTGGTAGAGTCTGTGATTCACTCTTGCTTCATACTCTACCAACTACCGCTTCTAATCCCAAGATAAAAATAATCCCTGAAATCGATTCTCTGGAACACACATCTGACACTAAAGTTAGATCCTGAGTGTCCAATCGATATCAGGACCTGTGAAGTGCAAGCTAACTCACAATCCTTACTTAACGAGGATTTCTGAGTATACCCTTCACATTGGTCCAAAGATCTAGACCCGGGTTCGACTGAAACCGACCCATCTTCCTGCTGCGCAATAGAAATCTATCCTCGTAAAACAAATCTGGCTAGAATCTTATCTTCATGCGTAGCCTATGACAGCAAGAGAATCTTGCTCTGGTTATCTAGAGTTACCTTGATTCCCAGAGCATAACTCGCCTCACTAGGGTCTTTCACATCGAATTGTGATGACTACAAACCTTTACCGTAAACAATATTCTTACGTCATTTTCAATCAGTAGGATATCGTTAACGTAAAGTACTACGTACACCCTTGTAGCTTTTTCACCTTTCTTGTACCCACTTGGTTTATCCTCATTCTGATCAAATCCGTGTGAGCGGATTCCCTTGATCAAAATAGACATTCCATCCTGGATGCTTGCATCAGTCCATAAATGGACCGTTGCAACTTGCATTCCATATCTTCCTAACCTACTGACACAAAGCCTGAGGCTACATCATCCATATGTCCTTTCCAAATTCCCGTTAGGGAATAACTGTCTTGACATCCATCAACCAGATCTCCCAAGTATAATGGGCTGTGATGGATTAAGAGAATCCGTTATAGACTTAGGCATAGCTATCAGTGAGATGGTTTTGACATAGTCAATCCCTTCTCCTTTGGTAACTAATCTAGCTACTTAAGTCTTAACCGGGTGCTCTTCTTATACACCTCCTACACCCTGAAGGGTGATAGTGCTATAAGTGTCAAGACTGTTCCAAGGGACATTGATGCATGCTTGCCTCCATGGTCTTTTGTCAGTCAGAGCTGTCGGAAGCTCCCACTACTTCTTCGTAGCTCTAGGGATCATCCTCCTGAAACTCTGGATTAACTATCAAAGTTTCTCCATAGTATCTTTCAGGAGCTCTGATGGTCCCACAACGACGAGGTGGTGGTGGTACAAAGGAAGCTCCCACTACTTCTTCGTAGCTCTAGGGATCATCCTCCTAAAACTCTGGATTAACTATCGAAGTTTCTCCATAGTATCTTTCAGGAGCTCTGATGGTCCCACAACGACGAGGTGGTGGTGGTACAAAGTGAATCGTTTCTACAGTACCTGGTATACTAGTTTCTTGTATCATCTACTCCCACTACGTTTTCAGATGCGCACTCTCTACCAGTACCCAGTAGTTCACCCAGAACTACCTTACCGGTAAACTTATGGTCTATAATATAATCCTGGTCTAGGTAGATGGTATTCGTAGAAACGATTACCTTCCAAACCTCAAGATTATAGAACAGTCCACCTTATGCCTCCTAAGGGTAACCTACAAACAGATATACCTGGAACTACATCTTCATCTCATCCCTCTTGTCCTTTTGCACAAGTGCAGGACAACCCTATATCTCGAGACTCTATAGTGTCAGCTTTCGCTTAGACCATAGCTCTCTATAGGTCTGGGGCACTGATCTAGATGAGAGAGAGTTTCATATATAAGCTACTGTTTTAAGGTACAACCCCACCAAAGGGTGGGTAGTACATTTGGCAATATTCATCATACTACGGACCATGTCAAACAGGGTCTGATTCCTTCTCTCGGAGACTTCATTCTGACGTTTCATCCTAGGAGCATTTAACTGGGAGATAATCCCATGCTCCTTCAGGATCCTATGGAACCCATCCGATAGGTTCTCATTCCCTCGATTAAATCGAAGAGACTCCTATCGTCTGGACGCTCTTGGAACCATAGACGTCAAAATTAACTAACTCCCATACCTTCATGGCCCTTTTAGTTATTCTGCCTTCCAGATTACACTCATAGGTTAGAAGGATCTCCGATGATTCTGTGAACAGAAACTCGGCCTTCTGTCACCTTTGAATTTATCTGAGGCAAAATATCTAAATCAGAGGGATCACAAATGGGATTGATTCTCCGAAGGATTTAGATGAATTTAAATTTAACACTGCAGCTGTCATGAAATCTATTTCCGAATTAAGATTAAATTTAAAGAGATTATTCTGATCTATTTCTCTAGTACTTAAGCTATCTTTTCAGTTTAAGATACACACATACGGTGCTGTCTAAAACTAAAAAACTTTATTTACTAAGGAGGAAACAGAACTACATCTCTAAAAAAACAAAATCTGTATTTCGGAAAAACTAAGACATTCATATCTAACAGCTTCCGCAGCGGCTTATGGCATCAGTACCCATGTTAGGATTACTTCACTATAAAGTAGCCTTCTGCTTTCCTTGAATCTCTGTAGACCCGAAGTCTACATTCTAAGAAGCATAAGAACTGCTACTAGATAGCGACTCAAATCCTAACATCCTGAGGCCATACTCAATCTTCAAATACCCCCTATAATCGCCAAAACAGAAATACTTCTGTCCTTAGCGTTACCAAACTTAGGAGTCCATACTAGTTTCTGCACTAAAATAGTATTCGATCTCTTATAAGTTACTCCCTTGGGTTCTTCTAAAGAAGACCTAGGTTAAGCACTAAAGGCATTGCTTTTAATCTTGATCTCATCCTTTGTCTCTTGGAAATCTCCTTAGATGTTCTGCGTTTATCATCTCTAACTTGTTAAAGCTAAAGTCTCTGATAACGCCTTCGAAGGTTCCAGACAAGGATGCAAGTTAGACGTCTTCCACCACCTCATCATCTGGTACTATGTCTTTGGAATCTAGTTCGATCTGGAACTCAAGGATGTGTTCCCGAACAAGCATTCCCTCTGATATCTTGGTACCGACAAGTATCTTGGTGGATAAGCGATGAGTCTACTGACTTCGCCTAGCAGATATCTTATGCAAGTAAAACTTTATTAGAGAAGACCCGGCATATCTCTGACTTGCTTCTAAGGAGTTGTCTGCAAGTCTGCTATGACACAGAACTTTCACATCTCCTCAGATTCTCACTAGTCATCATATGCCCTAGTTAGTGCCCTAGTGATATCTGGACCCATTAGGTCTAGTACAGGGATATTAAGATTACAAGCCAATGTACGTTTTCTACCCTATGCATAAGCTAAAGTTAGCGCTTTCGCTCTACGTAGTTAGAGACCCGATAACTGGTTCTCTTATGGGATAGCGGATAGGGGAACTATATGGTTGAATAAAGAAGAATGCAGGAAAACTTATTTTATGGATTTTTAAAACAAGCTAATTATATCCAAATGTCAGCGCTACCCTCACAGTGAAGACACCTCTATGGATTAATTTAACCATGTATGTAAGATCTCGGAATAGGCTGCACCTGTCCGAGGGGGCAGTGTGCAGGTCATCCGCTTACACGGGTCTTTCCCTTGACCCTATCCAAATCTGCCAACTAAGGGCTTTGATGAACCATGGTTATCTTTTGGCCAGTACCACGTGATCACCATTATCTTCGCAACGAATACCTCACGTGTACTTCGGATGCTTAACCACGAGCCTAGGCAATTACGGAATGGAAGTTCTAACGGCCCCCACGAGGGTGAGTAAAGCCTGAACCCTTGGCGCCGTAACCGCCATATCCCGAGGGAGATCACTAAGTAACTTGGCATGGAAAAACACAGCTCTCACCCGAGGGGGTTGTTGAGTTATGCCCTCCCACCCGAGCACGAAGTGATTGGCCGTGGAGGCCAGAGGATCTCTAAAAGTCCTCTCTTGCATCCCTTATTAAATTTGAGGGTTATTTAATACAAGTATGAGTGTATACTAAGGTCACGACAACCTATACACTAGACCCTGGTCATACCGTGCTCCCACTAGCGTTTCAAGCCTTTCGTGAAGCATTAATCGATCTCGGAATATCATAGTCCCTGCCTCAAGTGGATTTCTCCACTCAAGGGTCACATTACATATCCCAAGAACATAGATGCTTCGCAAACTTGGCTATCACACTAATGACCTAGAGCCTAACCTAAGGTCAGACTGAAAGGAAAGGTCTTCCACTACCATGGCGCCTCGCTTATAAATTTGACGAATGATGTCATAGTAGAATTCCAACTCATTCTAGGTTTCGATGCTTGCCAAATAGGTACACCCGACTAATCGGGTGTTGACCTATTGGGGGCATAACCAAATATGAGGAATTCATGCTATCATCAAGGGTCAATTAAATAATAGGCGTCACTAGTGGAATCCTATCCTAATAAGGTCGCTAGAACCCGAGGGGAAAGGGCATCCCTCTAACACAGATAATCAAATTATCGCATCGGGGTTCTCTACAGAAATATAAAGAACTACTGAAAGAAACAAGCACACAACTGAATCAAGTTCAGGGTCCGACCCCTGAACCTGACTGGCACAGCGCAGGCTCTCTGTCTCCTTCGCAAGGATCCTCGATCCGGTGCAAGGCTCTGTATACGATCTCCTGACGCTTTCTGCCCTTTGCCGTCATCGTGTACGCTTCGCCGGATCGCCATCGTCCTCCAAGGTTCCGCTCGTCCTCCCGGTGGTGGATCTTCACGGTAGGTCCTCCTCTTCAATCTGTAACTGGAAAAGATCTAGTACGCTTCGAGCAAGTGCTCGCTCATACACAATTTCCTAGAACAAAAAGGAAAACAAACCTAGCTAAAAGCCTGGGAATCAAGGGTGGTAAATCTTCACCTCTTGCCCGACTATGGCTCTAAAATCTATCCACACACAGAAGAAAAAATATCCAGACAAAATCGCTAACACGGGGTCCGACCCCCGGTAGCAAGCAATCACATATCCAGAATAATTTTAGAAGCGGCGCCCTGCAAGAACGATTCATAGAACATACAAAAAATATAATATGCATGATCTACTCGTAGAACCTCGATGGCGGCACATACTATTCATGCGCGCACATGACGGTTTCATGAAAAACATGAAACACACACCACTAGCGGGCTCTGATACCAATTGTTGGAAATAAATCCATGGTAGAGGCCCGCAGCGGAAGCAAAGGATAGGTCCGAGGACCGAGAGCGGTGTGCGTTACATATCAAAATTTTCATCGAAACGATCTACATATGCGTGTATGAAACTAGCATGGCAACTACGCGAACCCTTAACGACGATCTAACGCAAAAGAACAATTTAGCATGTATGCATGTTCTAATTATGTTAGATCTACTTGTTAGAGATCATACCTGCGTGCGGAATCTTTCACCGTGACAAATTTCTTCTTTGTCGATGGAGACGGGCTACGGATCTGCTCGACATAGCTTCGGTGCGACTGACATAACTTTCTGATCCAAACTTCGATTAGGCTGAAATTTGGACTGCAGGTAGCCAACTTCGAGACGCAACTTTTACAACAAGTTTCACGTCGTTTGGACTTCTGTAGCTCCCGGAATCGCAGAAACAACGTTGATTTTCTGTGCAGATTCTGGACAGCAAAAGGTTGCTGGAGACTCCTTCTAGTTCACCCGATCTCACACGATGCACGGCACCTCGTCGATGGATCTCTGAGTGCCTCCATACGACGAGCCTTCTCCTTCTACGAAAACATCATGCGAGGAAGACGAGTCGCCATCCAATGGCGCAAGTGAGGGAGAGAGAGACGAGAGAGGAGATGCGAAGAGATAAGAGGGGCTTCGATTTCCCCATGGCTTGCATGGCCGGCCCTAGGGCTTGCCCATGCTACTAATTTCGTGCACCCTCTCTCTCCTTCTCATATATATAGCCGGCCTATCCATATGGATAAGGACAATATGGATAAGGATGATTGATTCAAACCTTATCCCTATATATCTCTTCTTTATCTCTATCCTTTCCTTGTTTTCGAAAACGGTCAAAACCAGCCCGTTTTCTGCGCCTCATAACCGGCCCCTTCATCGGAGGCAACAACTTCCCGAAACTAATGGGGCCGGCCTTGACCAGTCTCTCAACACTTAGGGCCGGCCCCCTTAGTGCATAGTGGCGCATGGTATGACCAAAACGCCCTTATGCCACTAGTTGACCGTTCCTCGTGTACGAGACTTTACAAGGCACACATAAGTGAAGTGCACCAGTGATTTCACTATTCTCTGAGGTTCCCGTAGGGTGCCCCTAGTGAAGTCAACTAGTCAACTCGCAACATGTCTCGGTGCACCGCACCCATGTGGCAAAGTCCACTTATGGCAAGGAATTGCTACATGCGTCTCTGCACTAACCTAGGGTTTCCCCTTAGTGCACACACGTAGCTACGCATCTACCGTGCACTAGTGCGAAGCACTCACGGAGCGTATGCTTGGACTTCTCGCTTCCTCTAACTACGTTCTTTGTTTCGAGGAGATGGTATAAGAACCGTACATAATGTCGATAAGGTGGAACCTTCAGGGACCAGGGTTCATGGCTTCCAACTCAGACTCGATCGACATACTACCCGAGTGTACCATCGATCCTCTGAGTCTGAGTTAACCTGCGTAGCCACCCAGAGTGCGACGCAGGCTGCACTCCAATCCCCCCGGACTTACTATGTTCTCCCACATACCCCTGCTCTCCGCTTAGTATGGTAAACTCGCTGTCCCTCCACTGGTGCCATGATGCAACTCGAGCGGTAGAGAATACCGTCAGACTCGAGTGCTCATATGACTCGGTTCCTTCCAGGTTGACCACATACATCGTACCTCCGATAACTCTGCCGAGTAACCGGATCCGTCACCAGTCGAACTGATGACCACCTGGCCAGGGTTTAATACGACGTAGGTCAGACCAAGGAACGCACCTCCCGTTAGGGGTGTGGATAGCCTGCAGGAGTGACATGCTGATGCAACGCCAGCCGGGTAACCCAGTACACCGTGGTTTTGGATCACTGCATCCGGATCCTCACACATTGGTGCGCCAAAGCACCACACAACTGGTTAGTCCACCAGACATGGCTCCTCAGGGTTTAGGACCGTTTTACCCTAAGCAGAAACACGGTTTAGTGCACCGGTGTCTGCTCACCGATCTGTGCACCGTGTTGGTTCCGTTCGGCCACAGACACTGTGCCTGGTAATGACCGTGGTGGAGACACCCACGCTCTGTCATCCCAACAGCTTAACCTGATAGGGCGACCAACCCTAATCAGAGCTGCGAACGTATTTAGGTTACATGGGACCAGTCCCTTGAGTCTCCCACTCAAGAGGATTACCATGTAGCCATGGCTCTCTGTTCTGTAATCAGAACACGTACTAAGGTACGTACCTAGATGCAATCTTATATTATCAACCATACATAGCTAAACTATAGGTTTTTACGAGCTATAGACCTCACCAATTCTAACAGGTCCCGTGGTAGTTTTCATGGGCCCACCGGGCAGGGCCGGTGGGTCCCGCTGTGGTCTCCGGGGGCCCACCAGGCAGGGCCGGTGGGTCCTGCTGTTGGCAACCTTCTTACCAAAATTTGCACCCACATGAATTAGAATGGATTGTGCGAATGAATAAGAACAGATCATGCGAATGAATTAGAATGGATCGTACGAATGAATTAGAATGGATCGTGTGATACGAAGGAATTAGAATGGATCGTACGAAGGAATTAGAATGGATCATACGAATGAAATAGAATGGATCGTACGAAGGAATTAGAATGGATCGTACGAAGGAATTAGAATGGATCGTACGAATGAATTAGAATGGATATATTCGTGCAAATGAATTAGAATGGATCGTATGAATGAATTAGAATGGATCGTATGAGTGAATTAGAACCGATAGTACGAATGAAGTAGAATGGATCGTATGAATGAATTAGAATAGATACATTCGTGCGAATGAATTAGAATGGATCGTACGAATGAATTAGAATGGATACATTCGTGCGAATAAGTTAGAATGGATTGTATGAATGAATTAGAATGGATCGTACGAATGAATTAGAATGGATCGTACGAATGAATTAGAATAGATTGCGCGAATGAATTAGAATGGATCGTACGAATGAATTAGAATGGATCGTACGAAGGAATTAGAATGGATCGTATGAATGAATTAGAATGGATCGTACAAATGAATTAGAATGGATCGTACGAATAAATTAGAATGGATCGTACAATTGAATTAGAATGGATCATACGAATGAGAAAGAATGGATCGTATGAACGAATTAGATTGGATCGTACGATCCATTCTAATTCATTAGCATGGATCGTGCTAATGAATTAGAATGGAATATACGAATGAATTAGAATGGATCGTAGAATGGATCGTACGAATGAATTAGAATGGATCGTACGAATGAATTAGAATAGATCATAGGAATGAATTAGAATGGATCGTGCAAATGAATTAGAATGGATACATTCGTACGAATGAATTAGAATGGATCGTGCGAATGAATTAGAATGGATCGTACAAATGAATTAGAATGGATATATTTGAACGAATAAATTAGAATGGATCATACGAATGAATTAGAATGGATCGTACGAATGAATTAGAATGGATAGTGCGAATGAATTAGAATCGATCGTACGAATGAATTAGAATGGATCGTACGAATGAATTAGAAATGATCATACGAATGAGTAAGAATGGATCGTACGAATGAATTAGAATGGATCGTACGAATGAATTAGAATGGATCGTACGAATAAATTAGAATGGATACATTCGTCCTAATGAATTAGAATGGATCATACGAATGAGTAAGAATGGATCGTACGAATGAAATAGAATAGATTGTACGAATGAATTAGAATGGATCCTACGAATGAATTAGAATGGATCGTGTGAAAGAATTAGAATGGATTGTATGAATGAATTAGAATGGATCGTATGAATGAATTAGAATGGATCGTGCGAATGAATTCGAAAGGATCGTACGAATTCATTCTAATTCATTCATATAATCCATTCTAATTCTTTCACACGATCCATTCTAATTCATTCGTACGTTCCATTCTAATTCATTAGCACGATCCATGCTAATTCATTCGTTCGATCAATTCTAATTCATTAGCACGATCCATTCTAATTCATTCGTCTGATCTATTCTAATTCATTCGCACGATCCATTCTAATTCATTCATAGGATCCATTCTAATTCATTCATACGATCTATTCTAATTCTTTCGCACGAATGTATCCATTCTAATTCATTCGCACGCATGTATCCATTCTAATTCATTCGCACGAATGTATCCATTCTAATTCATTCGTACGATCCATTCTAATTCATTCGTACGATCCATTCTAATTCATTCGCACAATCCATTCTATTTCATTCGTACGATCCATTCTTACTCATTCGTATGATCCATTATGGATACATTCGTGCGAATGAATTAGAATGGATCATACGAATGAGTAAGAATGGATCGTACGAATGAATTAGAATGGATTGTGCGAATGAATTAGAATGGATTGTACGAATGAATTAGAATGGATCGTGTGAAAGAATTATAATGGATTGTATGAATGAATTAGAATAGATCGTATGAATGAATTAGAATGGATCGTACGAATGAATTAGAATGGATCGTACGAATGAATTAGAATGGATACATTCGTGCGAAAGAATTAGAATAAATCATATGAATGAATTAGAATGGATCCTATGAATGAATTAGAATGGATCGTGCGAATGAATTAGAATGGATCGTACGAATGAATTAGAATGGATCGTGCTAATGAATTAGAATTGATCGAACGAATGAATTAGAATGGATACATTCGTGCGAATGAATTAGAATGGATCGGACGAATGAATTAGAATGGATCGTATGAATAAGTAAGAATGGATCGTACGAATGAAATAGAATAGATCGTACGAATGAATTAGAATGGATCGTACGAAGGAATTAGAATGGATCGTATAAATGAATTAGAATGGATATATTCGTGCAAATGAATTAGAATGGATCGTATGAATGTATTAGAATGGATCATATGAGTGAATTAGAATGGATCGTACGAATGAATTAGAATGGATCGTATGAATGGATTAGAATAGATACATTCGTGTGAATGAATTAGAATGGATCGTATAATGAATTAGAATAGATTTTGTGAATGAATTAGAACTGATCGTACGAATTAATTAGAATGGATACATTCGTGCGAATGAATTAGAATGGATTGTATGAATGAATTAGAATGGATCCTATGAATGAATTAGAATGGATCGTGCGAATGAATTAGAATGGATCGTACGAATGAATTAGAATGGATCGTGCTAATGAATTAGAATTGATCGAACGAATGAATTAGCATGGATCGTGCTAATGAATTAGAATGGAACGTACGAATGAATTAGAATGGATCGTGTGAAAGAAATAGAATGGATTGTATGAATGAATTAGAATGAATTCGTACGATCCATTCGAATTCATTCGCACGATCCATTCTAATTCATTCATACGATCCATTCTAATTCATTCATACAATCAATTCTAATTCTTTCACACGATCCATTCTAATTCATTCGTAGGATCCATTCTAATTCATTCGTACAATCTATTCTATTTCATTCGTACGATCCATTCTTACTCTTTCGTATGATCAATTCTAATTCATTCGGACGAATGTATCCATTCTAATTTATTTGTACGATCCATTCTAATTCATTCGTACGATCCATTCTAATTCATTCGTACGATCCATTCTAATTCATTCGTCCGATCCATTCTAATTCATTCGCACGAATGTATCCATTCTAATTCATTCGTACGATCCATTCTAATTCATTCATACGATCCATTCTAATTCATTCGTAAGATCCATTCTAATTCATTCGTATGATCCATTCTAATTCATTCGTACGATCCATTCTAATTCATTCGCACGAATGTATCCATTCTAGTTCATTCGTACGATCCATTCTAATTCATTTGTATGATCCATTCTAATTCCTTCGTACGATCCATTCTAATTCTATCGTACGATCCATTCTAATTCATTCGTACGATCCATTCTAATTCATTCGTACGATCCATTCTAATTCCTTCGTACGATCCATTCTAATTCATTCGTATGATCCATTCTAATTCCTTCGTATCCATTCTAATTCACTCATACGATCCATTCTAATTCATTCGTACGATCCATTCTAATTCATTTATACAATCCATTCTAATTCATTCGCACGAATGTATCCATTCTAATTCATTCGTACGATCAGTTCTAATTAATTCACAAAATCTATTCTAATTCATTCATACGATCTATTCTAATTCATTCACACGAATGTATCCATTCTAATTCATTCATACGATCCATTCTAATTCATTCGTACGATCCATTCTAATTCACTCATACGATCCATTCTAATACATTCATACGATCCATTCTAATTCATTTGCACGAATATATCCATTCTAATTCATTCGTACGATCCATTCTAATTCCTTCGTACGATCCATTCTAATTCATTCGTACGATCTATTCTAATTCATTCGTACGATCCATTCTAATTCATTCGTACGATCCATTCTAATTCCTTCGTACGATCCATTCGAATTCATTTGTACGATCCATTCTAATTCATTCATACAATTCATTCTAATTCTTTCACACGATCCATTCTAATTCATTCGTACGATCCATTCTAATTCATTCGTGCAATCCATTCTATTTCATTCGTACGATCCATTCTTACTCATTCGTACGATCCATTCTAATTCATTCACACGAATGTATCCATTCGTACGAATGAATTAGAATAGATTGTACGAATGAATTAGAATGGATCGTACGAATGAATTAGAATGGATCGTACGAAGGAATTAGAATGGATCGTACGAATGAATTAGAATGGATCGTACGAATGAATTAGAATAGATCGTACGAATGAATTAGAATGGATCGTACGAAGGAATTAGAATGGATATATTCGTGCAAATGAATTAGAATGGATCGTATGAATGTATTAGAATGGATCGTATGAGTGAATTAGAATGGATCGTACGAATGAATTAGAATGGATCGTATGAATGAATTAGAATGGATACATTCGTGCGAATGAATTAGAATTGATCGTACTAATGAATAAGAATGGATCGTGCGAATGAATTAGAATGGATCGTACGAATGAATTAGAATGGATCGTACGAATGAACTAGAATGGATACATTCGTGCGAATGAATTAGAATGGATCATACGAATGAATTAGAATGGATCATACGATTGAATTAGAATGGATCTTACGAATGAATTAGAATCGATCGTACGAATGAATTAGAATGGATCGTACGAATGAATTAGAATGGATACATTCGTGCGAATGAATTAGAATGGATCGGACGAATGAATTAGAATGGATCGTACGAATGAATTAGAATGGATCAAATGAATGAATTAGAATGGTTACATTCATGCAAATGAATTAGAATGGATCGTACGAATGGATTAGAATGGATACATTCGAGCGAATGAATTAGAATGGATCGTACGAATGAATTAGAATGGATCGTACGAATGGATTAGAATGCATCCTACGAATGGATTAGAATGGATACCTTTGTGCATATGAATTAGAATGGTTCGTACGAATGAATTAGAATGGATCATATTAATGAAATAGAATGGATCTTACGAATGAATTAGAATGGATACATTCGTGCGAATGAATTAGAATGGATCGTGCGAATCAATTCGACTGGATCATGCGAATGAATAAGAATAGATCATACGAATGAATTAGAATGGATCGTACGAATTAATTAGAATGTATACATTCGTGCGAATGAATTAGAATGGATTGTATGAATGAATTAGAATGGATCATACGAATGAATTAGAATGGATCATACGAATTAATTAGAATGGATCATACGAATGAATTAGAATAGATCGTACGAATGAATTAGAATGGATCGTACGAATGAATTAGAATGGATACATTCGTGCGAATGAATTAGAATGGATTGTGCGAATGAATAAGAACAGATCGTGCGAATGAATTAGAATGGATCGTATGAATGAATTAGAATGGATCGTGCGAATGAATTAGAATGGATCGTACGAACGAATTAGAATAGATATATTTGTGCGAATGAATTAGAATGGATCGTACTAATGAATTAGAATGGATCGTATGAATGAATTAGAATGGATCGTACGAATGAATTAGAATGGATCGTGCTAATGAATTAGAATGGATCGTACGAATGAATTAGAATGGATCGTACGAATGAACTAGAATGGATACATTCGTACGAATGAATTAGAATGGATCGTACGAATGAATTAGAATGGATCGTACGAATGAATTAGAATGGATCTTACGAATGAATTAGAATGGATCGTACGAATGAATTAGAATGGATCGTACGAATGAATTAGAATGGATACATTCGTGCGAATGAATTAGAATGGATCGGACGAATGAATTAGAATGGATCGTACGAATGAATTAGAATGGATCGTACGAATGAATTAAAATGGATCGTACGAATAAATTAGAATGGATACATTCGTCCGAATGAATTAGAATGGATCATACGAATGAGTAAGAATGGATCGTACGAATGAAATAGAATAGATTGTACGAATGAATTAGAATGGATCCTACGAAGGAATTAGAATGGATCGTGTGAAAGAATTAGAATGGATTGTATGAATGAATTAGAATGGATCGTATGAATGAATTAGAATGGATCGTGCGAATGAATTCGAATGGATCGTACGAATTCATTCTAATTCATTCATACAATCCATTCTAATTCTTTCACACGATCTATTCTAATTCATTCATAGGATCCATTCTAATTCATTCGTACAATCTATTCTATTTCATTCGTACGATCCATTCTTACTCATTCGTATGATCCATTCTAATTCATTCGTACAATCTATTCTATTTCATTCGTACGATCCATTCTTACTCATTCGTATGATCCATTCTAATTCATTCGGACGAATGTATCCATTCTAATTTATTCATACGATCCATTCTAATTCATTCGTACGATCCATTCTAATTCTTTCATATGATCCATTCTAATTCATTCATACAATCCATTCTAATTCTTTCACACGATCCATTCTAATTCATTCGTAGGATCTATTCTAATTCATTCGTACAATCTATTCTATTTCATTCGTACGATCCATTCTTACTCATTCGTATGATCCATTCTAATTCATTCGGACGAATGTATCCATTCTAATTTATTCGTACGATCCATTCTAATTCATTCGTACGATCCATTCTAATTCATTCGTTCGATCCATTCTAATTCATTCGCACGAATGTATCCATTCTAATTCATTCGTACGATCCATTCTAATTCATTCGTACGATCCATTCTAATTCATTCGTAAGATCCATTCTGATTCATTCGTACGATCCATTCTAATTTATTCGTACGATCCATTCTAATTCATTCGCACGAATGTATCCATTCTAGTTCATTCGTACGATCCATTCTAATTCATTCGTACGATCCATTCTAATTCATTCGCACGATCCATTCTAATTCATTCGTACGATCCATTCTAATTCATTCATACGATCCATTCTAATTCATTCGTACGATCCATTCTAATTTATTCGCACAAATGTATCCATTCTAATTCATTGGTACGATCCATTCTAATTCATTCGCACGATCCATTCTAATTCATTCGTACGATCCATTCTAATTCTTTCACACGATCCGTTCTAATTCATTCGTACGATCCATTCTAATTCATTCGCACGATCCATTCTAATTCATTCATACGATCCATTCTAATTCATTCATACGATCCATTCTAATTCATTCGTACGATCCATTCTAATTCATTCGCAGAAATGTATCCATTCTAATTCATTCGTATGATCCATTTTAATTCATTCGCACGATCCATTCTAATTCATTCGTACGATCCATTCTAATTCATTCGCACGATCTGTTCTTATTCATTCGCACAATCCATTCTAATTCATTCGCACGAATGTATCCATTCTAATTCATTTGTACGATCCATTCTAATTCATTCGTACGATCCATTCTAATTCATTCGTATGATCCATTCTAATTAATTCATATGATCCATTCTAATTCATTCATACAATCCATTCTAATTCATTCGTACGATCCATTCTAATTCACTCATACGTTCCATTCTAATACATTCATACGATCCATTCTAATTCATTTGCACGAATATATCCATTCTAATTCATTCGTACGATCCATTCTAATTCATTCGTACGATCTATTCTAATTCATTCGTACGATCCATTCTAATTCATTCGTACGATCCATTCTAATTCCTTCGTACGATCCATTCTAATTCATTCGTACGATCCATTCTAATTCATTCGTACAATCTATTCTAATTCATTCGTACGAATGGATACATTCGTGTGAATGAATTAGAATGGATTGTACGAATGAGTAAGAATGGATCGTACGAATGAAATAGAATGGATTGCACGAATGAATTAGAATGGATCGTACGAATGAATTAGAATGGATGGTGTGAAAGAATTAGAATAGATCGTATGAATGAATTAGAATGGATCGTGCGAATAAATTAGAATAGATCGTACGAATGAATTAGAATGGATCGTACGAAGGAATTAGAATGGATCGTACGAATGAATTAGAATAGATATATTCGTGCAAATGAATTAGAATGGATCGTATGAATGTATTAGAATGGATCGTATGAGTGAATTTGAATGGATCGTACGAATGAATTAGAATGGATTGTATGAATTAATTAGAATGGATCGTACGAATGAATTAGAATGGATCATACGAATGAATTAGAATGGATCGTACGAAGGAATTAGAATGGATCGTACGAATGAATTAGAATGGATCATACGAATGAATTAGAATGGATCGTACGAAGGAATTAGAATGGATCGTACGAATAAATTAGAATGGATCGTACGATTGAATTAGAATGGATCATACGAATGAGTAAGAATGGATCATATGAATGAATTAGATTGGATCGTACGATCCATTCTAATTCATTAGCATGGATCGTGCTAATGAATTAGAATGGAATATACAAATGAATTAGAATGGATCGTAGAATGGATCGTACGAATGAATTAGAATGAATTAGAATGGATCGTACGAATGAATTAGAATAGATCATAGGAATGAATTAGAATGGATCGTGCAAATGAATTAGAATAGATACATTCGTGTGAATGAATTTGAATGGATCGTGCGAATGAATTAGAATGGATCGTACGAATGAATTAGAATGGATATATTTGAACGAATAAATTAGAATGGATCATACGAATGAATTAGAATGGATCGTACGAATGAATTAGAATGGATAGTGCGAATGAATTAGGATCGATCGTACGAATGAATTAGAATGGATCGTACGAATGAATTAGAATGGATCATATGAATGAGTAAGAATGGATCGTACGAATGAATTAGAATTGATCGTACGAATGAATTAGAATGGATCGTACGAATAAATTAGAATGGATACATTCGTCCGAATAAATTAGAATGGATCATACGAATGAGTAAGAATGGATCTTACGAATGAAATAGAATAGATTGTACGAATGAATTAGAATGGATCCTATGAATGAATTAGAATGGATCGTGTGAAAGAATTAGAATGGATTGTATGAATGAATTAGAATGGATCGTATGAATGAATTAGAATGGATCGTACGAATGGATTAGAATGGATCGTACGAATGAATTAGAATGGATCGTATGAATGAACTAGAATGGATACATTCGTGCAAATGAATTAGAATGGATCGTATGAATGAATTAGAATGGATCGTACGAATGAATTAGAATGGATCGTACGAATGAATTAGAATAGATTGCGCGAATGAATTAGAATGGATCGTGTGAATGAAATAGAATGGATCATACGAATGAGTAAGAATGGATCGTACAAATGAAATAAAATGGATTGTGCGAATGAATTAGAATGGATCGTACGAATGAATTAGAATGGATCGTGTGAAAAAATTAGAATGGATTGTATGAATGAATTAGAATAGATCGTATGAATGAATTAGAATGGATTGTACGAATGAATTAGAATGGATCATACGAATGAATTAGAATGGATCATACGAATGAATTAGAATGGATACATTCGTGCGAATGAATTAGAATAGATACATTCGTGCGAAAGAATTAGAATAGATCGTATGAATGAATTAGAATGGATCCTATGAATGAATTAGAATGGATCGTGCGAACGAATTAGAATGGATCGTACGAATGAATTAGAATGGATCGTGCTAATGAATTAGAATTGATCGAACGAATGAATTAGCATGGATCGTGCTAATGAATTAGAATGGAACGTAAGAATCAATTAGAATGGATCGTGTGAAAGAATTAGAATGGATTAGAATGAATTCGTACGATCCATTCGAATTCATTCGCACGATCCATTCTAATTCATTCATACGATCCATTCTAATTCATTCATATAATCCATTCTAATTCTTTCACACGATCTATTCTAATTCATTCATAGGATCCATTCTAATTCATTCGTACAATCTATTCTATTTCATTCATACGATCCATTCTTACTCATTCGTATGATCTATTCTAATTCATTCGGACGAATGTATCCATTCTAATTTATTCGTACGATCCATTCTAATTCATTCGTACGATCCATTCTAATTCATTCGTACGATCCATTCTTACTCATTCGTATGATCCATTCTAATTCATTCGTACGATCCATTCTAATTCATTCGTACGATCGATTCTAATTCATTCGCACTATCCATTCTAATTCATTCGTACGATCCATTCTAATTCATTCGTATGATCCATTCTAATTTATTCGTTCAAATATATCCATTCTAATTCATTCGTACGATCCATTCTAATTCATTCGCACGATCCATTCTAATTCATTCGCACGAATGTATCCATTGTAATTCATTTGCACGATCCATTCTAATTCATTCCTATGATCTATTCTAATTCATTCGTACGATCCATTCTAATTCATTCTAATTCATTCGTACGATCCATTCTACGATCCATTCTAATTCATTCGTATATTCCATTCTAATTCATTAGCACGATCCATGCTAATGAATTAGAATGGATCGTACGATCCAATCTAATTCATTCATACGATCCATTCTTACTCATTCGTATGATCCATTCTAATTCAATCGTACGATCCATTCTAATTCATTCGTACGATCCATTCTAATTCCTTCGTACGATCCATTCTAATTCATTCGTACGATCCATTCTAATTCCTTCGTACGATCCATTCTAATTCATTCGTACAATCTATTCTAATTCATTCGTACGAATGGATACATTCGTGTGAATAAATTAGAATGGATCGTACGAATGAGTAAGAATGGATCGTACGAATGAAATAGAATGGATTGCACGAATGAATTAGAATTGATCGTACGATTGAATTAGAATGGATCGTGCAAATGAATTAGAATGGATCGTACGAATGAATTAGAATGGATCGTACGAATGAACTATAATAGATACATTCGTGCGAATGAATTAGAATGGATACATTCGTGCGAATGAAATAGAATAGATACATTCGTGCGAAAGAATTAGAATAGATCGTATGAATGAATTAGAATGGATCCTATGAATGAATTAGAATGGATCGTGCGAATGAATTAGAATGGATTGTACGAATGATTTAGAATGGATCGATCTAATGAATTAGAATTGATCCAACGAATGAATTAGAATGGATCGGACGAATGAATTAGAATGGATCGTACGAATGAGTAATAATGGATCGTACGAATGAAATAGAATAGATCGTACGAATGAATTAGAATGGATCGTACGAAGGAATTAGAATGGATCGTACGAATGAATTAGAATGGATATATTCGTGCAAATGACTTAGAATGGATCGTATGAATGTATTAGAATGGATCGTATGAGTGAATTAGAATGGATCGTACGAATGAATTAGAATGGATCGTATGAATGAATTAGAATGGATACATTCGTGTGAATGAATTAGAATGGATCGTACGAATGAATTAGAATAGCTCATACGAATGAATTAGAATGAATCGTATAAATGAATTAGAATGGTTACATTCGTGAGAATGAATTAGAATAGATTGTACGAATGAATTAGAATGGATCGTACGAATAAATTAGAATGGATCGTGGGAATGAATTAGAATGGATCGTACGAATGAATTAGAATGGATCCACCGAATGAGTTAGAATGGATCATACGATTGAATTAGAATGGATTGTACGAATGAATTAGAATGGATTGTGCGAATGAATTAGAATGGATCGTATGAATGAATAAGAATGGATCGTGCGAATGAATTAGCATGAATCGTACGAATGTATTAGAATGGATCGTACGAATGAATTAGAATGAATCGTCCGATCCATTCTAATTCATTCGCATGAATGTATCCATTCTAATTCATTCGTAGAATCCATTCTATTTCATTCGTACGATCCATTCTTACTCATTCGTATGATCCATTCTAATTCATTCGTATGATCCATTCTAATTCATTCGTACGATCCATTCCAATTCATTCGCACGATCCATTCTAATTCATTCATACGATCCATTCTAATTCATTCATACGATCCATTCTAATTCATTCCTACAATCCATTCTAATTCATTCGCCCGATCCATTCTAATTCATTCATACGATCCATTCTAATTCATTCGTCCGATCCATTCTAATTCATTCGCACGAATGTATCCATTCTAATTCATTCATACGATCCATTCTAATTCATTCGTACGATCCATTCTAATTCCTTCGTACGATCCATTCTAATTCATTCGTACGATCTATTCTAATTCATTCGTACGATCCATTCTAATTCATTCGTACGATCCATTCTAATTCATTCGTAAGATCCATTCTAATTCATTCGTACGATCCATTCTAATTCATTCGCACGAATGTATCCATTCTAGTTCATTCATACGATCCATTCTAATTCATTCATACGATCCATTCTAATCCATTCGTACGATCCATTCTAATCCATTCATACGATCCATTCTAATTCATTCATACAATCCATTCTAATTCTTTCACACGATCCATTCTAATTCATTCGTAGGATCCATTCTAATTCATTCGTACAATCTATTCTATTTCATTCGTACGATCCATTCTTACTCATTCGTATGATCCATTCTAATTCATTCGGACGAATGTATCCATTCTAATTTATTCGTACGATCCATTCTAATTCATTCGTATGATCCATTCTTACTCATTCGTATGATCCATTCTAATTCATTCGTACGATCCATTCTAATTCATTCGTACGATCGATTCTAATTCATTCGCACTATCCAATCTAATTCATTCGTACGATCCATTCTAATTCATTCGTATGATCCATTCTAATTTATTCGTTCAAATATATCCATTCTAATTCATTCCGTACGATCCATTCTAATTCATTCGTACGATCCATTTTAATTCATTCGTACGAATGTATCCATTCTAATTCATTCGTACGATCCATTCTAATTCATTTGTACGATCCATTCTAATTCATTCGTAAGATCCATTCTAATTCATTCGTACGATCCATTCTAATTCATTCGTACGATCCATTCTAATTCATTCGCACGAATGTATCCATTCTAGTTCATTCGTACGATCCATTCTAATTCATTCGTACGATCCATTCTAATTCATTTGTACGATCAATTCTAATTCATTCGCACGAATGTATCCATTCTAATTCATTCGTACGATCCATTCAAATTCATTCGCACGATCCATTCTAATTCATTCGTACAATCCATTCTATTTCATTCGTACGATCCATTCTTACTCATTCGTATGATCCATTCTAATTCATTCGCACGAATGTATCTATTCTAATCCATTCGTACGATCCATTCTAATCCATTCGTACGATCCATTCTAATTCATTCGCATGAATGTAACCATTCTAGTTCATTCATTTGATCCAATCTAATTCATTCGTACGATCCATTCTAATTCATTCGTCCGATCCATTCTAATTCATTCGCACGAATGTATCCATTCTGAACCATTCATACGATCCATTCTAATTTATTCGTACGATCCATTCTAATTCATTCGTAAGATCCATTCTAATTCATTCGTACGATCCATTCTAATTCATTCGTATGATCCATTCTAATTCATTCGCACGAATGTATCCATTCTAGTTCATTCGTACGATCCATTCTAATTCATTCGCATGATCCATTCTAATTCATTCGTACGATCCATTCTAATTCATTCGCACGAATGTATCCATTCTAATTCATTCGCACGATCCATTCTAATTCATTCGTACGATCCATTCTAATTCTTTCACACGATCTATTCTAATTCATTCGTACGATCCATTCTAATTCATTAGCACGAACCATTCTAATTCATTCGTACGATCCATTCTAATTCATTCGTACGATCCATTCTAATTCATTCGCACAAATGTATCCATTCTAATTCATTCGTACGATCCATTCTAATTCATTCGCACGATCCATTCTAATTCATTCGTATGATCCATTCTAATTCATTCGCACGATCTGTTCTTATTCATTCGCACAATCCATTCTAATTC
Source organism: Chamaelirium japonicum (assembly GCA_947650365.1). Classification (NCBI taxonomy): domain Eukaryota; kingdom Viridiplantae; phylum Streptophyta; class Magnoliopsida; order Liliales; family Melanthiaceae; genus Chamaelirium; species Chamaelirium japonicum. Next base: position 325,718 of record CANTAL010000111.1, read on the forward strand.
ATTCGCACGAATGTATCCATTCTAATTCATTCGTACGATCCATTCTAATTCATATGCACAAAGGTATCCATTCTAATTCATTCGTACGATCCATTCTAATTCAGGATCGTACGAATGAATTAGAATGGATACATTCGTGCGAATGAATTAGAATTGATCATACGAATGAGTAAGAATGGATCGGACGAATGAATTAGAATGGATCGTACGAATGAATTAGAATCGATCAAATGAATGAATTAGAATGGTTACATTCATGCGAATGAATTAGAATGGATTGTACAAATGAAGTAGAATGGATCGTATGAATGAATTAGAATGGATACATTCGTGCGAATGAATTAGAATGGATCGGAAGAATGAATTAGAATGGATCGTATGAATGAATTAGAATGGATCAAATGAATGAATTAGAATGGTTACATTCATGCGAATGAATTAGAATGGATCGTACGAATGGATTAGAATGGATCGTACGAATGGATTAGAATGGATACATTCGAGCGAATGAATTAGAATAGATCGTACGAATGAATTAGAATGGATCGTACGAATGGATTAGAATGGATCCTACGAATGGATTAGAATGGATACCTTTGTGCATATGAATTAGAATGGATCGTACGAATGAATTAGAATGGATCATATTAATGAATTAGAATGGATCGTACGAATGAATTAGAATGGATACATTTGTGCGAATGAATTAGAATGGATCGTGCGAATCAATTAGACTGGATCGTGCGAATGAATAAGAATAGATCATACGAATGAATTAGAATGGATCGTACGAATTAATTAGAATGGATACATTCATGCGAATGAATTAGAATGGATTGTATGAATGAATTAGAATGGATCGTACGAATGAATTAGAATGGATCATACGAATTAATTAGAATGGATCGTACGAATGAATTAGAATGGATCGTACGAATGAATTAGAATGGATACATTCGTGCGAATGAATTAGAATGGATTGTGCGAATGAATAAGAACAGATCGTGCGAATGAATTAGAATGGATCGTACGAATGAATTAGAATGGATCGTGCGAATGAATTAGAATGGATCGTACGAATGAATTAGAATGGATGCATTTGTGCGAATGAATTAGAATGGATCGTACGAATGAATTAGAATGGATCGTATGAATGAATTAGAATGGATCGTACGAATGAAGTAGAATGGATCGTGCGAATGAATTAGAATGGATCGTACGAATGAATTAGAATAGATCGTACGAATGAACTAGAATGGATACATTCGTGCGAATGAATTAGAATGGATCGTACGAATGAATTTGAATGGATCGTACGAATGAATTAGAATGGATCTTACGAATGAATTAGAATGGATCGTACGAATGAATTAGAATGGATCGTACAAATGAATTAGAATGGATACATTCGTGCGAATGAATTAGAATGGATCGGATGAATGAATTAGAATGGATCGGACGAATGAATTAGAATGGATCGTACGAATGAATTAGAATGGATCGTACGAATAAATTAGAATGGATACATTCGTCCGAATGAATTACTATGGATCATACGAATGAGTAAGAATGGATTGTACGAATGAAATAGAATAGATTGTACTAATGAATTAGAATGGATCCTATGAATGAATTAGAATGGCTCGTGTGAAAGAATTAGAATGGATTGTATGAATGAGTTAGAATGGATCGTATGAATGAATTAGAATGGATCGTGCGAATGATTTCGAATGGATTGTACAAATTCATTCCAATTCATTCATACAATCCATTCTAATTCTTTCACACGATCCATTCTAATTCATTCGTATGTTCCATTCTAATTCATTAGCATGATCCATGCTAATTCATTCGTTCGATCAATTCTAATTCATTAGCACGATCCATTTTAATTCATTCGTACGATCCATTCTAATTCATTCGCACGATCCATTCTAATTCATTCATAGGATCCATTCTAATTCATTCATACGATCTATTCTAATTCTTTCGCACGAATGTATCCATTCTAATTCATTCGCACGAATGTATCCATTCTAATTCATTCGTACGATCCATTCTAATTCATTCGTACGATCCATTCTAATTCATTTGTACGATCCATTCTAATTCATTCATACGATCTATTCTAATTCATTCATACAATCCATTCTAAGTCTTTCACACGATCCATTCTAATTCATTCGTACGATCCATTCTAATTCATTCGCACAATCCATTCTATTTCATTCGTACGATCCATTCTTACTCATTGGTACGATCCATTCTAATTCATTCGCACGAATGTATCCATTATAATTCATTCGTACGAATCCATTCTAATTCATTCGTACAATCCATTCTATTTCATTCGTACGATCCATTCTTACTCATTCGTATGATCCATTCTAATTCATTCGCACGAATGTATCCATTCTAAATCATTCGTACGATCCATTCTAATTCATTCGTACAATCCATTCAAATTCATTCGCACGATCCATTCTAAATCATTTGTACAATCCATTCTATTTCATTCGTACGATCCATTCTTACTCTTTCGTATGATCCATTCTAATTCATTCGCACGAATGTATCCATTCTAATCCATTCGTATGATCCACTCTAATCCATTCGTACGATCCATTCTAATTCATTCGCATGAATGTAACCATTCTAATTCATTCATTTGATCCATTCTAATTTATTCGTACGATCCATTCTAATTCATTCGTCCGATCCATTCTAATTCATTCGCACGAATGTATCCATTCTATACCATTCATACGATCCATTCTAATTTATTCGTACGATCCATTCTAATTCATTCGTATGATCCATTCTAATTCATTCGTCCGATCCATTCTAATTCATTCGCACGAATGTATCCATTCTAATTCATTCGTACGATCCATTCTAATTTATTCGTACGATCCATTCTAATTTATTCGTAAGATCCATTCTTATTCATTCGTACGATCCATTCTAATTCATTCGCACGAATGTATCCATTATAGTTCATTCGTACGATCCATTCTAATTCATTCGTACGATCCATTCTAATTCATTCGCACGATCCATTCTAATTCATTCGTATGATCAATTCTAATTCATTCGCATGAATGTATCCATTCTAATTCATTCGTACGATCCATTCTAATTCATTCGTACGATCCATTCTAATTCATTCTTCCGATCCATTCTAATTCATTCGCACGAATGTATCCATTCTAATTCATTCGTACGATCCATTCTAATTCATTCGTACGATCTATTCTAATTCATTCGCACGAATGTATCCATTCTAGTTCATTCATACGATCCATTCTAATTCATTCGTACGACCCATTCTTATTCATTCGCACGATCCATTCTAATTCATTCGTACAATCAATTCTAATTCATTCGTACGATCCATTCTAATTCACTCATACGATCCATTCTAATACATTCATACGATCCATTCTAATTCATTTGCACGAATATATCCATTCTAATTCATTCGTACGATCCATTCTAATTCATTCGTACGATCCATTCTAATTCATTCGTAGGATCCATTCTAATTCCTTCGTACGATCCATTCTAATTCATTCGTACGATCCATTCTAATTCTTTCACACGATCCATTCTAATTCATTCGTACGATCGATTCTAATTCATTCGTGCAATCCAATCTATTTCATTCGTACGATCCATTCTTACTCATTCGTACGATCCATTCTAATTCATTCACACGAATGTATCCATTCGTACGAATGAATTAGAATAGATTGTACGAATGAATTAGAATGGATCGTACGAATGAATTAGAATGGATCGTACGAAGGAATTAGAATGGATCGTACGAATGAATTAGAATGGATCGTACGAATGAATTAGAATTGATCGTACGAATGAATTAGAATGGATCGTACGAAGGAATTAGAATGGATCGTACAAATGAATTAGAATGGATATATTCGTGCAAATGAATTAGAATGGATCGTATGAATGTATTAGAATGGATCGTATGAGTGAATTAGAATTGATCGTACGAATGAATTAGAATGGATTGTATGAATGAATTAGAATGGATCGTACGAATGAATTAGAATGGATCATACGAATTAATTAGAATGGATCATACGAATGAATTAGAATGGATCGTACGAATGAATTAGAATGGATACATTCGTGCGAATGAATTAGAATGGATTGTGCGAATGAATAAGAACAGATCGTGCGAATGAATTAGAATGGATCGTACGAATGAATTAGAATGGATCGTGTGAATGAATTAGAATGGATCGTACGAATGTATTAGAATGGATACATTTGTGCGAATGAATTAGAATGGATCGTACGAATGAATTAGAATGGATCGTATGAATGAATTAGAATGGATCGTACGAATGAATTAGAATGGATCGTGCGAATGAATTAGAATGGATCGTACGAATGAATTAGAATGGATCGTGTGAAAGAATTAGAATGGATCGTACGAATGAATTAGAATGGATCGTGCGAATGAATTAGAATGGATCGTACGAATGGATTAGAATGAATACATTTGTGCGAATGAATTAGAATGGATCGTACGAATGAATTAGAATGGATCGTATGAATGAATTAGAATGGATCGTACGAATGAATTAGAATGGATCATGCGAATGAATTAGAATGGATCGTACGAATGAATTAGAATGGATCGTACGAATGAACTAGAATGAATACATTCGTGCGAATGAATTAGAATGGATCGTACGAATGAATTAGAATGGATCTTACGAATGAATTAGAATGGATCGTACGAATGAATTAGAATGGATCGTACGAATGAATTAGAATGGATACATTCGTGCGAATGAATAAGAATGGATCGGACGAATGAATTAGAATGGATCGTACGAATAAATTAGAATGGATACATTCGTCCGAATGAATTAGAATGGATCATACGAATGAGTAAGAATGGATCGTACGAATGAAATAGAATAGATTGTGCGAATGAATTAGAATGGATCCTACAAATGAATTAGAATGGATCGTGTGAAAGAATTAGAATGGATTGTATGAATGAATTAGAATGGATCGTATGAATGAATTAGAATGGATCGTGTGAATGAATTCGAATGGATCGTACGAATTCATTCTAATTCATTCATACAATCCATTCTAATTCTTTCACACGATCCATTCTAATTCATTCGTACGTTCCATTCTAATTCATTAGCACGATCCATGCTAATTCATTTGTTCGATCAATTCTAATTCATTAGCACGATCCATTCTAATTCATTCGTACGATCTATTCTAATTCATTCGCACGATCCATTCTAATTCATTCATAGGATCCATTCTAATTCATTTATACGATCTATTCTAATTCTTTTGCACGAATGTATCCATTCTAATTCATTCGCACGAATGTATCCATTCTAATTCATTCGTACGATCCATTCTAATTCATTCGTACGATCCATTCTAATTCATTCGTACGATCCATTCTAATTCATTCATACGATCTATTCTAATTCATTCATACAATCCATTCTAATTCTTTCACACGATCCATTCTAATTCATTCGTACGATCCATTTTAATTCATTCGCACAATCCATTCTATTTCATTCGTACGATCCATTCTTACTCATTCGTATGATCCATTCTAATTCATTCGCACGAATGTATCCATAATGGATCATACGAATGAGAAAGAATGGATCGTACGAATGAAATAGAATGGATTGTGCGAATGAATTAGAATGGACCGTACGAAAGAATTAGATGTACGAATGAATTAGAATGGATACATTTGTCCGAATAAATTAGAATGGATCATACGAATGAGTAAGAATGGTTCGTCATTCTAATTCATTCGTATGATCCATTCTAATTCATTTGTATCCATTCTATTTCATTCGCACGATCCATTCTAATTCATTCGCGCAATCTATTCTAATTCATTCGTACGATCCATTCTAATTCATTTGTACGATCCATTCTAATTCATTCATACAATCCATTCTAATTTATTCGCATAAATGTATCCATTCTAATTCATTCGTACGATCCATTCTAATTCATTCGCACAATTTATTCTAATTCATTCATACGATCCATTCTAATTCATTCGCACGAATGTATCCATTCTAATTCATTCATACGATCCATTCTACTTCATTCGTACTATCCGTTCTAATTCACTCATACGATCCATTCTAATTCATTCATACGATCCATTCTAATTCATTTGCACGAATATATCCATTCTAATTCATTCGTACGATCCATTCTAATTCCTTCATACGATCCATTCTAATTCCTTCGTACGATCCATTCTAATTCCTTCGTACGATCCATTCTATTTCATTCATATGATCCATTCTAATTCCTTTGTACGATCCATTCTAATTCCTTCGTATCCATTCTAATTCACTCATACGATCCATTCTAATTCATTCGTACGATCCATTCTAATTCATTCATACAATCCATTCTAATTCATTCGCACGAATGTATCCATTCTAATCCATTCGTACGATCCATTCTAATCCATTCGTACGATCCATTCTAATTCATTCGCATGAATCTAACCATTCTAATTCATTCATTTGATCCATTCTAATTCATTCGCACGATCTATTCTAATTCATTCGCATGAATGTAACCATTCTAATTCATTCGTACGATACATTCTAATTCATTCGTACGATCCATTCTAATTCATTCGTATGATCCATTCTAATTAATTCGTATGATCCATTCTAATTCATTGGTACGATCCATTCTAATTCATTCGTACGCTCGGTCCCGCCCCTGGTGCGGGAGCTGATGGAGCCGGGGGCTTCTCCACTTGGGCGGGAGCGGCAGGCTCTGCCCGGGGAGCTTGAGGGGCGGGCTCTTCCTCCTCGGAGCCTGATGCCTCCTCCTCGGAGTCCGTCCACTCGGGCTCCGAGTCCAAGCCTGCCTCCTCCAGCGCTTTTCGTCGCAGCTCCGTCTGGGCGTTCGAAGGCGCGGGCCTCGCGCGCTTGGCCTTCTTCTTCCCGCGGGCCTCCATCTCCGGCGTCAGCACTGCTACACGGAGAGGGACGGTCAGATCGCTGGGGAAGTTGCCCATTAAAATCTGAGCCGTCCCGGATTCGACTTCCGCCATGGTTAGCGGGAGGTCGACGTTAGGGTCGTCGGGCTCGACCATTTGAATCTTGTGGCGAACAATGAGAAGTGGGGCAGGTGGCTGATCTGGGCCGGCGTCCGGGCGAGGAGGTGGTGGAGGCGCGGATACATTCGTGCGAATGAATTAGAATGGATTGTATGAATGAATTAGAATAGAATTAGAATTAGAATGGATCGTACGAAGGAATTAGAATGGATCGTACAAATGAATTAGAATGGATCGTACGAATGAATTAGAATAGATCGTACGAATGAATTAGAATGGATCGTACGAAAGAATTAGAATGGATCGTACGAATGAATTAGAATGGATTGTGCGAATGAATTAGAATGGATCGTACGAATGAATTAGAATGGATCGTGTGAAAGAATTAGAATGGATTGTATGAATGAATTAGAATAGAATTTATGAATGAATTAGAATGGATCGTACGAATGAATTAGAATGGATCGTACGAATGAACTAGAATGGATACATTCGTGCGAATGAATTAGAATGGATCGTACGAATGAATTAGAATGGATCGTACGAATGAATTAGAATGGATCTTACGAATGAATTAGAATGGATCGTACGAATGCACGATCCATGCTAATTCATTCGTTCGATCAATTCTAATTCATTAGCACGATCCATTCTAATTCATTCGTACAATCCATTCTAATTCATTCGCACGATCCATTCTAATTCATTCGTACGATCCATTCTAATTCTTTCACACGATCCATTCTAATTCATTCGTACGATCTATTCTAATTCATTCGTACGATCCATTCTAATTCATTCGTACGATCCATTCTAATTCCTTCGTACGATCCATTCTAATTCATTCATACAATCTATTCTAATTCATTCATACAATCCATTCTAATTCTTTCACACGATCCATTCTAATTCATTCGTACGATCCATTCTAATTCATTCGCACAATCCATTCTAATTCATTCGCACGAATGTATCCATTCTAAATCATTCGTACAATCCATTCAATTTCATTCGTACGATCCATTCTTACTCATTGTACGAATGAATTAGAATGGATCCTACGAATGAATTAGAATTGATCATGTGAAAGAATTAGAATGGATTGTATGGATGAATTAGAATGGATCGTATGAATGAATTAGAATGGATCGTACGAATGAATTAGAATGGATACATTCGTGCGAATGAATTAGAATTGATCGTACGAATGAATTAGAATCGATCGTGCGAATGAATTAGAATGGATCGTACGAATGAATTAGAATGGATCGTACGAATGAACTAGAATGGACACATTCGTGCGAATGAATTGGAATGGATCGTACGAATGAATTACAATGGATCGTACGAATGAATTAGAATGGATCTTACGAATGAATTAGAATGGATCGTACGAATGAATTAGAATGGATCGTACGAATGAATTAGAATGGATACATTCGTATGAATGAATTAGAATGGATCGTACGAAGGAATTAGAATGGATCGTACGAATGAATTTGAATGGATACATTTGTGCGAATGAATCTAAATGGATTGTATGAATGAATTACAATGGATCGTACGAATGAATTAGAATGGATTGTACGAATGAATTAGAATTGCTCATACGAATGAATTAGAATGAATCGTATGAATGAATTAGAATGGATACATTCGTGTGAATGAATTAGAATGGATCGTACGAATGAATTAGAATGGATATATTCGTGCAAATGAATTAGAATGGATCGTATGAATGTATTAGAATGGATCGTATGAGTGAATTAGAATGGATCGTGCGAATGAATTAGAATGGATTCTATGAATGAATTAAAATGGATCGTGCGAATGAATTAGAATGGATCGTACGAATGAATTAGAATGGATCCTATGAATGAATTAGAATGGATCGTGTGAATGAATTAGAATGGATCGTACGAATGAAATAGAATGGATCGTGCTAATGAATTAGAATTGATCGAACGAATGAATTAGAATGGATACATTCGTGTGAATGAATTAGAATGGATCGGAAGAATGAATTTGAATGGATCGTACGAATGAGTAAGAATGGATCGTACGAATGAAATAGAATAGATCGTACGAATGAATTAGAATGGATCGTACGAAGGAATTAGAATGGATCGTATGAATGAATTAGAATGGATCGTACGAATGAATTAGAATGGATCGTACGAAGGGATTAGAATGGATCCTACGAATGGATTAGAATGGATACCTTTGTGCATATGAATTAGAATGGATCGTATGAATGAATTAGAATGGATCGTAGAATGGATCGTACGAATGAATTAGAGTGAATTAGAATGGATCGTACGAATGAATTAGAATAGATCATAGGAATGAATTAGAATGGATCGTGCAAATGAATTAGAATGCATACATTCGTGCGAATGAATTAGAATGGATCGGACGAATGAATTAGAATGGATCGTACGAATGAGTAAGAATGGATCGTACGAATGAATGGATCGTACGAATGAAATAGAATGGATTGTACGAATGAATTGAATGGATCGTACAACTGAATTAGAATGGATCGTACGAATGAATTAGAATGGATCATACGAATGAATTAGAATGGATCGTGTGAAAGAATTAGAATGGATTGTATGAATGAATTAGAATAGATCGTATGAATGAATTAGAATGGATCGTACGAATGAATTAGAATGGATCGTACGAATGAACTGGAATGGATACATTCGTGTGAATGAATTAGAATGGATCGTACGAATGAATTAGAATGGATCGTAGGAATGAATTAGAATGGATCTTACGAATGAATTAGAATGGATCGTACGAATGCACGATCCATGCTAATTCATTCATTCGATCAATTCTAATTCATTAGCACGATCCATTCTAATTCATTCGTACGATCCATTCTAATTCATTCGCATGATCCATTCTAATTCATTCGTATAATCCATTCTAATTCTTTCACACGATCCATTCTAATTCATTCGTACGATCCATTCTAATTCATTCGTACGATCTATTCTAATTCACTCGTACGATCCATTCTAATTCATTCGTACGATCCATTCTAATTCCTTCGTACGATCCATTCTAATTCATTCATACAATCTATTCTAATTCATTCATACAATCCATTCTAATTCTTTCACACGATCCATTCTAATTCATTCGTACGATCCATTCTAATTCATTCATACAATCCATTCTAATTCTTTCACTCGATCCATTCTAATTCATTTGTACGTTCCATTCTAATTCATTAGCACGATCCATGCTAATTCATTCGTTCGATCAATTCTAATTCATTAGCACGATCCATTCTAATTCATTCGTACGATCCATTCTAATTCATTCGCACGATCCATTCTAATTCATTCATAGGATCCATTCTAATTCATTCATACGATCTATTCTAATTCTTTCGCACGAATGTATCCATTCTAATTCATTCACACGAATGTATCCATTCTAATTCATTCGTACGATCCATTCTAATTCATTCGTACGATCCATTCTAATTCATTCGTACGATCCATTCTAATTCATTCATACGATCTATTCTAATTCATTCATACAATCCATTCTAATTCTTTCATATGATCCATTCTAATTCATTCGTACGATCCATTCTAATTCATTCGCACAATCCATTCTATTTCATTCGTACGATCCATTCTTACTCATTGGTACGATCCATTCTAATTCATTCGCACGAATGTATCCATTCTAATTCAATCGTATGAATCCATTTTAATTCATTCGTACAATCCATTCTATTTCATTCGTACGATCCATTCTTACTCATTCGTATAATCCATTCTAATTCATTCGCACGAATGTATCCATTCTAAATCATTCGTACGATCCATTCTAATTCATTCGTACGATCCATTCTAAATCATTCGTACAATCCATTCTATTTCATTCGTACGATCAATTCTAATTCATTAGCACGATCCATTCTAATTCATTCGTACGATCCATTCAAATTCATTCGCACGATCCATTCTAATTCATTCGTACAATCCATTCTATTTCATTCGTACGATCCATTCTTACTCATTCGTATGATCCATGCTAATTCATTCGCACGAATGTATCCATTCTTATCCATTCGTACAATCCATTCTAATCCATTCGTACGATCCATTCTAATTCATTCGCATGAATGTAACCATTCTAATTCATTCATTTGATCCATTCTAATTCATTCGTACGATCCATTCTAATTCATTCGCACGATCCATTCTAATTCATTCATACGATCCATTCTAATTCATTCATACGATCCATTCTAATTCATTCCTACAATCCATTCTAATTCATTCGCCCGATCCATTCTAATTCATTCATACGATCCATTCTTTTCGAATGGATCATGCGATCCATTCGAATTCATTCGCACGATCCATTCTAATTCATTCATACGATCCATTCTAATTCATTCATACAATGCATTCTAATTCATTCATACGATCCATTCTAATTCATTTGCACGAATATATCCATTCTAATTCATTCGTACGATCCATTCTAATTCCTTCGTACGATCCATTCTAATTCATTCGTACGATCTATTCTAATTCATTCGTACGATCCATTCTAATTCATTCGTACGATCCATTCTAATTCCTTCGTACGATCCATTCTAATTCATTCGTACGATCCATTCTAATTCATTCGTATGATCCATTCTATATCATTCGTACGATCCATTCTAATTCATTAATATGATCCATTCTAATTCATTCGTACGATCCATTCTAATTCATATGCACAAAGGTATCCATTCGAATCCATTCGTAGGATCCATTCTAAAATATTCGTACGATCCATTCGAATTCATTCGTACGATCCATTCTAATTCATTCGCTCGAATGTATCCATTCTAATCCATTCGTACGATCCATTCTAATTCATTCGCATGAATGTAACCATTCTAATTCATTCATTTGATCCATTCTAATTCATTCGTATGATCCATTCTAATTCATTCGTCCGATCCATTCTAATTCATTCGCACGAATGTATCCATTCTAATTCATTCATACGATCCATTCTAATTCATTCGTACGATCCATTCTAATCCATTCGCACAAATGTATCCATTCTAATTCATTCGTACGATCCATTCTAATCCATTCGTACGATCCATTCTAATTCATTCGCATGAATGTATCTATTCTAATACATTCACCCGATCCATTCTAATTCATTCGTACGATCCATTCTAATTCATTCATACGATCCATTGTAATTCATTCGTATGATCCATTCTAATTTATTCCTACGATCTATTCTAATTCATTCGCTCGAATATATCCATTCTAATTCATTCGTTCGATCCATTCTAATTCATTCGCACGATCCATTCTAATTCATTCGTATGATCTATTCTAATCCATTCGTACTTTCCATTCTAATTCATTCGTACGATCCATTCTAATTTATTCGTACGATCCATTCTAATTCATTCGCACGAATGTATCCATTCTAGTTCATTCGTACGATCCATTCTATTTCATTCGTAAGATCCATTCTAATTCATTCGCATGATCCATTCTAATTCATTCGTACGATCCATTCTAATTCATTCATACGATCCATTCTAATTCATTCGTACGATCCATTCTAATTCATTCGCACAAATGTATCCATTCTAATTCATTCGTACGATCCATTCTAATTCATTCGCACGATCCATTCTAATTCATTCGTACGATCCATTCTAATTCTTTCACACGATCCACTCTAATTCATTCGTACGATCCATTCTAATTCATTCGCACGATCCATTCTAATTCATTCGTACGATCCATTCTAATTAATTCATACGATCCATTCTAATTCATTCGTACGATCCATTCTAATTCATTCGCACAAATGTATCCATTCTAATTCATTCGCACGATCCATTCTAATTCATTCGCATGATCCATTCTAATTCATTCGTACGATCCATTCTAATTCATTCGTACGATCCATTCTAATTCATTCATACGATCTATTCTAATTCATTCATACAATCCATTCTAATTCTTTCACACGATCCATTCTAATTCATTCATATGAACCATTCTAATTCATTCGTACGATCCATTCTAATTCATATGCACAAAGGTATCCATTCTAATCTATTCGTAGGATCCATTCTAATCCATTCGTACGATTCATTCTAATTCATTCGTACGATCCATTCTAATTCATTCGCTCGAATGTATCCATTCTAATCCATTCGTACGATCCATTCTAATCCATTCGTACAATCCATTCTAATTCATTCGCATGAATGTAACCATTCTAATTCATTCATACGATCCATTCTAATTCATTCGTACAATCCATTCTAATTCATTCGTACGATCCATTCTAATTCATTCGCACGAATGTATCCATTCTAATTCATTCATATGATCCATTCTAATTCATTCATACAATCCATTCTAATTCTTTCACACGATCCATTCTAATTCATTCGTACGATCCATTCTAATTCAATCGTACAATCTATTCTAATTCATTCGCACGAATGTATCCATTCTAATTCATTCATACGATCCATTCTAATTCATTCGTACGATCCATTCTAATTCCTTCATACGATCCATACTAATTCATTCGTACGATCTATTCTAATTCATTCGTACGATCCATTCTAATTCATTTGTACGATCCATTCTAATTCATTCGTAAGATCCATTCTAATTCATTCGTACGATCTATTCTAATTCATTCGTACGATCCATTCTAATTCATTCGCACGAATGTATCCATTCTAGTTCATTCGTACGATCCATTCTAATTCATTCGTACGATCCATTCTAATCCATTCGTACGATCCATTCTAATTCATTCATACGATCCATTCTAATTCATTCATACAATCCATTCTAATTCTTTCACACGATCCATTCTAATTCATTCGTAGGATTCATTCTAATTCATTCGTACAATCTATTCTATTTCATTCGTACGATCCATTCTTACTCATTCGTATGATCCATTCTAATTCATTCGGACGAATGTATCCATTCTAATTTATTCGTACGATCCATTCTTACTCATTCGTATGATCCATTCTATTTCATTCGTACGATCCATTCTAATTCATTCGTACGATCAATTCTAATTCATTCGCACTATCCATTCTAATTCATTCGTACGATCCATTCTAATTCATTCGTATGATCCATTCTAATTTATTCGTTCAAATATATCCATTCTAATTCATTCCGTACGATCCATTCTAATTCATTCGTACGATCCATGCGAATTCATTCGTACGAATGTATCCATTCTAATTCATTCATACGATCCATTCTAATTCATTCGTACGATCCATTCTAATTCATTCGGACGAATGTATCAATTCTAATTTATTCGTACGATCCATTCTAATTCATTCATTTGATCCATTCTAATTCATTCGTACGATCCATTCTAATTCATTCGTCCGATCCATTCTAATTCATTCGCACGAATGTATCCATTCTAATTCATTCGTACGATCCATTCTAATTTATTCGTACGATCCATTCGAATTTATTCGTAAGATCCATTCTAATTCATTCGTACGATCCATTCTAATTCATTCGTACGATCCATTCTAATTCATTCGCACGAATGTATCCATTCTAGTTCATTCGTACGATCCATTCTAATCCATTCGTACGATCCATTCTAATTGATTCACACGATCCATTCTAATTCATTCGTACGATTCATTCTAATTCATTCATACGATCTATTCTAATTCATTCGCACGAATGTATCCATTCTAATTCATTCATACGATCCATTCTACTTCATTCATACTATCCGTTCTAATTCACTCATACGATCCATTCTAATCCATTCATACGGTCCATTCTAATTCATTTGCACGAATATATCCATTCTAATTCATTCGTACGATCCATTCTAATTCCTTCGTACGATCCATTCTAATTCCTTTGTACGATCCATTCTATTTCATTCGTATGATCCATTCTAATTAATTCGTACGATCCATTCTAATTCATTCGTATGATCCATTCTAATTCATTCGTACGATCAATTCTAACTCATTCGTACGATCCATTCTAATTCATTCATACAATCCATTCTAATTCATTCCGTATGATCCATTCTAATTCATTCATACGATCTATTCTTTCATACAATCCATTCTAATTCTTTCGTGCGAATGAATTAGAATGGATACCTTTGTCCATATGAATTAGAATGGATCGTACGAATGAATTAGAATGGATCATATTAATGAATTAGAATGGATCGTACGAATGAATTAGAATGGATACATTCGTGCGAATGAATTAGAATGGATCGTGCGAATCAATTAGACTGGATCGTGCGAATGAATAAGAATAGATCGTGCTAATGAATTAGAATTGTTCGAACGAATTCATTCTAATACATTCATACAATCCATTCTAATTCTTTCACACGATCTATTCTAATTCATTCGTACGATCCATTCTTACTCATTGGTACGATCCATTCTAATTCATTCGCACGAATGTATCCATTCTAATTCATTCGTACGAATCCATTCTAATTTATTCGTACAATCTATTCTATTCCATTCTAATTCATTCGTACGATCCATTCTTACTCATTCGTACGATCCATTCTAATTCAATCGTACGATCCATTCTATTCTAGTTCATTCGTACGATCCATTCTAATTCATTCGTACGATCCATTCTTATTCATTCTTACTCATTCGTATGATCCATTCTAATTCATTCGGACGAATATATCCATTCTAATTTATTCGTACGATCCATTCTAATTCATTCGTAAGATCCATTCTAATTCATTCGTACGATCTATTCTAATTCATTCGTACGATCCATTCTAATTCATTCGTACGATCCATTCTAATTCATTCATACGATTTATTCTAATTCATTCATTCGTACGATCCATTCTAATTCATTCGTACGATCCATTCTAATTCATTCGCACGATCCATTCTAATTCATTCATAGGATCCATTCTAATTCATTCGTACAATCCATTCTAATTCTTTCATACGATCCATTCTAATTCATTCGTACGATCCATTCTAATTCACTCATACGATCCATTCTAATACATTCATACGATCCATTCTAATTCATTTGCACGAATATATCCATTCTAAATCATTCGTACGATCCATTCTAATTCATTCGTACGATCCATTCAAATTCATTCGTAAGATCCATTCTAATTCATTCGTACGATCCATTCTAATTCATTCGTACGATCCATTCTAATTCCTTCGTACGAATGAATTAGAATGGATACATTTGTGCGAATGAATTAGAATGGATCGTACGAATGAATTAGAATGGATCGTATGAATGAATTAGAATGGATCGTACGAATGAATTAGAATGTATCGTACGAAGGAATTAGAATGGATCGTACAATTGAATTAGAATGGATCGTACGAATAAATTAGAATGGATACATTCGTCCGAATGAATTAGAATGGATCATACAAATGAGTAAAAATGGATCGTACGAATGAAATAGAATAGATTGAACGAATGAATTAGAATGGATCCTACGAATGAATTAGAATAGATCGTGTGAACGAATTATAATGGATTGTATGAATGAATTAGAATGAATTCGTACGATCCATTCGAATTCATTCGCATGATCCATTCTAATTCATTCATACGATCCATTCTAATTCATTCATACAATCCATTCTAATTCTTTCACACGATCCATTCTAATTCATTCGTCTAATCCATTCTAATTCATTCGTACAATCTATTCTAATTCATTCGTACGATCCATTCTTACTCATTCGTATGATCCATTCTAATTCATTCGGACGAATGTATCCATTCTAATTTATTCGTACGATCCATTCTAATTCATTCTTACGATCCATTCTAATTCATTCGTACAATTCATTCTAATTCATTCGTCCGATCCACTCTAATTCATTCGTACGAATGTATCCATTCTAATTATTCGTACGATCCATTCTAATTCATTCGTACGATCCATTCTAATTCATTCGTAAGATCCATTCTAATTCATTCGTACGATCCATTCTAATTCATTCATACGTTCCATTCTAATTCATTCGCACGAATGTATCAATTCTAATTTATTCGTACGATCCATTCTAATTCATTTGTACGATCCATTCTAATTCATTCGTACGATCCATTCTAATTCATTCGTCCGATCCATTCTAATTCATTCGCACAAATGTATCCATTCTAATTCATTCGTACGATCCATTCTAATTAATTCGTACGATCCATTCTAATTCATTCGTAAGATCCATTCTAATTTATTCGTACGATCCATTCTAATTCATTCGTACGGTCCATTCTAATTCATTCGCACGAATGTATCCATTCTAGTTCATTCGTACGATCCATTCTAATTCATTCGTACGATCCATTCTAATCCATTCGTACGATCCATTCTAATTCATTCATACGATCCATTCTAATTCATTCATACAATCCATTCTAATTCTTTCACACGATCCATTCTAATTCATTCGTAGGATCCATTCTAATTCATTCGTACAATCTATTCTAATTCATTCGTACGATCCATTCTTACTCATTCATATGATCCATTCTAATTCATTCGGACGAATGTATCCATTCTAATTTATTCATACGATCCATTCTAATTCATTCGTACGATCCATTCTAATTCATTCGTACGATCCATTCTTACTCATTCGTATGATTCATTCTAATTCATTCGTACGATCCATTCTAATTCATTCGTACGATCGATTCTAATTCATTCGCACTATCCATTCTAATTCATTCGTACGATCCATTCTAATTCATTCGTATGATCCATTCTAATTTATTTCTTCAAATATATCCATTCTAATTCATTCCGTACGATCCATTCTAATTCATTCGTACGATCAATTCTAATTCATTCATATGAATGTATCCATTCTAATTCATTCGTACGATCCATTCTAATTCATTCGTACGATCCATTCTAATTCATTCGGACGAATGTATCCATTCTAATTTATTCGTACGATCCATTCTAATTCATTCATTTGATCCATTCTAATTCATTCGTACGATCCATTCTAATTCATTCGTCCGATCCATTCTAATTCATTCGCACGAATGTATCCATTCTAATTCATTCGTACGATCCACTCTAATTCCTTCGTACGATCCATTCTAATTCATTCGTAAGATCCTTTCTAATTCATTCGTTTGATCCATTCTAATTCATTCGTACGATCCATTCTAATTCATTCGCACGAATATATCCATTCTAGTTCATTCGTACGATCCATTCTAATCCATTCGTACGATCCATTCTAATTCATTCACACGATCCATTCTAATTCATTCGTACGATCCATTCTAATTCATTCATACGATCCATTCTAATTCATTCGCACGAATGTATCCATTCTAATTCATTCATACGATCCATTCTACTTCATTCATACTATCCGTTCTAATTCACTCATACGATCCATTCAAATTCATTCAAACGATCCATTCTAATTCATTTGCACGAATATATCCATTCTAATTCATTCGTACGATCCATTCTAATTCCTTCGTACGATCCTTCGTACGATCCATTCTAATTCCTTCGTACGATTCAATCTATTTCATTCGTATGATCCATTCTAATTAATTCGTACGATCCATTCTAATTCATTCGTATGATCCATTCTAATTCATTCGTACGATCCATTCTTACTCATTCGTACGATCCATTCTAATTCATTCATACAATCCATTCTAATTCATTCCGTACGATCCATTCTAATTCATTCATATGATCTATTCTTTCATACAATCCATTCTAATTCTTTCGTGCGAATGAATTAGAATGGATACCTTTGTGCATATGAATTAGAATGGATCGTACGAATGAATTAGAATGGATCATATTAATGAATTAGAATGGATCGTACGAATGAATTAGAATGGATACATTCGTGCGAATGAATTAGAATAGATCGTGCTAATGAATTAGAATTGATCGAACGAATTCATTCTAATACATTCATACAATCCATTCTAATTCTTTCACACGATCCATTCTAATTCATTCGTACGATCCATTCTTACTCATTGGTATGATCCATTCTAATTCATTCGCACGAATGTATCCATTCTAATTCATTCGTACGAATCCATTCTAATTCATTCGTACAATCTATTCTATTCCATTCTAATTCATTCGTACGATCCATTCTTACTCATTCGTACGATCCATTCTAATTCATTCGTACGATCGATTCTATTCTAGTTCATTCGTACGATCCATTCTAATTCATTCGTACGATCCATTCTTATTCATTCTTACTGATTCGTATGATCCATTCTAATTCATTCGGACGAATGTATCCATTCTAATTTTTTCGTACGATCCATTCTAATTCATTCGTAAGATCCATTCTAATTCATTCGTACGATCCATTCTAATTCATTCGTACGATCCTTTCTAATTCATTCGTACGATCCATTCTAATTCATTCATACGATCTATTCTAATTCATTCATTCGTACGATCCATTATAATTCATTCGTACGATCCATTCTAATTCATTCATACTATCCATTCTAATTCACTCATACGATCCATTCTAATAGATTCATACGATCCATTCTAATTCATTTGCACGAATATATCCATTCTAATTCATTCGTACGATCCATTCTAATTCATTGGTACGATCCATTCTAATTCATTCGTAAGATCGATTCTAATTCATTCGTACGATCCATTCTAATTTATTCGTACGATCCATTCTAATTCCTTCGTACGAATGAATTAGAATGGATACATTTGTGCGAATGAATTAGAATGGATCGTACGAATGAACTAGAATGGATCGTATGAATGAATTAGAATGGATCGTACGAATGAATTAGAATGGATCGTACGAAAGAATTAGAATGGATCGTACGAATGAATTAGAATGGATCGTACGAATAAATTATAATGGATACATTCGTCCAAATGAATTAGAATGGATCATACGAATGAGTAAGAATGGATCTTACGAATGAAATAGAATAGATTGTACGAATGAATTAGAATGGATCCTACGAATGAATTAGAATAGATCGTGTGAAAGAATTAAAATGGATTGTATGAATGAATTAGAATGAATTCGTACGATCCATTCGAATTCATTCGCACGATCCATTCTAATTCATTCATACAATCCATTCTAATTCTTTCACACGATCCATTCTAATTCATTCGTCTAATCCATTCTAATTCATTCGTACAATCTATTCTAATACATTCGTACGATCCATTCTTACTCATTCGTATGATCCATTCTAATTCATTCGGACGAATGTATCCATTCTAATTTATTCGTACGATCCATTCTAATTCATTCTTACGATCCATTCTAATTCATTCGTACGATTCATTCTAATTCATTCGTCCGATCCATTCTAATTCATTCGCACGAATGTATCCATTCTAATTCATTCGTACGATCCAATCTAATTCATTCGTACGATCCATTCTAATTCATTCGTTAGATCCATTCTAATTCATTCGTACGATCCATTCTAATTCATTCGTACTATCCATTCTTATTCATTCGTACGATCCATTCTAATTCATTCGCACGAATGTTTCCATTCTAATTTATTCGTATGATCCATTCAAATTCATTTGTACGATCCATTCTAATTCATTCGTACGATCCATTCTAATTCATTCGTCCGATCCATTCTAATTCATTCGCACGAATGTATCCATTCTAATTCATTCGTACGATCCATTCTAATTAATTCGTACGATCCATTCTAATTCATTCGTACGATCCATTCTAATTCATTCGTATGATCCATTCTAATTCATTCGTACGAATCCATTCTAATTCATTCGCACGAATGTATCCATTCTAATTCATTCGTACGATCCATTCTAATTCATTCGTACGATCTATTCTAATTCATTCATAGGATCCATTCTAATTCATTCATACGATCTATTCTAATTCTTTCGCACGAATGTATCCATTCTAATCCATTCACACGAATGTATCCATTCTAATTCATTCGTACGATCCATTCTAATTCATTCGTACGATCCATTCTAATTCATTTGTACGATCCATTCTAATTCATTCATATGATCTATTCTAATTCATTCATACAATCCATTCTAATTCTTTCACACGATCCATTCTAATTCATTCGTATGATCCATTCTAATTCATTCGCACAATCCATTCTATTTCATTCGTACGATCCATTCTTACTCATTCGTATGATCCATTCTAATTCATTCGCACGAATGTATCCATAATGGATCATACGAATGAGTAAGTATGGATCGTACGAATGAAATAGAATGGATTGTACGAATGAATTAGAATGGACTGTACGAATGAATTAGACGTACGAATGAATTAGAATGGATACATTCGTGCGAATAAATTAGAATGGATCATACGAATGAGTAAGAATGGATCGTCATTCTAATTCATTCGTATGATCCATTCTAATTCATTTGTATCCATTCTATTTCATTCGCACGATCTATTCTAATTCATTCACGCAATCTATTCTAATTCATTCGTACGATCCATTCTAATTCATTCGTACGATCCATTATAATTCATTCATACAATCCATTCTAATTTATTCGCACGAATGTATCCATTCTAATTCATTCGTACGATCAGTTCTAATTCATTCGCACAATCTATTCTAATTCATTCATACGATCCATTCTAATTCATTCGCACGAATGGATACATTCGTGCGAATGATTTAGAATGGATCGTATGAATGAATTAGAATAGATTGTGCGAATGAATTAGAATGGATCGTACGAATGAATTAGAATGGATACATTTGTGCGAATGAATTAGAATGGATCGTACGAATGAATTAGAATGGATCGTACGAATGAATTAGAATAGATTGCACGAATGAATTAGACATTCTAATTCATTCGTACGATCCATTCTAATTCATTCGTACGATCCATTCTAATTCATTCGCACGAATGTATCCATTCTAGTTCATTCGTACGATCCATTCTAATTCATTCGTACGATCCATTCTAATTCATTCGGACGATCTATTCTAATTCATTCGTACGATCCATTCTAATTCATTCGTACGATCCATTCTAATTCCTTCGTATGATCTATTCTAATTCATTCGCACAATCTATTCTAATTCATTCGTACAATCCATTCTAATTCATTCGCACGAATGTATCCATTCTAATTCATTCGTACGATCCATTCTAATTCATTAATATGATCCATTGTAATTCATTCGTACGATCCATTCTAATTCATATGCACAAAGGTATCCATTCTAATCCATTCGTAGGATCCATTCTAATCCATTCGTACGATCCATTCTTATTCATTCGCACTATCCATTCTAATTCATTCATACGATCCATTCTAATTCCTTCATACGATCTATTCTAATTCATTCGTATGATCCATTCTAATTCATTCGCACGAATGTATCCATTCTAATTCATTCATACAATACATTCTAATTCATTCGTACGATCCATTCTAATCCATTCGTATGATCCATTCTAATTCATTTGCACGAATATATCCATTCTAATTCATTCGTACGATTCATTCTAATTCATTCGTACGATCCATTCTAATTCATTCATAGGATCCATTCTAATTCATTCATACAATCCATTCTAATTCATTCGCACGAATGTATCCATTCTAATTCATTCGTACGATCAGTTCTAATTCATTCACAAAATCTATTCTAATTCATTCATACGATCCATTCTAATTCATTCACACGAATGTATCCATTCTAATTCATTCGTACGATCCATTCTAATTCATTCGTACGATCCATTCTAATTCCTTCGTACGATCCATTCTAATTCATTCGTACGATCCATTCTAATTCATTCGTACGATCCATTCTAATTCATTCGTACGACCATTCTAATTCCTTCGTTTCATCCATTCTAATTCATTCGTACGATCCATTCTAATTCATTCATACAATCCATTCTAATTCTTTCACACGATCCATTCTAATTCATTCGTACGATCCATTCTAATTCATTCGTGCAATCCATTCTATTTCATTCGTACGATCCATTCTTACTCATTCGTACGATCCATTCTAATTCATTCACACGAATGTATCCATTCGTACGAATGAATTAGAATAGATTGTACGAATGAATTAGAATGGATCGTACGAATGAATTAGAATGGATCGTACGAAGGAATTAGAATGGATCGTACGAATGAATTAGAATAGATCGTACGAATGAATTAGAATGGATCGTACGAAGGAATTAGAATGGATCGTACGAATGAATTAGAATGGATATATTCGTGCAAATGAATTAGAATGGATCGTATGAATGAATTAGAATGGATACATTCGTGTGAATGAATTAGAATGGATCGTATGAATGAATTAGAATAGATTTTGTGAATGAATTAGAACTGATCGTACGAATGAATTAGAATGGATACATTCGTACGAATGAATTAGAATGGATTGTATGAATGAATTAGAATTGATCCTATGAATGAATTAGAATGGATCGTACGAATGAATTAGAATGGACACATTCGTGCAAATGAAATAGAATGGATCATACGAATGAGTAAGAATGGATCATCATTCTAATTCATTCGTATGATCCATTCTAATTCATTTGTATCCATTCTATTTCATTCGCACGATCCATTCTAATTCATTCGCGCAATCTATTCTAATTCATTCGTACGATCCATTCTAATTCATTCGCACGATCCATTCTAATTCATTCATACAATCCATTCTAATTTATTCGCACGAATATATCCATTCTAATTCATTTGCACGATCCATTCTAATTCATTCCTATGATCTATTCTAATTCATTCGTACGATCCATTCTAATTCATTCTAATTCATTCGTACGATCCATTCTACGGTCCATTCTAATTCATTCGTATATTCCATTCTAATTCATTAGCACGATCCATGCTAATGAATTAGAATGGATCATATGATCCAATCTAATTCATTCATACGATCCATTCTTACTCATTCGTATGATCCATTCAAATTCAATCGTACGATCCATTCTAATTCATTCGTACGATCCATTCTAATTCCTTCGTACGATCCATTCTAATTCATTCGTACGATCCATTCTAATTCATTCGTACGATCCATTCTAATTCATTCGCGCAATCTATTCTAATTCATTCCTACGATCCATTCTAATTCATTCATACAATCCATTCTAATTTATTCGCACGAATGTATCCATTCTAATTCATTCGTACGATCCATTCTAATTCATTAATATGATCCATTCTATTTCATTCGATCCATTCTAGTTCATTCGATTGAATTAGAATGGATCATACGAATGAGTAAGAATGGATCGTTCGAATGAATTAGAATGGATCGTACGAATGAATTAGAATGGATCGTACGAATAAATTAGAATGGATACATTCGTCCGAATGAATTAGAATGGATTATACGAATGAGTAAGAATGGATCGTACGAATGAATTAGAATGGATCATACGAATGAATTAGAATGGATCATACGAATGAGTAAGAATAGATCGTACGAATGAATTAGAATGGATCGTACGAATGAATTAGAATGGATCAAACGAATTAATTAGAATGGATCATACGAATGAATTTGAATGGATCGTATGAATAAATTAGAATGGATCATACGAATGAACTAGAATAGATCGTACGAATGAACTAGAATGGATACATTCGTGCGAATGAATTAGAATGGATCATACAAATGAGTAAGAATGGATCGTACGAATGAAATAGAATAGATTGTACGAATGAATTAGAATGGATCCTACGAATGAATTAGAATAGATCGTGTGGAAGAATTAGAATGCATTGTATGAATGAATTAGAATGAATTCGTACGATCCATTCGAATTCATTCGCACGATCCATTCTAATTCATTCATACGATCCATTCTAATTCATTCATACAATCCATTATAATTCTTTCACACGATCTATTCTAATTCATTCGTCTAATCCATTCTAATTCATTCGTACAATCTATTCTAATACATTCGTACGATCCATTCTTACTCATTCGTATGATCCATTCTAATTCATTCAGACGAATGTATCCATTCTAATTCATTCGTACGATCCATTCTAATTCATTCGTACGATCCATTCTAATTCATTCGTCCGATCCATTCTAATTCATTCGCACGAATGTATCCATTCTAATTCATTCGTACGATCCATTCTAATTCATTCGTACGATCTATTCTAATTCATTCATAAGATCCATTCTAATTCATTCGTACGATCCATTCTAATTCATTCGCACGAATGTATCCATTCTAATTTATTCGTACGATCCATTCTAATTCATTCGTTCGATCCATTCTAATTCATTCGTATGATCCATTCTAATTCATTCGTCCGATCCATTCTAATTCATTCGCATGAATGTATCCATTATAATTCATTCGTACGATCCATTCTAATTCATTCGTACGATCCATTCTAATTCATTCGTAAGATCCATTCTAATTCATTCGTACGATCCATTCTAATTCATTCGTACGAATGCATTCTAATTCATTCGCACGAATGTATCCATTCTAATTCATTCGTACGATCCATTCTAATTCATTCGTACGATCTATTCTAATTCATTCATAGGATCCATTCTAATTCATTCATACGATCTATTCTAATTCTTTCACACGAATGTATCCATTCTAATTCATTTGCACGAATGTATCCATTCTTATTCATTCGCATGATCCATTCTAATTCATTCGCACGATCCATTCTAATTCATTCGTACGATCAATTCTAATTCATTCGCACGAATGTATCCATTCTAATTCATTCGTACGATCCATTCTAATTCATTCATAGGATCCATTCTAATTCATTCATACAATCCATTCTAATTCATTCGCACGAATGTATCCATTCTAATTCATTCGTACGATCAGTTCTAATTCATTAACAAAATCTATTCTAATTCATTCATACGATCCATTCTAATTCATTCACATGAATGTATCCATTCTAATTCATTCATACGATCCATTCTAATTCATTCGTACGATCCATTCTAATTCCTTCGTACGATCCATTCTAATTCATTCGTACGATCTATTCTAATTCATTCGTACGATCCATTCTAATTCATTCGTACGATCCATTCTAATAGCTTCGTACGATCCATTCTAATTCATTCATACAATCCTATCTAATTCTTTCACACGATCCATTCTAATTCATTCGTACGATCCATTCTAATTCATTCGTGCAATCCATTCTATTTCATTCGTACGATCCATTCTTACTCATTCGTATGATCCATTCTAATTCATTCACACGAATGTATCCATTCGTACGAATGAATTAGAATAGATTGTACGAATGAATTAGAATGGATCGTACGAATGAATTAGAATGGATCGTACGAAGGAATTAGAATGGATCGTATGAATGAATTAGAATGGATCGTACGAATGAATTAGAATAGATCGTATGAATGAATTAGAATGGATCATACGAAGGAATTAGAATGGATCGTACAAATGAATTAGAATGGATATATTCGTGCAAATGAATTAGAATGGATCGTATGAATGTATTAGAATGGATCGTATGAGTGAATTAGAATGGATCGTACGAATGAATTAGAATGGTTCGTATGAATGAATTAGAATGGATACATTCGTGTGAATGAATTAGAATGGATCGTATGAATGAATTAGAATAGATTTTGTGAATGAATTAGAACTGATCGTACGAATGAATTAGAATGGATACATTCGTGCGAATGAATTAGAATGGATTGTATGAATGAATTAGAATGGATCCTATGAATGAATTAGAATGGATCGTACGAATGAATTAGAATGGATACATTCGTGCGAATGAAATAGAATGGATCATACAAATGAGAAAGATTGGATCGTCATTCTAATTCATTCGTATGATCCATTCTAATTCATCTGTATCCATTCTATTTCATTCGCACGATCCATTCTAATTCATTCGCGCAATCTATTCTAATTCATTCGTACGATCCATTCTAATTCATTCGTACGATCCATTCTAATTCATTCATACAATCCATTCTAATTTATTCGGACGAATGTATCCATTCTAATTCATTTGCACAATCCATTCTAATTCATTCCTATGATCTATTCAAATTCATTCGTACTATCCATTCTAATTCATTCTAATTCATTCGTACGATCCATTCTAATTCATTCGTATATTCCATTCTAATTCATTAGCACGATCCATGCTAATGAATTAGAATGGATCGTACGATCCAATCTCATTCATTCATACGATCCATTCTTACTCATTCGTATGATCCATTCTAATTCAATCGTACGATCCATTCTAATTCATTCGTACGATCCATTCTAATTCCTTCGTACGATCCATTCTAATTCATTCGTATGATCCATTCAAATTCCTTCGTACGATCCATTCTAATTCATTCGTACGATCCATTCTAATTCATTCGCGCAATCTATTCTAATTCATTCGTACAATCCATTCTAATTCATTCGTACGATCCATTCTAATTCATTCATACAATCCATTCTAATTTATTCGCACGAATGTATCCATTCTAATTCATTCGTACGATCCATTCTAATTCATTAATATGATCCATTCTAATTCATTCGATCCATTCTAGTTCATTCGATTGAATTAGAATGGATCATACGAATGAGTAAGAATGGATCGTACGAATGAATTAGAATGGATCGTACGAATGAATTAAATGGATCGTACGACTAAATTAGAATGGATACATTCGTCCGAATGAATTAGAATGGATCGTACGAAAGAATTAGAATGGATCGTACGAATGAATTAGAATGGATGATACGAATTAATCAGAATGGATCATACGAATGAATTAGAATGGATCGTACGAATGAATTAGAATGGATCATACGAATGAACTAGAATGGATCGTACGAATGAACTAGAATGGATACATTCGTGCGAATGAATTAGAATTGATCATACGAATGAGTAAGAATGGATCGTCCGAATGAAATAGAATAGATTGTATAAATGAATTAGAATGGATCCTACGAATGAATTAGAATAGATCGTGTGAAAGAATTAGAATGGATTGTATGAATGAATTAGAATAAATTCATACGATCCATTCGAATTCATTCGCACGATCTATTCTAATTCATTCATACGATCCATTCTAATTCATTCATACAATCCATTCTAATTCTTTCACACGATCCATTCTAATTCATTCGTCTAATCCATTCTAATTCATTCGTACAATCTATTCTAATACATTCGTATGATCCATTCTTACTCATTCGTATGATCCATTCTAATTCATTCGGACGAATGTATCCATTCTAATTTATTCGTACGATCCATTCTAACTCATTCATACGATCCATTCTAATTCATTCGTACGATCCATTCTAATTCATTCGTCCGATCCATTCTAATTCATTCGCACGAATGTATCCATTCTAATTCATTCATACGATCCATTCTAATTCATTCGTACGATCCATTCTAAATCATTCGTAAGATCCATTCTAATTCATTCGTACGATCCATTCTAATTCATTCGTACGATCCATTCTAATTCATTCACACGAATGTATCCATTCTAATTTATTCGTACGATCCATTCTAATTCATTCGTACGATCCATTCTAATTCATTCGTCCGATCCATTCTAATTCATTCGTCCGATCCATTCTAATTCATTCGCACGAATGTATCCATTCTAATTCATTCGTACGATCCATTCTAATTCATTCGTACGATCCATTCTAATTCATTCGTAAGATCCATTCTAATTCATTCGTACGATCCATTCTAATTCATTCGTACGAATCCATTCTAATTCTTTCGCACGAATATATCCATTCTAATTCATTCGTACGATCCATTCTAATTCATTCGTACGATCTATTCTAATTCATTCATAGGATCCATTCGAATTCATTCATACGATCTATTCTAATTCTTTCGCACGAATGTATCCATTCTAATTCATTCGCACGAATGTATCCATTCTAATTCATTCGTACGATCCATTCTAATTCATTCATACGATCCATTGTAATTCATTCGTGCAATCCATTCTAATTCATTCGTACGATCCATTCTTATTCAATCGTATGATCCATTCTAATTAGAATGGATCGTACGAAGGAATTAGAATGGATCGTACGAATGAATTAGAATGGATCGTACGAATGAATTAGAATCGATCGTACGAATGAATTAGAATGGATCGTACGAAGGAATTAGAATGGATCGTACGAATGAATTAGAATGGATATATTCGTGCAAATGAATTAGAATGGATCGTATGAATGTTTTAGAATGGATCGTATGAGTGAATTAGAATGGATCGTACGAATGAATTAGAATGAATTGTATGAATGAATTAGAATGGATCGTACGAATGAATTAGAATGGATCGTGAGAATGGATCGTACGAATGAATTAGAATGGATCGTACGAAGGAATTAGAATGGATCGTACGAATGAATTAGAATGGATCGAACGATTGAATTAGAATGGATCATACGAATGAGTAAGAATGGATCGTATGAATGAATTAGGATGGATCATACGATCCATTCTAATTCATTAGCATGGATCGTGCTAATGAATTAGAATGGAATATACGAATGAATTAGAATGGATCGTAGAATGGATCGTACGAATGAATTAAAATGAATTAGAATGGATCGTACGAATGAATTAGAATAGATCATAGGAATGAATTAGTATGGATCATGCAAATGAATTAGAATGGATATATTCGTGCGAATAAATTAGAATGGCTTGTATGAATGAATTAGAATGGATCGTACGAATGAATTAGAATGGATCGTACGAATGAATTAGAATAGATTGCGCGAATGAATTAGAATGGATCGTGCGAATGAAATAGAATGGATACAAATGATTTAGAATGGATCGTACAAATGAATTAGAATGAATTAGAATGGATCGTTCGAATGAATTAGAATGGATCATACGAATGAATTAGAATGGATCGTATGAATAAAATAGAATGGATCGTGTGAAAGAATTAGAATGGATTGTATGAATGAATTAGAATGGATCGTATGAATGGATCGTACGAATGGAATGGATACATTCGTGCGAATGAATTAGAATGGATCGTACGAATGAATTAGAATGGATCATACGAATGAGTAAGAATGGATCGTACGAATGAATTAGAATGGATCGTACGAATGAATTAGAATGGATACATTCGTCCGAATGAATTAGAATGGATCATATGAATGCATTCTAATTCATTCGTACGATCCATTCTAATTCCTTCGTACGATCCATTCTATTTCATTCGTATGATCCATTCTAATTCCTTCGTACGATCCATTCTAATTCCTTCGTATCCATTCTAATTCACTCATACGATCCATTCTAATCCATTAGTACGATCCATTCTAATTAATTCGCATGAATGTAACCATTCTAATTCATTCTTTTGATCCATTCTAATTCATTCGTACCATCCATTCTAATTCATTCGTACGATCCATTGTAATTCATTCATACAATCCATTTAGATTCATTCGCAAAATTGTATCCATTCAAATTCATTTGTACGATCCAGTCTAATTAATTCATACGATCCATTCTAATTCAATCGCACGAATATATCTATTCTAATTCTTTCGTACGATGCATTCTAATTCATTCGTACGATCCATTCTAATTCATTCGTACGATCCATTCTAATTCATTCGTACGATCCAGTCTAATTCATTCGCACGATCCATTCTAATTCATTCATAGGATCCATTCTAATTCATTCATACGATCTATTCTAATTCTTTCGCACGAATGTATCCATTCTAATTCATTCGCACGAATGTATCCATTCTAATTCATTCGTACGATCCATTCTAATTCATTCACACAAATGTATCCATTCTAATTCATTCGTACGATCCATTCTAATTCATTCGCACGATCCATTCTAATTCATTCGTACGATCCATTCTAATTCTTTCACACGATCTATTCTAATCCATTCTAATTCATTCGTACGAATCCATTCTAATTCATTCGTACAATCTATTCTATTTCATTCGTACGATCCAGTCTAATTCATTCGCACGAATGTATCCATTCTAATTCATTCGTACAATCCATTCTATTTCATTCGTACGATCCATTCTTACTATTTCGTATGATCCATTCTAATTCATTCGTATGATCCATTCTAATTCATTCGTACGATCCATTCTAATTCATTCGTACGATCCATTCTAATCCATTCGTACGATCCATTCTAATTCATTCATACGATCCATTCTAATTCCTTCGTACGATCTATTCTAATTCATTCGCACGAATGTAACCATTCTAATTCATTCAGACGATCCATTCTAATTCATTCGTATGATCCATTCTTACTCATTCATATGATCCATTCTAATTCGTTCGTATGATCCATTCTAATTCATTCGTACGATCCATTCTAATTCATTCGTACGATCCATTCTAATTCATATGCACAAAGTTATCCATTCTAATTCATTCGTACGATCCATTCTAATTCAGGATCGTACGAATGAATTAGAATGGATATATTTGTGCAAATGAATTAGAATGGATCGTATGAATGAATTAGAATGGATCGTATGAGTGAATTAGAACGGATAGTACGAATAAAGTAGAATGGATCGTATGAATGAATTAGAATGGATACATTCGTGCGAATAAATTAGAATGGATCGTATGAATGAATTAGAATAGATTGTGCGAATGAATTAGAATGGATCGTACGAATGAATTAGAATAGATACATTCGTGCGAATAAATTAGAATGGATTGTATGAATGAATTAGAATGGATCGTACGAATGAATTAGAATGGATCGTATGAATGAATTAGACTAGATTGCGCGAATGAATTAGAATGGATCGTGCGAATGAAATAGAATGGATACAAATGAATTAGAATGGATCATACGAATGAATTAGAATGACGATCCATTCTTACTCATTCGTACGATCCATTCTAATTCATTCGTAAGATCCATTCTAATTCATTCGTACGATCCATTCAAATTCATTCGTACGATCCATTCTAATTCATTCGCACGAATGTATCCATTCTAGTTCATTCGTACGAACCATTCTAATTCATTCGTACGATCCATTCTAATTCATTCGTACGATCCATTCTAATTCATTCGGACGAATGTATCCATTCTAATTTATTCGTACGATCCATTCTAATTCATTCATTTGATCCATTCTAATTTATTCGTACGATCCATTCTAATTCATTCGTCCGATCCATTCTAATTCATTCGAACGAATGTATCCATTCTAATTCATTCGTACGATCCATTCTAATTCATTCGTACGATCTATTCTAATTCATTCGTACGATCCATTCTAATTCATTCTAATTCATTCGTACGATCCCTTCTAATTCATTCATATGATCTATTCTTATTCATTCGCACGATCCAGTCTAATTGATTCACACGATCCATTCTAATTCATTCGCACGAATGTATCCATTCTAATCCATTCATATGATCCATTCTAATTCATTCATACAATCCATTCTAATTCTTTCACACGATCCATTCTAATTCATTCGTACGATCCATTCTAATTCATTAGCATGGATCGTGCTAATGAATTAGAATGGAATATACAAATGAATTAGAATGGATCGTAGAATGGATCGTACGAATGAATTAGAATGAATTAGAATGGATGATCAATTCTAATTCATTCGTACGATCCATTCTAATTCATTCATACAATCCATTCTAATTCTTTCACACGATCCATTCTAATTCATTCGTAGGATCCATTCTAATTCATTCGTACAATCTATTCTATTTCATTCGTACGATCCATTCTTACTCATTCGTATGATCCATTCTAATTCATTCGCACGAATGTATCCATTCTAATTTATTCGTATGATCCATTCTAATTCATTCGTACGATCCATTCTAATTCATTCGTACGATCCATTCTAATTCATTCGCACAATCTATTCTAATTCATTCGTACGATCCATTCTAATTCATTCGTACGATCGTACGAATGAATTAGAATGGATCGTACGGAATGAATTAGAATGGATTGTATGAATGAATTAGAATGGATACATTTGTGCGAATGAATTAGAATGGATCATACGAATGAGTAAGAATGGATCGTACGAATGAAATAGAATGGAATGTACGAATGAATTAGAATGGATCGTACAAATGAATTAGAATGGATCGTACGAATGAATTAGAAAGGATCGTACGAATGAGTAAGAATGGATCGTACAAATGAAATAGAATGGATTGTACGAATGAATTAGAATGGATCGTACGAATGAATTAGAATGGATCGTGCGAATGAATTAGAATGGATCGTACGAATGAATTAGAATGGATCGTACGAATGAACTTGAATAGAATGGATCGTACGAATGAATTAGAATGGATCGTACGAATAAATTAGAATGGATACATTTGTGCGAATGAATTAGAATGGATCATACGAATGAGTAAGAATGGATCGTACGAATGAAATAGAATAGATTGTACGAATGAATTAGAATGGATCCTACGAATGAATTAGAATCGATCGTGTGAAAGAATTAGAATGGATTGTATGAATGAATTAGAATGGATCGTACGAATGAATTAGAATGGATCGTCCATTCTAATTCATTCTAATTCATTCGTACGATCCATTCTATGATCCATTCTAATTCATTCGTATATTCCATTCTAATTCATTAGCACGATCCATGCTAATGAATTAGAATGGATCGTACGAATGAATTAGAATGGATCGTGTGAAAGAATTAGAATGGATTGTATGAATGAATTAGAATGGATCGTATGAATGGATTAGAATGGATACATTCGTGCGAATGAATTAGAATGGATCGTGCGAATCAATTAGACTGGATCATGCGAATGAATAAGAATAGATCATACGAATGAATTAGAATGGATCGTACGAATGAATTAGAATGAATTAGAATGGATCGTATGAATGAATTAGAATGGATCGTACGAATGAATTAGAATGGATCGTACGAATGAAGTAGAATAGATACATTCGTTCGAATGAATTAGAATGGATCGGACGAATGAATTAGAATGGATCGTACGAATAAATTAGAATGGATCAAATGATTGAATTAGAATGGATCGTACGAGTAAATTAGAATGGATACATTCGTCCGAATGAATTAGAATGGATCGTACGAATGAATTAGAATGGATCGTACGAATAAATTAGAATGGATCGTACGAATGAACTAGAATGGATACATTCGTGCGAATGAATTAGAATGGATCGTACGAATGAATTAGAATGGATCGTACGAATGAATTAGAATGGATCTTACGAATGAATTAGAATGGATCGTACGAATGAGTAAGAATGGATCGTCATTCTAATTCATTCGTATGATCCATTCTAATTCATTTGTATCCATTCTATTTCATTCGCGCGATCCATTCTAATTCATTCGCGCAATCTAGTCTAATTCATTCGTACGATCCATTCTAATTCATTCGTACGATCCATTCTAATTCATTCATACAATCCATTCTAATTTATTCGCACGAATGTATCCATTCTAATTCATTCGTACGATCCATTCTAATTCATTCGCACAATCTATTCTAATTCATTCATACGATCCATTCTAATTCATTCGCACGAATGTATCCATTCTAATTCATTCATACGATCCATTCTACTTTATTCGTACTATCCGTTCTAATTCACTCATACGATCCATTCTAATTCATTCATTCGATCCATTCTAATTCATTTGCACGAATATATCCATTCTAATTCATTCGTACGATCCTGAATTAGAATGGATCGTACGAATGAATTAGAATGGATACCTTTGTGCATATGAATTAGAATGGATCGTACGAATGAATTAGAATGGATCGTACGAATGAATTAGAATGGATCATACGAACGAATTAGAATGGATCATATGAATGAGTAAGAATAAATCATACGAATGAATTAGAATGGATCGTATGAATGAATTAGAATGGTTACATTCGTGCGAATGAATTAGAATAGATCGTACGAAGGAATTATAAGTGATCGTATGAATGAATTAGAATGGATCGTACGAATGGATTAGAATGGATCGTACGAATGAATTAGAATGGATCGTACGAATGAATTAGAATGGATCATACGAATGAATTAGAATGGATCATACGAAATAGTAAGAATGGATCGTACGAATGAAATAGAATGGATTGTACGAATGAATTAGAATGGATACATTCGTGCGAATGAATTAGAATGGATCGTACGAATGAATTAGAATGGATCGTACGAATGAATTAGAATGCATCGTACGAAAGAATTAGAATGGATATATTCGTGCGAATGAATTAGAATGGATCGTATGAATGAATTAGACTGGATCGTACGAATGAATTTGAATGGATACAATTGTGCGAATGAATCTAAATGGATTGTATGAATGAATTACAATGGATCGTACGAATGAAGTAGAATGGATCGTATGAATGAATTAGAATGGATCGTACGAATGAATTAGAATGGATCGTGTGAATGAATTAGAATGGATCGTACGAATGAATTAGAATGGATACATTCGTGCGAATGAATTAGAATGGATACATTCGTGCGAAAGAATTAGAATAGATCGTATGAATGAATTAGAATGGATCCTATGAATGAATTAGAATAGATTGTACGAATGAATTAGAATGGATCGTACGAATGAATTAGAATGGATACATTTGTGCGAATGAATTAGAATAGATTCGTACGAATGAATTAGAATGGATCGTACGAATGAATTAGAATGGATCTTACGAATGAATTAGAATGGATCGTACGAATGAATTAGAATGGATCGTACGAATGAATTAGAATGGATACATTCGTGCGAATGAATTAGAATGGATCGGACGAATGAATTAGAATGGATCGTACGAATGAATTAGAATGGATACATTCGTGCGAATGAATTAGAATGGATCGGACGAATGAATTAGAATGGATCGTACGAATAAATTAGAATGGATACATTCGTGCGAATGAATTAGAATGGATCGTACGAATGAATTAGAATGGATCGTACGAATGAATTAGAATGGATCTTACGAATGAATTAGAATGGATTGTACGAATGAATTAGAATGGATCGTACGAATGAATTAGAATGGATACATTCGTGCGAATGAATTAGGATAGATCGGATGAATGAATTAGAATGGATCGTACGAATGAATTAGAATGGATCGTACGAATGAATTAGAATGGATCGTACGAATAAATTAGAATGGATACATTCATCCGAATGAATTAGAATGGATCATACGAATGAGTAAGAATGGATCGTACGAATGTATTAGAATAGATTGTACGAATGAATTAGAATGGATTAGACGAATGAATTAGAATGGATCGTGTGAAAGAATTAGAATGGATTGTATGAATGAATTAGAATGGATCGTATGAATGAATTAGAATGGATCGTGCGAATGAATTCGAATGGATCGTACGAATTCATTCTAATTCATTCATACAATCCATTCTAATTCTTTCACACGATCTATTCTAATTCATTCGTAGGATCCATTCTAATTCATTCGTACAATCTATTCTATTTCATTCGGACGATCCATTCTTACTCATTCGTATGATCCATTCTAATTCATTCGCACGAATGTATCCATTCTAATTCATTCGTACGATCCATTCTTATTAATTCGCACGATCCATTCTAATTCATTCGTACGATCCATTCTAATTCATTCGTACGATCCATTCTAATTAGAATGTATTGTATAAATGAATTAGAATGGATCGTACAAATGAATTAGAATGGATCGTATGAATGAATTTGAATAGATACATTCGTGTGAATGAATTAGAATGGATCGTACGAATGAGTAAGAATAGATCGTATGAATGAATTAGAATAGATCATACGAATGAATTAGAATAGATCGTGCGAATGAATTAGAATTGATCATACGAATGAATTAGAATGGATCGTACGAATGAATTAGAATGGATCGTATGAATGAATTAGAATGGATCGTGTGAATGAATTAGAATGGATCGTACGAATGAATTAGAATGGATACATTCGTGCAAATGAATTAGAATGGATACATTCGTGCGAAAGAATTAGAATAGATCGTATGAATGAATTAGAATGGATCCTACGAATGAATTAGAATAGATCGTACGAATGAATTAGAATGGATCGTACGAATGAATTAGAATGGATACATTTGTGCGAATGAATTAGAATGGATTCGTACGAATGAATTAGAATGGATCGTACGAATGAATTAGAATGGATCTTACGAATGAATTAGAATGGATCGTACGAATGAATTAGAATGGATCATACGAATGAATTAGAATGGATACATTCGTGCGAATGAATTAGAATAGATCGGACGAATGAATTAGAATGGATCGTACGAATGAATTAGAATGGATACATTCGTGCGAATGAATTAGAATGGATCGGACGAATGAATTAGAATGGATCGTACGAATAAATTAGAATGGATACATTCGTGCGAATGAATTAGAATGGATCGTACGAATGAATTAGAATGGATCGTACGAATGAATTAGAATGGATCTTACGAATGAATTAGAATGGATCGTACGAATGAATTAGAATGGATCGTACGAATGAATTAGAATGGATACATTCGTGCGAATGAATTAGGATAGATCGGACGAATGAATTAGAATGGATCGTACGAATGAATTAGAATGGATCGTACGAATGAATTAGAATGGATCGTACGAATAAATTAGAATAGATACATTCATCCGAATGAATTAGAATGGATCATACGAATGAGTAAGAATGGATCGTACGAATGTATTAGAATAGATTGTACGAATGAATTAGAATGGATTAGACGAATGAATTAGAATGGATCGTGTGAAAGAATTAGAATGGATTGTATGAATGAATTAGAATGGATCGTATGAATGAATTAGAATGGATCGTGCGAATGAATTCGAATGGATCGTACGAATTCATTCTAATTCATTCATACAATCCATTCTAATTCTTTCACACGATCTATTCTAATTCATTCGTAGGATCCATTCTAATTCATTCGTACAATCTATTCTATTTCATTCGGACGATCCATTCTTACTCATTCGTATGATCCATTCTAATTCATTCGCACGAATGTATCCATTCTAATTCATTCGTACGATCCATTCTTATTAATTCGCACGATCCATTCTAATTCATTCGTACGATCCATTCTAATTCATTCGTACGATCCATTCTAATTAGAATGGATTGTATAAATGAATTAGAATGGATCGTACAAATGAATTAGAATGGATCGTATGAATGAATTTGAATAGATACATTCGTGTGAATGAATTAGAATGGATCGTACGAATGAGTAAGAATAGATCGTATGAATGAATTAGAATAGATCATGCGAATGAATTAGAATAGATCGTGCGAATGAATTAGAATGGATATATTCGTGCGAATGAATTAGAATGGATCGTACGAATGAATTAGAATGGATACATTCGTGCAAATGAATTAGAATGGATACATTCGTGCGAAAGAATTAGAATAGATCGTATGAATGAATTAGAATGGATCCTATGAATGAATTAGAATAGATCGTACGAATGAATTAGAATGGATCGTACGAATGAATTAGAATGGATACATTTGTGCGAATGAATTAGAATGGATTCGTACGAATGAATTAGAATGGATCGAACGAATTAATTAGAATGGATCTTACGAATGAATTAGAATGGATCGTACGAATGAATTAGAATGGATACATTCGTGCGAATGAATTAGAATGGATCGGACGAATGAATTAGAATGGATCGTACGAATGAATTAGAATGGATACATTCGTGCGAATGAATTAGAATGGATCGGACGAATGAATTAGAATGGATCGTACGAATAAATTAGAATGGATACATTCGTGCGAATGAATTAGAATAGATCGTACGAATGAATTAGAATGGATCGTACGAATGAATTAGAATGGATCTTACGAATGAATTAGAATGGATCATACGAATGAATTAGAATGGATCGTACGAATGAATTAGAATGGATACATTCGTGCGAATGAATTAGGATAGATCGGACGAATGAATTAGAATGGATCGTACGAATGAATTAGAATGGATCGTACGAATGAATTAGAATGGATCGTACGAATAAATTAGAATGGATACATTCATCCGAATGAATTAGAATGGATCATACGAATGAGTAAGAATGGATCGTACGAATGTATTAGAATAGATTGTACGAATGAATTAGAATGGATTAGACGAATGAATTAGAATGGATCGTGTGAAAGAATTAGAATGGATTGTATGAATGAATTAGAATGGATCGTATGAATGAATTAGAATGGATCGTGCGAATGAATTCGAATGGATCGTACGAATTCATTCTAATTCATTCATACAATCCATTCTAATTCTTTCACACGATCTATTCTAATTCATTCGTAGGATCCATTCTAATTCATTCGTACAATCTATTCTATTTCATTCGGACGATCCATTCTTACTCATTCGTATGATCCATTCTAATTCATTCGCACGAATGTATCCTTTCTAATTCATTCGTACGATCCATTCTAATTCATTCGTACGATCCATTCTTACTCATTCGTATGATCCATTCTAATTCATTCGTACGATCCATTCTAATTCAATCGTACGATCCATTCTTACTCATTCGTATGATCCATTCTAATTCATTCGGACGAATGTATCCATTCTAATTTATTCGTACAATCCATTCTAATTCATTCGTACGATCCATTCTAATTCATTCGTACGATCCATTCTTACTCATTCGTATGATCCATTCTAATTCAATCGAATGAACTAGAATGGATCGAATGAATTAGAATGGATCATATTAATGAATTAGAATGGATCGTACGAATGAATTAGAATGGATACATTTGTGCGAATAAATTAGAATGGATTGTATGAATGAATTAGAATGGATCGTATGAATGAATTAGAATGGATCGTACCAATGAATTAGAATAGATTGCGCGAATGAATTAGAATGGATCGTACGAATGAGTTAGAATGGATCGTATGAAGGAATTTGAATGGATCATACGAATGAATTAGAATGGATCGTACGAAGGAATTAGAATGGATCGTACGAATGAATTAGAATGGATCGTACGATTGAATTAGAATGGATCATACGAATGAGTAAGAATGGATCGTATGAATGAATTAGATTGGATCGTACGATCCATTCTAATTCATTAGCATGGATCGTGCTAATGAATTAGAATGGAATATACGAATGAATTAGAATGGATCGTACGAATGAATTAGAATGGATCGTACGAATGAATTAGAATAGATCATAGGAATGAATTAGAATGGATCGTGCAAATGAATTAGAATGGATACATTCGTGCGAATAAATTAGAATGGATTGTATGAATGAATTAGAAGGGATCGTACGAATGAATTAGAATGGATCATACGAATGAATTAGAATAGATTGTGCGAATGAATTAGAATGGATCGTGCGAATGAAATAGAATGGATACAGATGAATTAGAATGGATCATACGAATGAATTAGAATGACGATCCAATCTTACTCATTCGTATGATCCATTCTATTTCGTTCGCACGAATGTATCCATTCTAATTCATTCGTACGATCCATTCTAATTCATTCATAAGATCCATTCTAATTCATTCATACAATCCATTCTAATTCATTCGCACGAATGTATCCATTCTAATTCATTCGTACGATCAGTTCTAATTCATTCACAAAATCTATTCTAATTCATTCATACGATCCATTCTAATTCATTCACACGAATGTATCCATTCTAATTCATTCATACGAACCATTCTAATTCATTCGTACGATCCATTCTAATTCACTCATACGATCCATTCTAATACATTCATACGATCCATTCTAATTCATTTGCACGAATATATCCATTCTAATTCATTCGTACGATCCATTCTAATTCCTTCGTACGATCCATTCTTATTCATTTGTACGATCTATTCTAATTCATTCGTACGATCCATTCTAATTCATTCATACGATCCATTCTAATTCCTTCGAACGATCCATTCTAATTCATTCGTACGATCCATTCTAATTCATTCGTATAATCTATTCTAATTCATTCGTACGAATGGATACATTCGTGTGAATGAATTAGAATGGATCGTACGAATGAGTAAGAATGGATCGTACGAATGAAATAGAATGGATTGCACGAATGAATTAGAATGGATCGTACGAATGAATTAGAATGGATCGTGTGAAAGAATTAGAATGGATTGTATGAATGAATTAGAATGGATCGTATGAAGGAATTAGAATGGATCGTACGAATGAATTAGAATGGATCGTACGAATGAATGAGAATGGATTGTACGAAGGAATTAGAATGGATCGTACGAATGAATTAGAATGGATCGTACGAATGAATTAGAATGGATCGTATGAATGAATTAGAATGGATACATTCGTGTGAATGAATTAGAATGGATCGTATGAATGAATTAGAATAGATTTTGTGAATGAATTAGAACTGATCGTACGAATGAATTAGAATGGATACATTCGTGCGAATGAATTAGAATGGATTGTATGAATGAATTAGAATAGATCCTATGAATGAATTAGAATGGATCGTACGAATGAATTATAATGGATACATTCGTGCGAATGAATTAGAATTGATCGTATGAATGAATTAGAATGGATCGTGCGAATGAATTAGAATGGATCATATGAATGAATTAGAATGGATACATTCGTGCAAATGAATTAGAGTGGATACATTCGTGCGAAAGAATTAGAATAGATCGTATAAATGAATTAGAATGGATCCTATGAATGAATTAGAATAGATCGTACGAATGAATTAGAATGGCTCATACGAATGAATAAGAATGGATACATTCGTTCGAATGAATTAGAATGGATTCGTATGAATGAATTAGAATGGATCGTACGAATGAATTAGAATGGATCTTACGAATGAATTAGAATGGATCGTACGAATGAATTAGAATGGATCGTACGAATGAATTAGAATGGATACATTCATGCGAATGAATTAGAATGGATCGGACGAATGAATTAGAATGGATCATACGAATGAATTAGAATGGATCGAACGAATGAATTAGAATGGATCGTACGAATAAATTAGAATGGATACATTCATGCGAATGAATTAGAATGGATCGTACGAATGAATTAGAATGGATCGTGCGAATGAATTAGAATGGATCTTATTAATGAATTAGAATAGATCGTACGAATGAATTAGAATGGATCGTACGAATGAATTAGAATGGATACATTTGTGCGAATGAATTAGAATGGATCAGACGAATGAATTAGAATGGATCGTACGAATGAATTAGAATGGATCGTACGAATGAATTAGAATGGATCGTACGAATAAATTAGAATGGATACATTCGTAAGAATGAATTAGAATGGATCATACGAATGAGTAAGAATGGATCGTACGAATGTATTAGAATAGATTGTACGAATGAATTAGAATGGATTAGACGAATGAATTAGAATGGATCGTGTGAAAGAATTAGAATGGATTGTATGAATGAATTAGAATGGATCGTATGAATGAATTAGAATGGATCGTGCGAATGAATTCGAATGGATCGTACGAATTCATTCTAATTCATTCATACAATCCATTCTAATTCTTTCACACGATCTATTCTAATTCATTCGTAGGATCCATTCTAATTCATTCGTACAATCTATTCTATTTCATTCGTACGATCCATTCTTACTCATTTGTATGATCCATTCTAATTCATTCGCACGAATGTATCCATTCTAGTTCATTTGTACGATCCATTCTAGTTCATTCGTATGATCCATTCTAATTCATTCATACGATCCATTCAAATTTATTCGTATGATCCATTCTAATTAATTCGTATGATCCATTCTAATTCATTCGTACGATCCATTCTAATTCATTCGTATGATCTATTCTTACTCATTCGTATTATCCATTCTAATTCATTCGTACGATCCATTCTAATTCATTCATACGATCCATTCTTACTCATTCGTATGATCCATTCTAATTAATTCGGACGAATGTATCCATTCTAATTTATTCGTACGATCCATTCTAATTCATTCGTACGATCCATTCTAATTCATTCGAACGATCCATTCTTACTCATTCGTATGATCCATTCTAATTCAATCGAATGAACTAGAATGGATCGAATGAAATAGAATGGATCATATTAATGAATTAGAATGGATTGTACGAATGAATTAGAATGGATACATTCGTGCGAATAAATTAGAATGGATTGTATGAATGAATTAGAACGGATCGTACGAATCAATTAGAATGGATCGTAGGAATGAATTAGAATAGATTGCGCGAATGAATTAGAATGGATCGTACGAATGAATTAGAATGGATCGTACGAAGGAATTAGAATGGATCGTACGAATGAATTAGAATGGATCGTACGAAGGAATTAGAATGGATCGTACGAATGAATTAGAATGGATCGTACGATTGAATTAGAATGGATCATACGAATGAGTAAGAATGGATCGTATGAATGAATTAGATTGGATCGTACGATCCATTCTAATTCATTAGCATGGATCATGCTAATGAATTAGAATGGAATATACGAATGAATTAGAATGGATCGTAGAATGGATCGTACGAATGAATTAGAATGGATCGTACGAATGAATTAGAATAGATCATAGTATTGAATTAGAATGGATCGTGCAAATGAATTAGAATGGATACATTCATGCGAATAAATTAGAATGGATTGTATGAATGAATTAGAATGGATCGTACGAATGAATTAGAATGGATCGTACGAATGAATTAGAATAGATTGCGCGAATGAATTAGAATGGATCGTGCGAATGAAATAGAATGGATACAAATGAATTAGAATGGATCATACGAATGAATTAGAATGACGATCCATTCTTACTCATTCGTATGATCCATTCTATTTCATTCGCACGAATGTGTCCATTCTAATTCATTCTTACGATCCATTCTAATTCATTCATAGGATCCATTCTAATTCATTCATACAATCCATTCTAATTCATTCGCACGAATGTATCCATTCTAATTCATTCGTACGATCAGTTCTAATTCATTCACAA
Source organism: Chamaelirium japonicum (assembly GCA_947650365.1). Lineage (NCBI taxonomy): Eukaryota > Viridiplantae > Streptophyta > Magnoliopsida > Liliales > Melanthiaceae > Chamaelirium > Chamaelirium japonicum. The sequence goes on from CANTAL010000111.1 coordinate 370,140, forward strand.
AATCTATTCTAATTCATTCATACGATCCATTCTAATTCATTCACACGAATGTATCCATTCTAATTCATTCATATGATCCATTCTAATTCATTCGTACGATCCATTCTAATTCACTCATACGATCCATTCTAATATATTCATACGATCCATTCTAATTCATTTGCAAGAATATATCCATTCTAATTCATTCGTACGATCCATTCTAATTCATTCGTACGATCTATTCTAATTCATTCGTACGATCCATTCTAATTCATTCGTACGATCCATTCTAATTCATTCGTACAATCTATTCTAATTCATTCGTACGAATGGATACATTCGTGCGAATGAATTAGAATGGATCGTATGAATGAATTAGACTGGATCGTACGAATGAATTTGAATGGATACAATTGTGCGAATGAATCTAAATGGATTGTATGAATGAATTACAATGGATCGTACGAATGAAGTAGAATGGATCGTATGAATGAATTAGAATGGATCGTACGAATGAATTAGAATGGATCGTGTGAATGAATTAGAATGGATCGTACGAATGAATTAGAATGGATACATTCGTGCGAATGAATTAGAATGGATACATTCGTGCGAAAGAATTAGAATAGATCGTATGAATGAATTAGAATGGATCCTATGAATGAATTAGAATAGATTGTACGAATGAATTAGAATGGATCGTACGAATGAATTAGAATGGATACATTTGTGCGAATGAATTAGAATGGATTCGTACGAATGAATTAGAATGGATCGTACGAATGAATTAGAATGGATCTTACGAATGAATTAGAATGGATCGTACGAATGAATTAGAATGGATCGTACGAATGAATTAGAATGGATACATTCGTGCGAATGAATTAGAATGGATCGGACGAATGAATTAGAATGGATCGTACGAATGAATTAGAATGGATACATTCGTGCGAATGAATTAGAATGGATCGGACGAATGAATTAGAATGGATCGTACGAATAAATTAGAATGAATACATTCGTGCGAATGAATTAGAATGGATCGTACGAATGAATTAGAATGGATCGTACGAATGAATTAGAATGGATCTTACGAATGAATTAGAATGGATTGTACGAATGAATTAGAATGGATCGTACGAATGAATTAGAATGGATACATTCGTGCGAATGAATTAGGATAGATCGGATGAATGAATTAGAATGGATCGTACGAATGAATTAGAATGGATCGTACGAATGAATTAGAATGGATCGTATGAATAAATTAGAATGGATACATTCATCCGAATGAATTAGAATGGATCATACGAATGAGTAAGAATGGATCGTACGAATGTATTAGAATAGATTGTACGAATGAATTAGAATGGATTAGACGAATGAATTAGAATGGATCGTGTGAAAGAATTAGAATGGATTGTATGAATGAATTAGAATGGATCGTATGAATGAATTAGAATGGATCGTGCGAATGAATTCGAATGGATCGTACGAATTCATTCTAATTCATTCATACAATCCATTCTAATTCTTTCACACGATCTATTCTAATTCATTCGTAGGATCCATTCTAATTCATTCGTACAATCTATTCTATTTCATTCGGACGATCCATTCTTACTCATTCGTATGATCCATTCTAATTCATTCGCACGAATGTATCCATTCTAATTCATTCGTACGATCCATTCTTATTAATTCGCACGATCCATTCTAATTCATTCGTACGATCCATTCTAATTCATTCGTACGATCCATTCATATTAGAATGTATTGTATAAATGAATTAGAATGGATCGTACAAATGAATTAGAATGGATCGTATGAATGAATTTGAATAGATACATTCGTGTGAATGAATTAGAATGGATCGTACGAATGAGTAAGAATAGATCGTATGAATGAATTAGAATAGATCATACGAATGAATTAGAATAGATCGTGCGAATGAATTAGAATTGATCATACGAATGAATTAGAATGGATCGTACGAATGAATTAGAATGGATCGTATGAATGAATTAGAATGGATCGTGTGAATGAATTAGAATGGATCGTACGAATGAATTAGAATGGATACATTCGTGCAAATGAATTAGAATGGATACATTCGTGCGAAAGAATTAGAATAGATCGTATGAATGAATTAGAATGGATCCTATGAATGAATTAGAATAGATCGTACGAATGAATTAGAATGGATCGTACGAATGAATTAGAATGGATACATTTGTGCGAATGAATTAGAATGGATTCGTACGAATGAATTAGAATGGATCGTACGAATGAATTAGAATGGATCTTACGAATGAATTAGAATGGATCGTACGAATGAATTAGAATGGATCATACGAATGAATTAGAATGGATACATTCGTGCGAATGAATTAGAATAGATCGGACGAATGAATTAGAATGGATCGTACGAATGAATTAGAATGGATACATTCGTGCGAATGAATTAGAATGGATCGGACGAATGAATTAGAATGGATCGTACGAATAAATTAGAATGGATACATTCGTGCGAATGAATTAGAATGGATCGTACGAATGAATTAGAATGGATCGTACGAATGAATTAGAATGGATCTTACGAATGAATTAGAATGGATCGTACGAATGAATTAGAATGGATCGTACGAATGAATTAGAATGGATACATTCGTGCGAATGAATTAGGATAGATCGGACGAATGAATTAGAATGGATCGTACGAATGAATTAGAATGGATCGTACGAATGAATTATAATGGATCGTACGAATAAATTAGAATAGATACATTCATCCGAATGAATTAGAATGGATCATACGAATGAGTAAGAATGGATCGTACGAATGTATTAGAATAGATTGTACGAATGAATTAGAATGGATTAGACGAATGAATTAGAATGGATCGTGTGAAAGAATTAGAATGGATTGTATGAATGAATTAGAATGGATCGTATGAATGAATTAGAATGGATCGTGCGAATGAATTCGAATGGATCGTACGAATTCATTCTAATTCATTCATACAATCCATTCTAATTTTTTCACACGATCTATTCTAATTCATTCGTAGGATCCATTCTAATTCATTCGTACAATCTATTCTATTTCATTCGGACGATCCATTCTTACTCATTCGTATGATCCATTCTAATTCATTCGCACGAATGTATCCATTCTAATTCATTCGTACGATCCATTCTTATTAATTCGCACGATCCATTCTAATTCATTCGTACGATCCATTCTAATTCATTCGTACGATCCATTCTAATTAGAATGGATTGTATAAATGAATTAGAATGGATCGTACAAATGAATTAGAATGGATCGTATGAATGAATTTGAATAGATACATTCGTGTGAATGAATTAGAATGGATCGTACGAATGAGTAAGAATAGATCGTATGAATGAATTAGAATAGATCATGCGAATGAATTAGAATAGATCGTGCGAATGAATTAGAATGGATATATTCGTGCGAATGAATTAGAATGGATCGTACGAATGAATTAGAATGGATCGTACGAATGAATTAGAATGGATCGTGTGAATGAATTAGAATGGATCGTACGAATGAATTAGAATGGATACATTCGTGCAAATGAATTAGAATGGATACATTCGTGCGAAAGAATTAGAATAGATCGTATGAATGAATTAGAATGGATCCTATGAATGAATTAGAATAGATCGTACGAATGAATTAGAATGGATCGTACGAATGAATTAGAATGGATACATTTGTGCGAATGAATTAGAATGGATTCGTACGAATGAATTAGAATGGATCGAACGAATTAATTAGAATGGATCTTACGAATGAATTAGAATGGATCGTACGAATGAATTAGAATGGATACATTCGTGCGAATGAATTAGAATGGATCGGACGAATGAATTAGAATGGATCGTACGAATGAATTAGAATGGATACATTCGTGCGAATGAATTAGAATGGATCGGACGAATGAATTAGAATGGATCGTACGAATAAATTAGAATGGATACATTCGTGCGAATGAATTAGAATAGATCGTACGAATGAATTAGAATGGATCGTACGAATGAATTAGAATGGATCTTACGAATGAATTAGAATGGATCATACGAATGAATTAGAATGGATCGTACGAATGAATTAGAATGGATACATTCGTGCGAATGAATTAGGATAGATCGGACGAATGAATTAGAATGGATCGTACGAATGAATTAGAATGGATCGTACGAATGAATTAGAATGGATCGTACGAATAAATTAGAATGGATACATTCATCCGAATGAATTAGAATGGATCATACGAATGAGTAAGAATGGATCGTACGAATGTATTAGAATAGATTGTACGAATGAATTAGAATGGATTAGACGAATGAATTAGAATGGATCGTGTGAAAGAATTAGAATGGATTGTATGAATGAATTAGAATGGATCGTATGAATGAATTAGAATGGATCGTGCGAATGAATTCGAATGGATCGTACGAATTCATTCTAATTCATTCATACAATCCATTCTAATTCTTTCACACGATTTATTCTAATTCATTCGTAGGATCCATTCTAATTCATTCGTACAATCTATTCTATTTCATTCGGACGATCCATTCTTACTCATTCGTATGATCCATTCTAATTCATTCGCACGAATGTATCCTTTCTAATTCATTCGTACGATCCATTCTAATTCATTCGTACGATCCATTCTTACTCATTCGTATGATCCATTCTAATTCATTCGTACGATCCATTCTAATTCAATCGTACGATCCATTCTTACTCATTCGTATGATCCATTCTAATTCATTCGGACGAATGTATCCATTCTAATTTATTCGTACAATCCATTCTAATTCATTCGTACGATCCATTCTAATTCATTCGTACGATCCATTCTTACTCATTCGTATGATCCATTCTAATTCAATCGAATGAACTAGAATGGATCGAATGAATTAGAATGGATCATATTAATGAATTAGAATGGATCGTACGAATGAATTAGAATGGATACATTTGTGCGAATAAATTAGAATGGATTGTATGAATGAATTAGAATGGATCGTACGAATGAATTAGAATGGATCGTACCAATGAATTAGAATAGATTGCGCGAATGAATTAGAATGGATCGTACGAATGAGTTAGAATGGATCGTATGAAGGAATTTGAATGGATCATACGAATGAATTAGAATGGATCGTACGAAGGAATTAGAATGGATCGTACGAATGAATTAGAATGGATCGTACGATTGAATTAGAATGGATCATACGAATGAGTAAGAATGGATCGTATGAATGAATTAGATTGGATCGTACGATCCATTCTAATTCATTAGCATGGATCGTGCTAATGAATTAGAATGGAATATACGAATGAATTAGAATGGATCGTATGAATGAATTAGAATGGATCGTACGAATGAATTAGAATAGATCATAGGAATGAATTAGAATGGATCGTGCAAATGAATTAGAATGGATACATTCGTGCGAATAAATTAGAATGGATTGTATGAATGAATTAGAAGGGATCGTACGAATGAATTAGAATGGATCATACGAATGAATTAGAATAGATTGTGCGAATGAATTAGAATGGATCGTGCGAATGAAATAGAATGGATACAGATGAATTAGAATGGATCATACGAATGAATTAGAATGACGATCCAATCTTACTCATTCGTATGATCCATTCTATTTCGTTCGCACGAATGTATCCATTCTAATTCATTCGTACGATCCATTCTAATTCATTCATAAGATCCATTCTAATTCATTCATACAATCCATTCTAATTCATTCGCACGAATGTATCCATTCTAATTCATTCGTACGATCAGTTCTAATTCATTCACAAAATCTATTCTAATTCATTCATACGATCCATTCTAATTCATTCACACGAATGTATCCATTCTAATTCATTCATACGAACCATTCTAATTCATTCGTACGATCCATTCTAATTCACTCATACGATCCATTCTAATACATTCATACGATCCATTCTAATTCATTTGCACGAATATATCCATTCTAATTCATTCGTACGATCCATTCTAATTCCTTCGTACGATCCATTCTTATTCATTTGTACGATCTATTCTAATTCATTCGTACGATCCATTCTAATTCATTCATACGATCCATTCTAATTCCTTCGAACGATCCATTCTAATTCATTCGTACGATCCATTCTAATTCATTCGTACAATCTATTCTAATTCATTCGTACGAATGGATACATTCGTGTGAATGAATTAGAATGGATCGTACGAATGAGTAAGAATGGATCGTACGAATGAAATAGAATGGATTGCACGAATGAATTAGAATGGATCGTACGAATGAATTAGAATGGATCGTGTGAAAGAATTAGAATGGATTGTATGAATGAATTAGAATGGATCGTACGAAGGAATTAGAATGGATCGTACGAATGAATTAGAATGGATCGTACGAATGAATGAGAATGGATTGTACGAAGGAATTAGAATGGATCGTACGAATGAATTAGAATGGATCGTACGAATGAATTAGAATGGATCGTATGAATGAATTAGAATGGATACATTCGTGTGAATGAATTAGAATGGATCGTATGAATGAATTAGAATAGATTTTGTGAATGAATTAGAACTGATCGTACGAATGAATTAGAATGGATACATTCGTGCGAATGAATTAGAATGGATTGTATGAATGAATTAGAATAGATCCTATGAATGAATTAGAATGGATCGTACGAATGAATTATAATGGATACATTCGTGCGAATGAATTAGAATTGATCGTATGAATGAATTAGAATGGATCGTGCGAATGAATTAGAATGGATCATATGAATGAATTAGAATGGATACATTCGTGCAAATGAATTAGAGTGGATACATTCGTGCGAAAGAATTAGAATAGATCGTATAAATGAATTAGAATGGATCCTATGAATGAATTAGAATAGATCGTACGAATGAATTAGAATGGCTCATACGAATGAATAAGAATGGATACATTCGTTCGAATGAATTAGAATGGATTCGTATGAATGAATTAGAATGGATCGTACGAATGAATTAGAATGGATCTTACGAATGAATTAGAATGGATCGTACGAATGAATTAGAATGGATCGTACGAATGAATTAGAATGGATACATTCATGCGAATGAATTAGAATGGATCGGACGAATGAATTAGAATGGATCATACGAATGAATTGGAATGGATCGAACGAATGAATTAGAATGGATCGTACGAATAAATTAGAATGGATACATTCATGCGAATGAATTAGAATGGATCGTACGAATGAATTAGAATGGATCGTGCGAATGAATTAGAATGGATCTTATTAATGAATTAGAATAGATCGTACGAATGAATTAGAATGGATCGTACGAATGAATTAGAATGGATACATTTGTGCGAATGAATTAGAATGGATCAGACGAATGAATTAGAATGGATCGTACGAATGAATTAGAATGGATCGTACGAATGAATTAGAATGGATCGTACGAATAAATTAGAATGGATACATTCGTAAGAATGAATTAGAATGGATCATACGAATGAGTAAGAATGGATCGTACGAATGTATTAGAATAGATTGTACGAATGAATTAGAATGGATTAGACGAATGAATTAGAATGGATCGTGTGAAAGAATTAGAATGGATTGTATGAATGAATTAGAATGGATCGTATGAATGAATTAGAATGGATCGTGCGAATGAATTCGAATGGATCGTACGAATTCATTCTAATTCATTCATACAATCCATTCTAATTCTTTCACACGATCTATTCTAATTCATTCGTAGGATCCATTCTAATTCATTCGTACAATCTATTCTATTTCATTCGTACGATCCATTCTTACTCATTTGTATGATCCATTCTAATTCATTCGCACGAATGTATCCATTCTAGTTCATTTGTACGATCCATTCTAGTTCATTCGTATGATCCATTCTAATTCATTCATACGATCCATTCAAATTTATTCGTATGATCCATTCTAATTAATTCGTATGATCCATTCTAATTCATTCGTACGATCCATTCTAATTCATTCGTATGATCTATTCTTACTCATTCGTATTATCCATTCTAATTCATTCGTACGATCCATTCTAATTCATTCATACGATCCATTCTTACTCATTCGTTTGATCCATTCTAATTAATTCGGACGAATGTATCCATTCTAATTTATTCGTACGATCCATTCTAATTCATTCGTACGATCCATTCTAATTCATTCGAACGATCCATTCTTACTCATTCGTATGATCCATTCTAATTCAATCGAATGAACTAGAATGGATCGAATGAAATAGAATGGATCATATTAATGAATTAGAATGGATTGTACGAATGAATTAGAATGGATACATTCGTGCGAATAAATTAGAATGGATTGTATGAATGAATTAGAACGGATCGTACGAATCAATTAGAATGGATCGTAGGAATGAATTAGAATAGATTGCGCGAATGAATTAGAATGGATCGTACGAATGAATTAGAATGGATCGTACGAAGGAATTAGAATGGATCGTACGAATGAATTAGAATGGATCGTACGAAGGAATTAGAATGGATCGTACGAATGAATTAGAATGGATCGTACGATTGAATTAGAATGGATCATACGAATGAGTAAGAATGGATCGTATGAATGAATTAGATTGGATCGTACGATCCATTCTAATTCATTAGCATGGATCATGCTAATGAATTAGAATGGAATATACGAATGAATTAGAATGGATCGTAGAATGGATCGTACGAATGAATTAGAATGGATCGTACGAATGAATTAGAATAGATCATAGTATTGAATTAGAATGGATCGTGCAAATGAATTAGAATGGATACATTCATGCGAATAAATTAGAATGGATTGTATGAATGAATTAGAATGGATCGTACGAATGAATTAGAATGGATCGTACGAATGAATTAGAATAGATTGCGCGAATGAATTAGAATGGATCGTGCGAATGAAATAGAATGGATACAAATGAATTAGAATGGATCATACGAATGAATTAGAATGACGATCCATTCTTACTCATTCGTATGATCCATTCTATTTCATTCGCACGAATGTGTCCATTCTAATTCATTCTTACGATCCATTCTAATTCATTCATAGGATCCATTCTAATTCATTCATACAATCCATTCTAATTCATTCGCACGAATGTATCCATTCTAATTCATTCGTACGATCAGTTCTAATTCATTCACAAAATCTATTCTAATTCATTCATACGATCCATTCTAATTCATTCACACGAATGTATCCATTCTAATTCATTCATATGATCCATTCTAATTCATTCGTACGATCCATTCTAATTCACTCATACGATCCATTCTAATATATTCATACGATCCATTCTAATTCATTTGCAAGAATATATCCATTCTAATTCATTCGTACGATCCATTCTAATTCATTCGTACGATCTATTCTAATTCATTCGTACGATCCATTCTAATTCATTCGTACGATCCATTCTAATTCATTCGTACAATCTATTCTAATTCATTCGTACGAATGGATACATTCGTGTGAATGAATTAGAATGGATCGTACGAATGAGTAAGAATGGATCGTACGAATGAAATAGAATGGATTGCACGAATGAATTAGAATGGATCGTACGAATGAATTAGAATGGATCGTGTGAAAGAATTAGAATGGATTGTTTGAATGAATTAGAATGGATCGTACGAATGAATTAGAATGGATCATATGAAGGATTTAGAATGGTCGTACGAATGAATTAGAATGGATCGTACGAATGAATTAGAATGGATCGTACGAATGAATTAGAATGGATCGTACGAAGGAATTAGAATGGATCGTACGAATGAATTAGAATGGATCGTATGAATGAATTAGAATGGATACATTCGTGTGAATGAATTAGAATGGATCGTATGAATGAATTAGAATAGATTTTGTGAATAAATTAGAACTGATCGTACGAATGAATTAGAATGGATACATTCGTGCGAATGAATTAGAATGGATTGTATGAATGAATTAGAATGGATCCTATGAATGAATTAGAATGGATCGTACGAATGAATTAGAATGGATCATACGAATGAATTAGAATGGATATATTCGTGCAAATGAATTAGAATGGATCGTATGAATGAATTAGAATGGATCGTACGAATGAATTAGAATGGATTGTATGAATGAATTAGAATGGATACATTCGTGCGAATGAATTAGAATGGATCATACGAATGAATTAGAATAAATCGTACGAAGGAATTAGAATGGATCGTATGAATGAAATAGAATGGATAGTGCGAATGAATTAGAATGGATCGTACGAATGGATTAGAATGGATCCTACGAATGGATTAGAATGGATACCTTTGTGCATATGAATTAGAATGGATCGTACGAATGAATTACAATGGATCATATTAATGAATTAGAATGGATCGTACGAATGAATTAGAATGGATACATTCGTGCGAATGAATTAGAATGGATTGTACGAATGAATTAGAATGGATTGTGCGAATAAATTAGAATAGATCGTACGACGGAATTAGAATGGATCGTACGAATGAATTAGAATGGATCGTACGAATGAATTAGAATAGATCATCCGAATGAATTAGAATGGATCGTACGAATGAATTAGAATGGATCGTACGAATGAACTAGAATGGATACATTCGTGCGAATGAATTAGAATGGATCGTACGAATGAATTAGAATGGATCGTACGAATGAATTAGAATGTCTAATTCATTCGTGCAATCTATTCTAATTCATTCGTACGATCCGTTCTAATTCATTCGTTCGATCCATTCTAATTCATTCGCACGTATCCATTCGTGCGAATGAATTAAAATGGATCGTATGAATGAATTAGAATAGATTGTGCGAATGAATTAGAACTGATCATATGAATGAATTAGAATGGATACATTCGTGCGAATAAATTAGAATGGATTGTATGAATGAATTATAATGGATCGTACGAATGAATTAGAATTGATCGTATGAATGAATTAGAATAGATTGCGCGAATGAATTAAAATGGATCGTGCGAATGAAACAGAATGGATACAAATGAATTAGAATGGATCATACGAATGAATTAGAATGACGATCCATTCTTACTCATTCGTATGATCCATTCTAATTTATTCGCACGAATGTATCCATTCTAATTCATTCGTACGTCTAATTCATTGGTACAGTCCATTCTAATTCATTCGTACAATCCATTCTATTTCATTCGTATGATCCATTCTTACTCATTCGTATGATCCATTATGGATACATTCGTGCGAATGAATTAGAATGGATCATACGAATGAGTAAGAATGGATCGTACGAATGAAATAGAATGGATTGTGCGAATGAATTAGAATGGATCATACGAATGAATTAGAATGGATCGTGTGAAAGAATTAGATTGGATTGTATGAATGAATTAGAATAGATCGTATGAATGAATTAGAATGGATCGTACAAATGAATTAGAATGGATCGTACGAATGAATTAGAATGGATCGTACGAATGAATTAGAATGGATACATTCGTGTGAATAAACTAGAATGGATACATTCGCGCGAAAGAATTAGAATAGATCGTATGAATGAATTAGAATGGATCCTATGAATGAATTAGAATAGATCGTACGAATGAATTAGAATGGATCGTACGAATGAATTAGAATGGATACATTCGTGCGAATGAATTAGAATGGATTCGTACGAATGAATTAGAATGGATCGTACGAATGAATTAGAATGGATCGTACGAATTAATTAGAATGGATCGTACGAAGAATTAGAATGGATACATTTGTGCGAATGAATTAGAATGGATCGGACGAATGAATTAGAATGGATCGTACGAATGAATTAGAATGGATCGTACGAATGAATTACAATGGATCGTACGAATAAATTAGAATGGAAACATTCGTGCGAATGAATTAGAATGGATCGTACGAATGAATTAGAATGGATCGTACGAATGAATTAGAATGGATCTTACGAATGAATTAGAATGGATCGTACGAATAAGTTAGAATGGATCATACGAATGAATTAGAATGGATACATTCGTGCGAATGAATTAGAATGGATCGTACGAATGAATTAGAATGGATCGTAAGAATGAATTAGAATGGATCGTACGAATAAATTAGAATGGATACATTCGTCCGAATGAATTAGAATGGATCATACGAATGAGTAAGAATGGATCGTACGAATGTATTAGAATGGATCATACGAATGAGTAAGAATGGATCTAATTTATTCGTACGATCCATTCTAATTCATTCGTACGATCCATTCTAATTCATTCGTACGATCCATTCTAATTCATTCAGACGATCCATTCTTATTCATTCGTACGATCCATTCTAATTCATTCGCACAAATGTATCCATTCTAATTCATTCGCACAAATGTATCCATTCTAATTCATTCGTACGAAGGAATTAGAATGGATCGTACGAATGAATTAGAATGGATCGTACGAATGAATTAGAATGGATCTTACGAATGAATTAGAATGGATCGTACCAATGAATTAGAATGGATCGTACGAATGAATTAGAATGGATATATTCGTGCAAATGAATTAGAATGGATCGAATGAATGTATTAGAATGGATCGTATGAGTGAATTAGAATGGATCGTACGAATGAATTAGAATGGATCGTATGAAAGAATTAGAATGGATTGTACGAATGAATTAGAATGGATCCTATGAATGAATTAGAATGGATCGTGCGAATGAATTAGAATGGATCGTACGAATGAATTAGAATGGATCGTACGAATGAATAAATTAGAATAGATCGTATGAATGAATTAGAATGGATTGTACGAATGAATTAGAATGGATCGTACGAATGAATTAGAATGGATCTTACGAATGAATTAGAATGGATCGTACGAATAAATTAGAATGGATACATTCGTCCGAATGAATTAGAATGGATCATACGAATGAGTAAGAATGAATAAGAATGGATCGTACGAATGAATTAGAATGGATCGTACGAATGAACTAGAATAGAATGGATCGTACGAATGAATTTGAATGGATCGTACGAATGAGTAAGAATGGATCGTACGAATGAATTAGAATGGAATAGAATAGATTGTACGAATGAATTAGAATGGATTCGTACGAATGAATTAGAATGGATACATTCGTGCGAATGAATTAGAATGGATCGTACCAATGAGTAAGAATGGATTGTACGAATGAATTAGAATGGATCGTGTGAAAGAATTAGAATGGATTGTATGAATGTATTAGAATGAATTCGTTTGATCAATTCTAATTCATTAGCACGATCTATTCTTATTCATTCGCACGATCCAGTCTAATTGATTCGCACGATCCATTCTAATTCATTCGCACGAATGTATCCATTCTAATTCATTCGTACGATCCATTCAAATTCATTAATATGATCCATTCTAATTCATTCGTACGATCCATTCTAATTCATATGCACAAAGGTATCCATTCTAATTCATTCGCACGAAAGAATTAGAATGGATTGTATGAAAGAATAGATCGTATGAATGAATTAGAATGGATCGTACGGAATGAATTAGAATGGATTGTATGAATGAATTAGAATGGATCGTACGAATGAGTAAGAATGGATCGTACGAATGAATTAGATTGGATCATACGAATGAATTAGAATGGATCGTACGAATTAATTAGAATGGATCATACGAATGAAATAGAATGAATCGTACGAAAGAATTAGAATGGATCGTACGAAGGAATTAGAATGGATCGTACGAATGAATTAGAATGGATATATTCGTGCAAATGAATTAGAATGGATTGTATGAATGAATTAGAATGGATCGTATGAGTGAATTAGAATGGATAGTATGAATGAAGTAGAATGGATCGTATGAATGAATTAGAATGGATACATTCGTGCGAATGAATTAGAATGGATCGTATGAATGAATTAGAATGGATCGTACGAATGAATTAGAATGGATCGTGTGAATGAATTAGAATGGATCGTACGAATTGATTAGAATGGATCGTACGAATGAACTAGAATGGATACATTCGTGTGAATGAATTAGAATGGATCGTATAAATGAATTAGAATGGATCAAACGAATGAATTAGAATGGATCTTACGAATAAATTAGAATGGATCGTACGAATGAATTAGAGTGGATCGTACGAATGAATTAGAATGGATACATTCGTGCGACTGAATTAGAATGGATCGGACGAATGAATTAGAATGGATCGTACGAATGAATTAGAATGGATCAAATGAATGAATTAGAATGGATCGTACGAATAAATTAGAATGGATACATTCGTCCGAATGAATTAGAATGGATCGTACGAATGAATTAGAATGGATCGTACGAATGAATTAGAATGGATACATTCGTACGAATGAATTAGAATGGATCGTACGAATGAATTAGAATGGATCGTACGGAATGAATTAGAATGGATATATTTGAACGAATAAATTAAAATGGATCATACGAATGAATTAGAATGGATCGTACGAATGAATTAGAATGGATAGTGCGAATGAATTAGAATCGATCGTACGAATGAATTAGAATGGATCGTACGAATGAATTAGAATGGATCATACGAATGAGTAAGAATGGATCGTACGAATGAATTAGAATGGATCGTACGAATGAATTAGAATGGATCGTACGAATAAATTAGAATGGATACGTTCGTCCGAATGAATTAGAACTCATCATACGAATGAGTAAGAATGGATCGTACGAATGAAATAGAATAGATTGTACGAATGAATTAGAATAGATCCTACGAATGAATTAGAATGGATCGTGTGAAAGAATTAGAATGGATTGTATGAATGAATTAGAATGGATCGTATGAATGAATTAGAATGGATCGTACGAATGGATTAGAATGGATCGTACGAATGAATTAGAATGGATCGTACGAATGAACTAGAATGGATACATTCGTGCGAATTAATTAGAATGGATCGTACGAATGAATTAGAATGGATCGTACGAATGAATTAGAATGGATCTTACGAATGAATTAGAATGGATCGTACGAATTAATTAGAATGGATCGTACGAATGAATTAGAATGGATACATTTGTGCGAATAAATTAGAATGGATCGGACGAATGAATTAGAATGGATCGTACGAATGAATTAGAATGGATCGTACGAATGAATTAGAATGGATCATACGAATAAATTACAATTGATACATTCGTGCGAATGAATTAGAATGGAACGTACGAATGAATTAGAATGGATCGTACGAATGAATTAGAATGGATATTACGAATGAATTAGAATGGATCGTACGAATGAATTAGAATGGATCGTACGAATGAATTAGAATGGATACATTCGTGCGAATGAATTAGAATGGATCGGACGAATGAATTAGAATGGATTGTACGAATGAATTAGAATGGATCGTAAGAATGAATTAGAATGGATCGTACGAATAAATTAGAATGGATACATTCGTCCGAATGAATTAGAATGGATCATACGAATGAGTAAGAATGGATCGTACGAATGAATTAGAATAGATTGTACGAATGAATTAGAATGGATTAGACGAATGAATTAGAATGGATCGTGTGAAAGAATTAGAATGGATTGTATGAATGAATTAGAATGGATCGTATGAATGAATTAGAATGGATCATGCGAATGAATTCGAATGGATCGTACGAATTCATTCTAATTCATTCATACAATCTATTCTAATTCTTTCACACGATCTATTCTAATTCATTCGTAGGATCCATTCTAATTCATTCGTACAATCTATTCTATTTCATTCGTACGATCCATTCTTACTTACTCGTATGATCCATTCTAATTCATTCGGACGAATGTATCCATTCTAATTTATTCGTACGATCCATTCTAATTCATTCGTACGATCCATTCTAATTCCTTCGTACGATACATTCTAATTCATTCGTACGATCCATTCTAATTCATTCATATGATCCATTCTGATTCATTCGTACGATCCATTCTAATTCATTCGCACAAATGTATCCATTCTAATTCATTCGTACGAAGGAATTAGAATGGATCGTACGAATGAATTAGAATGGATCGTACGAATGAATTAGAATGGATTTTACGAATGAATTAGAATGGATCGTATGAATGAATTAGAATGGATCGTACGAATGAATTAGAATGGATATATTCGTGCAAATGAATTAGAATGGATCGTATGAATGTATTAGAATGGATCGTATGAGTGAATTAGAATGGATCGTACAAATGAATTAGAATGGATCGTATGAAAGAATTAGAATGGATTGTACGAATGAATTAGAATGGATCCTATGAATGAATTAGAATGGATCGTTCGAATGAATTAGAATGGATCGTACGAATGAATTAGAATGGATCGTACGAATGAATGAATTAGAATAGATCGTATGAATGAATTAGAATGGATCGTACGAATGAATTAGAATGGATCGTACGAATGAATTAGAATGGATCTTACGAATGAATTAGAATGGATCGTACGAATAAATTAGAATGGATACATTCGTCCGAATGAATTAGAATGGATCATACGAATGAGTAAGAATGAATAAGAATGGATCGTACGAATGAATTAGAATGGATCGTACGAATGAACTAGAATAGAATGGATCGTACGAATGAATTAGAATGGAATAGAATAGATTGTACGAATGAATTAGAATGGATTCATACGAATGAATTAGAATAGATACATTCGTGCGAATGAATTATAATGGATCGTACCAATGAGTAAGAATGGATCGTACGAATGAATTAGAATGGATCGTGTGAAAGAATTAGAATGGATTGTATGAATGTATTAGAATGAATTCGTTCGAACAATTCTAATTCATTAGCACGATCTATTCTTATTCATTCGCACGATCCAGTCTAATTGATTCGCACGATCCATTCTAATTCATTCGCACGAATGTATCCATTCTAATTCATTCGTACGATCCATTCTAATTAATTAATATGATCCATTCTAATTCATTCATACGATCCATTCTAATTCATATGGACAAAGGTATCCATTCTAATTCATTCGCACGAAAGAATTAGAATGGATTGTATGAAAGAATAGATCGTATGAATGAATTAGAATGGATCGTACGGAATGAATTAGAATGGATTGTATGAATGAATTAGAATGGATCGTACGAATGAGTAAGAATGGATCGTACGAATGAATTAGAATGGATCATACGAATAAATTAGAATGGATCGTACGAATTAATTAGAATGGATCATACGAATGAAATAGAATGGATCGTACGAAGGAATTAGAATGGATCGTACGAAGGAATTAGAATGGATCGTACGAATGAATTAGAATGGATATATTCGTGCAAATGAATTAGAATGGATCGTATGAATGGATTAGAATGGATCGTATGAGTGAATTAGAACGGATAGTATGAATGAAGTAGAATGGATCGTATGAATGAATTAGAATGGATACATTCGTGCGAATGAATTAGAATGGATCGTATGAATGAATTAGAATGGATCGTACGAATGAATTAGAATGGATCGTGTGAATGAATTAGAATGGATTGTACGAATGGATTAGAATGGATCGTACGAATGAACTAGAATGGATACATTCGTGCGAATGAATTAGAATGGATCGTACGAATGAATTAGAATGGATCGTACGAATGAATTAGAATGGATCTTACGAATAAATTAGAATGGATCATACGAATGAATTAGAATGGATCGTACGAATGAATTAGAATGGATACATTCGTGCGAATGAACTAGAATGGATCGGACGAATGAATTAGAATGGATCGTACGAATGAATTAGAATGGATCAAATGAATGAATTAGAATGGATCGTACGAATAAATTAGAATGGATACATTCGTCCGAATGAATTAGAATGGATCGTACGAAAGAATTAGAATGGATCGTACGAATGAATTAGAATGGATCGTATGAATGAATTAGAATGGATACATTCGTTCGAATGAATTAGAATGGATCGTACGAATGAATTAGAATGGATCGTACGGAATGAATTAGAATGGATATATTTGAACGAATAAATTAGAATGGATCATACGAATGAATTAGAATGGATCGTACGAATGAATTAGAATGGATAGTGCAAATGAATTAGAATCGATCGTACGAATGAATTAGAATGGATCGTACGAATGAAATAGAATGGATCATACGAATGAGTAAGAATGGATCGGACGAATGAATTAGAATGGATCGTACGAATGAATTAGAATGGATCGTACGAATAAATTAGAATGGATACATTCGTCTGAATGAATTAGAATGGATCATACGAATGAGTAAGAATGGATCATACGAATGAAATAGAATAGATTGTATGAATGAATTAGAATGAATCCTACGAATGAATTAGAATGGATAGTGTGAAAGAATTAGAATGGATTGTATGAATGAATTAGAATGGATCGTATGAATGAATTAGTATGGATCGTATGAATGGATTAGAATGGATCGTACGAATGAATTAGAATGGATCGTACGAATGAACTAGAATGGATACATTCGTGCGAATGAATTAGAATGGATCGTACGAATGAATTAGAATGGATCATACGAATGAATTAGAATGGATCTTACGAATGAATTAGAATGGATCGTACAAATGAATTAGAATGGATCGTACGAATGAATTAGAATAGATCGTACGAATGAATTAGAATGGATCGTACGAAGGAATTAGAATGGATCGTACGAATGAATTAGAATGGATCGTATGAATGAATTAGAATGGATACATTCGTGCGAATGAATTAGAATAGATTGTACGATTGAATTAGAATGGATCGTACGAATGAATTAGAATGGATCGTGTGAAAGAATTAGAATGGATTGTATGAATGAATTAGAATGGATCATATGAATGAATTAGAATGGATACATTCGTGCGAATGAATTAGAATGGATCGTACGAATGAATTAGAATGGATCATACGAATGAATTAGAATGGATCATACGAATGAATTAGAATGGTTACATTCATGCGAATGAATTAGAATGGATCGTACGAATGGATTAGAATGGATCGTACGAATGGATTAGAATGGATACATTCGAGCGAATGAATTAGAATGGATCGTACGAATGAATTAGAATGGATCGTACGAATGGATTAGAATAGATCCTACGAATGGATTAGAATGGATACCTTTGTGCATATGAATTAGAATGGATCGTACGAATGAATTAGAATGGATCATATGAATGAATTAGAATGGATCGTGTGAAAGAATTAGAATGGATTGTATGAATGAATTAGAATAGATCGTATGAATGAATTAGAATGGATCGTACGAATGAATTAGAATGGATAGTACGAATGAATTAGAATGGATCTTGCGAATGAATTAGAATGGATCGTGCGAATGAATTAGAATGGATACATTTGTGCGAATGAATTAGAATGGATCGTACGAATGAATTAGAATGGATCGTATGAATGAATTAGAATGGATCGTACGAATGAATTAGAATGGATCATGTGAAAGAATTAGAATGGATCGTACGAATGAATTAGAATGGATCGTGCGAATGAATTAGAATGGATCGTACGAATGAATTAGAATGGATACATTTGTGCGAATGAATTAGAATAGATCGTACGAATGAATTAGAATGGATCGTACGAATGAATTAGAATGGATCATGCGAATGAATTAGAATGGATCGTACGAATGAAATAGAATGGATCGTACGAATGAACTAGAATGGATACATTCGTGCGAATGAATTAGAATGGATCGTACGAATGAATTAGAATGGATCGTACGAATGAATTAGAATGGAAAGTACGAATGGATTAGAATGGATCATACGAATGAATTAGAATGGATCGTGCGAATGAATTAGAATGGATCGAACGAATGAATTAGAATGGATATATTCGAGCGAATGAATTAGAATAGATCGTAGGAATGAATTAGAATGGATCATACGAATGAATTACAATGGATTGTACGAATGAATTAGAATGGATCGTACGAATGAATTAGAATGGATATATTTGTGCGAATAAATTAGAATGGATCGGACGAATGAATTAGAATGGATCGTACGAATGAATTAGAATGGATCGTACGAATGAATTAGAATGGATCATACGAATAAATTACAATTGATACATTCGTGCGAATGAATTAGAATGGAACGTACGAATGAATTAGAATGGATCGTACGAATGAATTAGAATGGATCTTACGAATGAATTAGAATGGATCGTACGAATGAATTAGAATGGATCGTACGAATGAATTAGAATGGATACATTCGTGCGAATGAATTAGAATGGATCGGACGAATGAATTAGAATGGATTGTACGAATGAATTAGAATGGATCGTAAGAATGAATTAGAATGGATCGTACGAATAAATTAGAATGGATACATTCGTCCGAATGAATTAGAATGGATCATACGAATGAGTAAGAATGGATCGTACGAATGAATTAGAATAGATTGTACGAATGAATTAGAATGGATTAGACGAATGAATTAGAATGGATCGTGTGAAAGAATTAGAATGGATTGTATGAATGAATTAGAATGGATCGTATGAATGAATTAGAATGGATCATGCGAATGAATTCGAATGGATCGTACGAATTCATTCTAATTCATTCATACAATCTATTCTAATTCTTTCACACGATCTATTCTAATTCATTCGTAGGATCCATTCTAATTCATTCGTACAATCTATTCTATTTCATTCGTACGATCCATTCTTACTTACTCGTATGATCCATTCTAATTCATTCGGACGAATGTATCCATTCTAATTTATTCGTACGATCCATTCTAATTCATTCGTACGATCCATTCTAATTCCTTCGTACGATACATTCTAATTCATTCGTACGATCCATTCTAATTCATTCATTCGTACGATCCATTCTGATTCATTCGTACGATCCATTCTAATTCATTCGTACGATCCATTCTAATTTATTCGTACGATCCATTCTGATTCATTCGTACGATCCATTCTAATTCATTCGCACAAATGTATCCATTCTAATTCATTCGTACGAAGGAATTAGAATGGATCGTACGAATGAATTAGAATGGATCGTACGAATGAATTAGAATGGATTTTACGAATGAATTAGAATGGATCGTATGAATGAATTAGAATGGATCGTACGAATGAATTAGAATGGATATATTCGTGCAAATGAATTAGAATGGATCGTATGAATGTATTAGAATGGATCGTATGAGTGAATTAGAATGGATCGTACGAATGAATTAGAATGGATCGTATGAAAGAATTAGAATGGATTGTACGAATGAATTAGAATGGATCCTATGAATGAATTAGAATGGATCGTTCGAATGAATTAGAATGGATCGTACGAATGAATTAGAATGGATCGTACGAATGAATGAATTAGAATAGATCGTATGAATGAATTAGAATGGATCGTACGAATGAATTAGAATGGATCGTACGAATGAATTAGAATGGATCTTACGAATGAATTAGAATGGATCGTACGAATAAATTAGAATGGATACATTCGTCCGAATGAATTAGAATGGATCATACGAATGAGTAAGAATGAATAAGAATGGATCGTACGAATGAATTAGAATGGATCGTACGAATGAACTAGAATAGAATGGATCGTACGAATGAATTAGAATGGAATAGAATAGATTGTACGAATGAATTAGAATGGATTCATACGAATGAATTAGAATAGATACATTCGTGCGAATGAATTATAATGGATCGTACCAATGAGTAAGAATGGATCGTACGAATGAATTAGAATGGATCGTGTGAAAGAATTAGAATGGATTGTATGAATGTATTAGAATGAATTCGTTCGAACAATTCTAATTCATTAGCACGATCTATTCTTATTCATTCGCACGATCCAGTCTAATTGATTCGCACGATCCATTCTAATTCATTCGCACGAATGTATCCATTCTAATTCATTCATACGATCCATTCTAATTAATTAATATGATCCATTCTAATTCATTCATACGATCCATTCTAATTCATATGGACAAAGGTATCCATTCTAATTCATTCGCACGAAAGAATTAGAATGGATTGTATGAAAGAATAGATCGTATGAATGAATTAGAATGGATCGTACGGAATGAATTAGAATGGATTGTATGAATGAATTAGAATGGATCGTACGAATGAGTAAGAATGGATCGTACGAATGAATTAGAATGGATCATACGAATAAATTAGAATGGATCGTACGAATTAATTAGAATGGATCATACGAATGAAATAGAATGGATCGTACGAAGGAATTAGAATGGATCGTACGAAGGAATTAGAATGGATCGTACGAATGAATTAGAATGGATATATTCGTGCAAATGAATTAGAATGGATCGTATGAATGGATTAGAATGGATCGTATGAGTGAATTAGAACGGATAGTATGAATGAAGTAGAATGGATCGTATGAATGAATTAGAATGGATACATTCGTGCGAATGAATTAGAATGGATCGTATGAATGAATTAGAATGGATCGTACGAATGAATTAGAATGGATCGTGTGAATGAATTAGAATGGATTGTACGAATGGATTAGAATGGATCGTACGAATGAACTAGAATGGATACATTCGTGCGAATGAATTAGAATGGATCGTACGAATGAATTAGAATGGAAAGTACGAATGGATTAGAATGGATCATACGAATGAATTAGAATGGATCGTGCGAATGAATTAGAATGGATCGAACGAATGAATTAGAATGGATATATTCGAGCGAATGAATTAGAATAGATCGTAGGAATGAATTAGAATGGATCATACGAATGAATTACAATGGATCGTACGAATGAATTAGAATGGATCGTACGAATGAATTAGAATGGATCGGGTGAATGTATTAGAATAGATACATTCATGCGAATGAATTAGAATGGATCGTACGAATGGATTAGAATGGATCGTACGAATGAATTAGAATGGATACATTTGTGCGAATGGATTAGAATGGATCGTATGAATGAATTAGAATGGATCGTATGAATGAATTAGAATGGATACATTCGTGCGAATGAATTAGAATGGATCGGACGAATGAATTAGAATGGATCGTACGAATGAATTAGAATGGATCAAATGAATGAATTAGAATGGTTACATTCATGCGAATGAATTAGAATGGATCGTACGAATGGATTAGAATGGATCGTACGAATGGATTAGAATGGATACATTCGAGCGAATGAATTAGAATGGATCGTACGAATGAATTAGAATAGATCGTACGAATGTATTAGAATGGATCCTACGAATGGATTAGAATGGATACCTTTGTGCATATGAATTAGAATGGATCGTACGAATAAATTAGAATGGATCATATTAATGAATTAGAATGGATCGTACGAATGATATAGAATGGATCATACGAATGAATTAGAATGGATCGTACGAATGAATTAGAATGGATCGTACGAAGGAATTAGAATGGATCGTACGAATGAATTAGAATGGATCGTACGAATGAATTAGAATAGATCGTACGAATGAATTAGAATGGATCGTACGAAGGAATTAGAATGGATCGTACGAATGATTTAGAATGGATATATTCGTGCAAATAAATTAGAGTGGATCGTATGAATGAATTAGAATTCATTGTATGAATGAATTAGAATGGATCGTATGAATGAATTAGAATGGATCGTGCGAATGAATTCGAATGGATCGCATGATCCATTCGAAAAGAATGGATCGTATGAATGAATTAGAATGGATCGGGCGAATGAATTAGAATGGATTGTAGGAATGAATTAGAATGGATCGTATGAATGAATTAGAATGGATCGTATGAATGAATTAGAATGGATCATGCGAATGAATTAGAATGGATCGTACGAATGAATTAGAATGGATCAAATGAATGAATTAGAATGGTTACATTCATGCGAATGAATTAGAATGGATCGTACGAATGGATTAGAATGGATCGTACGAATGGATTAGAATGGATACATTCGTGCGAATGAATTAGAATGGATCATACGAATGAGTAAGAATGGATCGTAAGAATGAAATAGAATGGATTGTACGAATGAATTAGAATGGATCGTGCGAATGAATTTGAATGGATCGTACGAATGAATTAGAATGGATCGTGCTAATAAATTAGAATTGATCGTACGAATGAAATAGAATGGATTGTACGAATGATTTAGAATGGATCGTACGAATGCATTAGAATGGATCGTACGAATGATTTAGAATGGATACATTCGTGCGAATGAATTAGAATGGATTATACGAATGAGTAAGAATAGATCATACGAATGAAATAAAATGGATTGTACGAATGAATTAAAATGGATTCATACGATTGAATTAGAATGGATACATTCATGCGAATGAATTAGAATGGATCGTACCAATGAGTAAGAATGGATCGTACGAATGAAATAGAATGGATTGTGCGAATGAATTAGAATGGATCGTACGAATGAATTAGAATGGATCATGTGAAAGAATTAGAATGGATTGTATGAATGAATTAGAATAGATCGTATGAATGTATTAGAATGGATCGTACGAATGATTTAGAATGGATCGTACGAATGAATTAGAACGGATACATTCATGCGAATGAATTAGAATGGATACATTCGTGCGAAAGAATTAGAATAGATTGTATGAATGAATTAGAATGGATCCTATGAATGAATGAGAATGGATCGTGCGAATGAATTAGAATGGATCGTACGAATGAATTAGAATGGATCGTGCTAATGAATTAGAATTGATCGAACGAATGAATTAGCATGGATCGTGCTAATGAATTAGAATGGAACGTACGAATGAATTAGAATGGATCGTGTGAAAGAAATAGAATGGATTGTATGAATGAATTAGAATGGATCGTACGAATGAATTAGAATGGATCGTGTGAAAGAATTAGAATGGATTGTATGAATGAATTAGAATAGATTGTATGAATGAATTAGAATGGATCGTACGAAGGAATTAGAATGGATCGTACGAATGAATTAGAATGGATCGTACGAATGAATTAGAATAGATCGTACGAATGAATTAGAATGGATCGTACGAATGAATTAGAATAGATCGTGTGAAAGAATTAGAATGGATCGTACGAATGAATTAGAATGGATCGTGCGAATGAATTAGAATGGATCGTACGAATGAATTAGAATGGATCGTGCTAATGAATTAGAATTGATCGAACGAATGAATTAGCATGGATCGTGCATTCGTACGATCCATTCTAATTCATTCGTAAGATCCATTCTAATTCATTCGTCAATCCATTCTAATTCATTCACACGAATGTATCCATTCCAGTTCATTCGTACGATCCATTCTAGTTCATTCGTACGATCCATTCTAATTCATTCATACGATCTATTCTAATTCATTCATACAATCCATTCTAATTATTTCACACGATCCATTCTAATTCATTCGTATGATCCATTCTAATTCATTCGTACGATCCATTCTAATTCAGTTGTACGATCCATTCTAATTCATTCGTACAATCCATTCTATTTCATTCGTACGATCCATTCATTCGTACGATCCATTCTTACTCATTCGTACGATCCATTCTAATTCATTCGTCCGATCCATTCTAATTCATTCGCACGAATGTATGCATTCTAATTCATTTGCACAATCCATTCTAATTCATTCCTATGATCTATTCTAATTCATTCGTACGATCCATTCTAATTCATTCTAATTCATTCGTACGATCCATTCTACGATCTATTCTAATTCATTCATACGATCCATTCTAATTCATATGCACAAAGGTATCCATTCTAATCCATTCGTAGGATCCATTCTAATCCATTCGTACGATCCATTCTAATTCATTCGTACGATCCATTCTAATTCATTCATACGATCCATTCTAATTCCTTCGTACGATCCATTCTAATTCATTCGTACGATCTATTCTATTTCACTCGTACGATCCATTCTTACTCATTCGTACGATCCATTCAAATTCATTTGTCCGATCCATTCTAATTCATTCGCACGAATGTATCCATTCTAATTCATTCGTTCGATCAATTCTAATTCATTAGCACGATCCATTCTAATTCATTCGTACGATCCATTCTAATTCATTCACACGATCCATTCTAATTCATTCATAGGATCCATTCTAATTCATTCGTACGATCCATTCTAATTCATTCGCACGATCTATTCTAATTCATTCATATAATCCATTCTAATTCATTCGCACGATCCATTCTAATTCACTCATACGATCCATTCTAATACATTCATACGATCCATTCTAATTCATTTGCACGAATATATCCATTCTAATTCATTCGTACGATCCATTCTAATTCATTCGCACGAATGTATCCATTCTAATTCATTCATACGATTCATTCTAATTCATTCATATGAGCTATTCTAATTCATTCATACAATCCATTCTAATTCATTCGTACGATCCATTGTAATTCATTCATACAATCCATTTAGATTCATTCGCACAAATGTATCCATTCAAATTCATTCGTACAATCCATTCTAATTCCTTCGTACGATCCATTCTAATTCATTCGTACAATCCATTCTAATTCATTCGTAAGATCTATTCTAATTCATTCGTACGATCCATTCCAATTCATTCGCACGAATGTATCCATTCTAGTTCATTCGTACGATCCATTCTAATTCATTCGTACGATCCATTCTAATTCATTCGCACGATCGATTCTAATTCATTCATACGATCAATTCTAATTCATTCGCACGAATGTATCCATTCTAATTCATTCGTACGATCCATTCTAATTCATTCATACGATCCATTCTAATTCATCCATACAATCCATTCTAATTCTTTCACACGATCCATTCTAATTCATTCGTAGGATCCATTCTAATTCATTCGTACAATGAGTAAGTATGGATCGTACGAATGAAATAGAATGGATTGTACGAATGATTTAGAATGGATACATTCGTGCGAATGAATTAGAATGGATTGTGCGAATGAATTAGAATGGATCGTACGAATGAATTAGAATGGATCGTGTGAAAGAATTAGAATGGATTGTATAAATGAATTAGAATAGATTGTATGAATGAATTAGAATGGATCGTACGAAGGAATTAGAATGGATCGTACGAATGAATTAGAATGGATCGTACGAATGAATTAGAATAGATCGTACGAATGAATTAGAATGGATCGTACGAATGAATTAGAATGGATCGTACGAATGAATTAGAATGGATCGTGCGAATGAATTAGAATGGATCGTGCGAATGAATTAGAATGGATTGTACGAATGAATTAGAATGGATCATGCTAATGAATTAGAATTGATCGAACGAATGAATTAGCATGGATCGTGCATTCGTACGATCCATTCTAATTCATTCGTAAGATCCATTCTAATTCATTCGTACGATCCATTCTAATTCATTCGTACGATCCATTCTAATTCATTCGCACGAATGTATCCATTCTAGTTCATTCGTATGATCCATTCTAATTCATTCGTACGATCCATTCTAATTCATTCATAAAATCTATTCTAATTCATTCATACAATCCATTCTAATTCTTTCACATGATCCATTCTAATTCATTCGTACGATCCATGCTAATTCATTCGCACAATCCATTCTAATTCATTCGTACGATCCATTCTAATTCCTTCGTACGATCCATTCTAATTCATTCGTACGATCTATTCTAATTCATTCGTAAGATCCATTCTAATTCATTCGTATGATCCATTCTAATTCCTTCGTACGATCCATTCTAATTCCTTCGTACGATCCATTCTAATTCTAATTCTATTCTAATTCATTCATACAATCCATTCTAATTCATTCGCACGAATGTATCCGCGCCTCCACCACCTCCTCGCCCGGACACCGGCCCAGGTCAGCCACCTGCCCCACTTCTCATTGTTCGCCACAAGATTCAAATGGTCGAGCTCGACGACCCTAACGTCGACCTCCCGCTAACCATGGCGGAAGTCGAATCCGGGATGGCTCAGATTTTAATGGGCAACTTCCTCGGTGATCTGACCGTCCCTCTCCGTGTAGCAGTGCTGACGCCGGAGATGGAGGCCCGCGGGAAGAAGAAGGCCAAGCGCGCGAGGCCCGCGCCTTCGAACGCCCAGACGGAGCTACAGCGAAAAGCGCTGGAGGAGGCAGGCTTGGACTCGGAGCCCGAGTGGACGGACTCCGAGGAGGAGGCATCAGGCTTCGAGGAGGAAGAGCCCGCCCCTCAAGCTCCCCGGGCAGAGCCTGTCGCTCCCGCCCAAGTGGAGAAGCCCCCGGCTCCATCAGCTCCCGCACCAGGGGCGGGACCGAGCGTACGAATGAATTAGAATGGATCGTACCAATGAATTAGAATGGATCATACGAATTAATTAGAATGGATCATACGAATGAATTAGAATGGATC
This sequence comes from Chamaelirium japonicum, assembly GCA_947650365.1. NCBI lineage: Eukaryota > Viridiplantae > Streptophyta > Magnoliopsida > Liliales > Melanthiaceae > Chamaelirium > Chamaelirium japonicum. Next base: position 398,708 of record CANTAL010000111.1, read on the forward strand.
GTACGAATGAATTAGAATGGATCGTACGAATGAATTAGAATGGTTACATTCATGCGAATGAATTAGAATGGATCGTACGAATGAATTAGAATGGTTACATTAATGCGAATGAATTAGAATAGATCGTGCGAATGAATTAGAATGGATCAAATGAATGAATTAGAATGGTTACATTTATGCGAATGAATTAGAATGGATCGTACGAATGGATTAGAATGGATCGTACGAATGAATTAGAATGGATACATTCGTGCGAATGAATTAGAATGGATTGTATGAATGAATTAGAATGGATCGTACGAATGAATTAGAATGGATCGTATGAGTGAATTAGAATGGATACGAAGGAATCAGAATGGATCATACGAAGGAATTAGAATGGATCATACGAATGAAATAGAATGGATCGTACGAAGGAATTAGAATGGATCGTACGAAGGAATTAGAATGGATCGTACGAAGGAATTAGAATGGATCGTACGAATGAATTAGAATGGATATATTCGTGCAAATGAATTAGAATGGATCGTATGAATGAATTAGAATGGATCGTATGAGTGAATTAGAACGGATAGTACGAATGAAGTAGAATGGATCGTATGAATGAATTAGAATGGATACATTCGTGCGAATGAATTAGAATGGATCGTATGAATGAATTAGAATAAATTGTGCGAATGAATTAGAATGGATCGTACGAATGAATTAGAATGGATACATTCATGCGAATAAATTAGAATGGATTGTATGAATGAATTTGAATGGATCGTACAAATGAATTAGAATGGATCATACGAATGAATTAGAATAGATTGCGCGAATGAATTAGAATGGATCGTGCGAATGAAATAGAATGGATACAAATGAATTAGAATGGATCATACGAATGAATTAGAATGACGATCCATTCTTACTTATTCGTATGATCCATTCTAATTTATTCGGACGAATGTATCCATTCTAATTCATTCGTACGTCTAATTCTTTCGTACGGTCCATTCTAATTCATTCGCACAATCCATTCTATTTCGTTCGTACGATCCATTCTTACTCATTCGTATGATCCATTATGGATACATTCGTGCGAATGAATTAGAATGGATCATACAAATGAGTAAGAATAGATCGTACGAATGAAATAGAATGGATTGTGCGAATGAATTAGAATGGATCGTACGAATGAAATAGAATGGATTGTGCGAATGAATTAGAATGGATCGTACGAATGAATTAGAATGGATCGTGTGAAAGAATTAGAATGGATTGTATGAATGAATTAGAATAGATCGTATGAATGAATTAGAATGGATCGTACGAATAAATTAGAATGGATCGTACGAATGAATTAGAATGGATACATTCGTGCGAATGAATTAGAATGGATACATTCGTGCGAAAGAATTAGAATAGATCGTATGAATGAGTTAGAATGGATCCTATGAATGAATTAGAATGGATCGTGCGACTGAATTAGAATGGATCGTACGAATGAATTAGAATGGATCGTGCTAATGAATTAGAATTGATCGAACAAATGAATTAGCATGGATCGTGCTAATGAATTAGAATGGAACGTACGAATGAATTAGAATGGATCGTGTGAAAGAATTAGAATGGATTATATGAATGAATTAGAATGAATTCGTACGATCCATTCGAATTCATTCGCACGATCCATTCTAATTCATTCATACGATCCATTCTAATTCATTCATACAATCCATTCTAATTCTTTCACACGATCCATTCTAATTCATTCGTTGGATCCATTCTAATTTATTCGCACAATCTATTCTATTTCATTCGTACGATCCATTCTTACTCATTCGTATGATCCATTCTAATTCATTCGGACGAATGTATCCATTCTAATTTATTCGTACTATCCATTCTAATTCATTCGTACGATCCATTCTAATTCATTCGTCCGATCCATTCTAATTCATTCGCACGAATGTATCCATTCTAACTCATTCGTACGATCTATTCTAATTCATTCGTACGATCCATTCTAATTCATTCGTAAGATCCATTCTAATTCATTCGTACGATCCATTCTAATTCATTCGTACGATCCATTCTAATTCATTCGCATGAATGTATTCATTCTAGTTCATTCGTACGATCCATTCTAATTCATTCGTACGATCCATTCTAATTCATTCGTACGATCCATTCTAATTCATTCGTACGATCAATTCTAATTCATTCCTATGATCCATTCTAATTCATTCGTAAGATCCATTCTAATTCATTCGCACAAATGTATCCATTCTCATCCATTCGTACGATCCATTCTAATTCATTCGCACGATCCATTCTAATTCATTCGTACGATCCATTCTAATTCTTTCACACGATCCATTCTAATTCATTCGTACGATCCATTCTAATTCATTCGCACGATCCATTCTAATTCATTCGTAAGATCCATTCTAATTCATTCATACGATCCATTCTAATTCATTCGTACGATCCATTCTAATTCATTCGCACAAATGTATCCATTCTAATTCATTCGTACGATCCATTCTAATTCATTCGCACGATCCATTCTAATTCATTCGTACGATCCATTCTAATTCATTCGCACGATCTGTTCTTATTCATTCGCACAATCCATTCTAATTCATTCGCACGAATGTATCCATTCTAATTCATTCGCACGAATGTATTCATTCTAATTCATTCGTACGATCCATTCTAATTCATTCGTACGATCCATTCTAATTCATTCGTATGATCCATTCTAATTAATTCGTATGATCCATTCTAATTCATTCGTACGATCCATTCTAATTCATTCATACAATCCATTCTACTTCATTCGTACGATCCATTCTAATTCACTCATACGATCCATTCTAATACATTCATACGATCCATTCTAATTCATTTGCACGAATATATCCATTCTAATTCATTTGTACGATCCATTCTAATTCCTTCGTACGATCCATTCTAATTCATTCGTACGATCAATTCTAATTCATTCGTACGATCCATTCTAATTCATTCGTACGATCCATTCTAATTCCTTCGTACGATCCATTCTAATTCATTCGTACGATCCATTCTAATTCATTCGTACAATCTATTCTAATTCATTCGTACGAATGGATACATTCGTGTGAATGAATTAGAATGGATCGTACGAATGAGTAAGAATAGATCGTACGAATGAAATAAAATGGATTGCACGAATGAATTAGAATGGATCGTACGAATGAATTAGAATGGATCGTGTGAATGAATTAGAATGGATCGTACGAATGAATTTGAATGGATCGTACGAAGGAATTAGAATGGATCGTACGAATGAATTAGAATGGATCGTACGAATGAATTAGAATGGATCGTATGAAGGAATTAGAATGGATCGTACGAATGAATTAGAATGGATATATTCGTGCAAATGAATTAGAATGGATCGTATGAATGTATTAGAATGGATCGTATGAGTGAATTAGAATGGATCGTACGAATGAATTAGAATTGATCGTACGAATGAATTAGAATGGATCGTGCGAATGAATTAGAATGGATCGTATGAATGAACTAGAATGGATACATTCGTGCGAATGAATTAGAATAGATCGTACGAATGAATTAGAATGGATCGTACGAATGAATTAGAATGGATACATTCGTGCGAATGAATTAGAATAGATCGGAAGAATGAATTAGAATGGATCGTACGAATGAATTAGAATGGATCGTACGAATGAATTAGAATAGATCGTATGAATGAATTAGAATGGATACATTCGTGCGAATGAAATAGAATTGATCATACGAATGAATTAGATTGGATCGTGCGAATGAATTAGAATGGATCGTACGAATGAATTAGAATGGATCGTACGAATGAATTAGAATGGATCATACGAATGAATTAGAATGGATCTTACGAATGAATTAGAATGGATCGTACGAATGAATTAGAATGGATCGTACGAAAGAATTAGAATGGATACATTCGTGCGAATGAAATAGAATGGATCGGACGAATGAATTAGAATGGATCGTACGAATGAATTAGAATGGATCGTAGGAATAAATTAGAATGGATCGTATGAATGGTTTAGAATGGATACATTCGTGCGAATGAATTAGAATGGATCGGACGAATGAATTAGAATGGATCGTACGAATGAATTAGAATGGATCAAATGAATGAATTAGAATGGTTACATTCATGCGAATGAATTAGAATGGATCGTACGAATGGATTAGAATGGATCGTATGAATGGATTAGAATGGATACATTCGTGCGAATGAATTAGAATGGATCATACGAATGAGTAAGAATGGATCGTACGAATGAAATAGAATGGATTATACGAATGATTTAGAATGGATCGTGCGAATGAATTAGAATAGATCATACGAATGAATTAGAATGGATCGTACGAATGATTTAGAATGGATACATTCATGCGAATGAATTAGAATGGATCATACGAATGAGTAAGAATGGATCGTACGAATGAAATAGAATGGATTGTACGAATGAATTAGAATGGATTCATACGAATGAATTAGAATGGATACATTCGTGCGAATGAATTAGAATGGATCGTACCAATGAGTAAGAATGGATCGTACGAATGAAATAGAATGGATTGTGCGAATGTATTAGAATGGATCGTACGAATGAATTAGAATGGATCGTGTGAAAGACTTAGAATGGATTGTATGAATGAATTAGAATAGATCGTATGAATGAATTAGAATGGATCGTACAAATGAATTAGAATGGATCGTACGAATGAATTAGAATGGATCGTACGAATGAATTAGAATGGATACATTCGTGCGAATGAATTAGAATGGATACATTCATGCGAAAGAATTAGAATAGATCGTATGAATGAATTAGAATGGATCCTATGATTGAATTAGAATGGATCGTACGAATGAATTAGAATGGATCGTACGAATGAATTAAAATGGATCGTGCTAATGAATTAGAATTGATCGAACGAATGAATTAGCATGGATCGTGCTAATGAATTAGAATGGAACGTACGAATGAATTAGAATGGATCGTGTGAAAGAATTAGAATGGATTGTATGAATGAATTGGAATGAATTCGTACAATACATTCGAAATCATTCGCACGATCCATTCTAATTCATTCATACGATCCATTATAATTCATTCATACAATCCATTCTAATTCTTTCTCACGAGCCATTCTAATTCATTCATAGGATCTATTCTAATTCATTCGTACAATCTATTCTATTTCATTCATACGATCCATTCTTACTCATTCGTATGATCCATAGTAATTCATTCGGACGAATGTATCCATTCTAATTTATTCGTACGATCCATTTTAATTCATTCGTACGATCCATTCTAATTCATTCATCCGATCCATTCTAATTCATTCGCACGAATTTATCCATTCTAATTCATTCGTACGATCCATTCTAATTCATTCGTACGATCCATTCTAATTCATTCGTAAGATCCATTCTAATTCATTCGTACGATCCATTCAAATTCATTCATACGATCCATTCTAATTCATTCGCACGAATGTATCCATTCTAGTTCATTCGTACGATCTATTCTAATTCATTCGTACGATCCATTCTAATTCATTCGCACGATCCATTCTACTTCATTCGTACGATCCATTCTAATTCATTCATACGATCCATTCTAATTCATTCGTACGATCCATTCTAATTCATTCGCACAAATGCATCCATTCTAATTCATTCGTACGATCCATTCTAATTCATTCGTACGATCCATTCTAAATCATTCGTATGATCCATTCTAATTCATTCGCACGATCTGTTCTTATTCATTCGCACAATCCATTCTAATTCATTCGCACGAATGTATCCATTCTAATTCATTCGTATGATCCATTCTAATTAATTCGTATGATCCATTCTAATTCATTCGTACGATCCATTCTAATTCATTCATACAATCCATTCTAATTCATTCGCATGAATGTATCCATTCTAATTAATTCGTACGATCCATTCTAATTCATTGGTATGATCTATTCTTATTCATTCGCACGATCCAGTCTAATTGATTCGCACGATCCATTTTAATTCATTCGCACAAATGTATCCATTCTAATTCATTCGTATGATCCATTCTAATTCATTAATATGATCCATTCTAATTCATTCGTACGATCCATTCTAATTCATATGCACAAAGGTATCCATTCTAATCCATTCGTAGGATCCATTCTAATCCATTCGTACGATCCATTCTAATTCATTCATACGATCCATTCTAATTCATTCGCTCGAATGTATCCATTCTAGTCCATTCGTACGATCCATTCTAATCCATTCGTACGATCCATTCTAATTCATTCGCATGAATGTAACCATTTTAATTCATTTATTTGATCCATTCTAATTCATTCGTACGATCCATTCTAATTCATTCTTCCGATCCATTCTAATTTATTCGCACGAATGTATCCATTCTAATTCATTCATACGATCCATTCTACTTCATTTGTACGATCCATTCTAATTCATTCGCATGAATGTAACCATTCTAATTCATTCATTTGATCCATACTAATTCATTCGTACGATCCATTCTAATTCATTCGTCCGATCCATTCTTACTCATTCGTATGATCAATTCTAATTCATTCGCACGAATGTATCCATTCTAATTCATTCGTACGATCCTGGATTAGAATGGATCGTACGAATGAATTAGAATGGATACCTTTGTGCATATGAATTAGAATGGATTGTACGAATGAATTAGAATGGATGCATTCGTGCGAATGAATTAGAATGGATTGTGCGAATGAATAAGAATAGATCGTGCGAATGAATTAGAATGGATCGTACGAATGAATTAGAATGGATCGTATGTACGAATGAATCAGAATGGATACATTCGTGCGAACGAATTAGAATGGATCGTACGAATGAATTAGAATGGATCGTGCGAATGAATTAGAATGGATCGTACGAATGAACTAGAATGGATACATTCGTGCGAATGAATTAGAATGGATCGTACGAATGAATTAGAATGGATCGTACGAATGAATTAGAATGGATCTTACGAATGAATTAGAATGGATCGTACGAATAAATTAGAATGGATCGTATGAATGGTTTAGAATGGATACATTCGTGCGAATGAATTAGAATGGATCGGACGAATGAATTAGAATGGATCGTACGAATGAATTAGATTGGATCAAATGAATGAACTAGAATGGTTACATTCATGCGAATGAATTAGAATGGATCGTACGAATGGATTAGAATGGATCGTACGAATGGATTAGAATGGATACATTCGTGCGAATGAAATAGAATGGATCATACGAATGAGTAAGAATGGATCGTACGAATGAAATAGAACGGATTGTACGAATGAATTAGAATGGATCGTGCGAATGAATTTGAATGGATCGTACGAATGAATTAGAATGGATCGTGCTAATGAATTAGAATTGATCGTACGAATGAAATAGAATGGATTGTACGAATGATTTAGAATGGATCGTACGAATGAATTAGAATGGATCGTACGAATGATTTAGAATGGATACATTCGTGCAAATGAATTAGAATGGATCATACGAATGAGTAAGAATGGATCGTATGAATGAAATAGAATGGATTGTACGAATGAATTAGAATGGATTCGTACGAATGAATTAGAATGGATACATTTGTGCGAATGAATTAGAATGGATAGTACCAATGAGTAAGAATGGATTATACGAATGAAATAGAATGGATTGTGCGAATGAATTAGAATGGATCGTGTAAAGAATTAGAATGGATCGTACGAATGAATTAGAATGGATCGTACGAATGAACTAGAATGGATACATTCGTGCGAATGAATTAGAATGGATCGTACGAATGAATTAGAATGGATCGTACGAATGAATTAGAATGGATCTTACGAATGAATTAGAATGGATCGTACGAATGAATTAGAATGGATCGTACAAATGAATTAGAATGGATACATTCGTGCGAATGAATTAGAATGGATCAGACAAATGAATTAGAATGGATCGTACGAATGAATTAGAATGGATCATATGAATTCATTAGAATGGTTACATTCATGCGAATGAATTAGAATGGATCGTACGAATGGATTAGAATGGATCGTACGAATGAATTAGAATGGATCGTGTGAAAGAATTAGAATGGATCGTACGAATGAATTAGAATGGATCGTACGAATGAACTAGAATGGATACATTCGTGCGAATGAATTAGAATGGATCGTACGAATGAATTAGAATGGATCGTACGAATGAATTAGAATGGATACATTCGTGCGAATGAATTAGAATGGATCAGACGAATGAATTAGAATGGATCGTACGAATGAATTAGAATGGATCATATGAATTCATTAGAATGGTTACATTCATGCGAATGAATTAGAATGGATCGTACGAATGGATTAGAATGGATCGTACGAATGGATTAGAATCGATATATTCGAGCGAATGAATTAGAATGGATCGTACGAATGAATTAGAATGGATCGTACGAATGGATTAGAATAGATCCTATGAATGGATTAGAATGGATACCTTTGTGCATATGAATTAGAATGGATCTTACGAATGAATTAGAATGGATCATATTAATGAATTAGAATGGATCATACGAATGAATTAGAATGGATACATTCGTGCACGATCCATTCTAATTCATTCGCACGAATGTATCCATTCTAATTCATTCGTACGATCCATTCTAATTCATTAATATGATCCATTCTAATTCATTCGTACGATCCATTCTAATTCATATGCACAAAGGTATCCATTCTAATTCATTCGTACGATCCATTCTAATTCAGGATCGTACGAATGAATTAGAATGGATACATTCGTGCGAATGAATTAGAATTGATCGTACAAATGAATTAGAATGGATCGTGCGAATGAATTAGAATGGATCGTACGAATGAATTAGAATGGATCGTAAGAATGAACTAGAATGGATACATTCGTGCGAATGAATTAGAATGGATCGTACGAATGAATTAGAATGGATCGTACGAATGAATTAGAATGGATCTTACGAATGAATTAGAATGGATCGTACGAATGAATTAGAATGGATCGTACGAATGAATTAGAATGGATACATTCGTACGAATGAATTAGAATGGATCGTACGAATGAATTAGAATGGATCGTACGGAATGAATTAGAATGGATATATTTGAACGAATAAATTAGAATGGATCATACGAATGAATTATAATGGATCGTACGAATGAATTAGATTGGATAGTGCGAATGAATTAGAATCGATCGTACGAATGAATTAGAATGGATCGTACGAATGAATTAGAATGGATCATACGAATGAGTAAGAATGGATCGTACGAATGAATTAGAATGGATCGTACGAATAAATTAGAATGGATACATTCGTCCGAATGAATTAGAATGGATCATACGAATGAGTAAGAATGGATCGTACGAATAAAATAGAATAGATTGTACGAATGAATTAGAATGGATCCTACGAATGAATTAGAATGGATCGTGTGAAAGAATTAGAATGGATTGTATGAATGAATTAGAATGGATCGTATGAATGGATTAGAATGGATCGTACGAATGGATTAGAATGGATCGTATGAATGAACTAGAATGGATACATTCGTGCGAATGAATTAGAATGGATCGTACGAATGAATTAGAATGGATCGTACGAATGAATTAGAATGGATCTTACGAATGAATTAGAATGGATCATACGAATGAATTAGAATGGATCGAACGAATGAATTAGAATAGATCACACGAATGAATTAGAATGGATCGTACGAAGGAATTAGAATGGATCGTACGAATGAATTAGAATGGATCGTACGAATGAATTAGAATGGATACATTCGTGCGAATGAATTAGAATGGATCGGACGAATGAATTAGAATGGATCGTACGAATGAGTAAGAATGGATCGTATGAATGAAATAGAATAGATCGTACGAATGAATTAGAATGGATCGTACGAAGGAATTAGAATGGATCGTACGAATGAATTAGAATGGATCGTGCTAATGAATTAGAATTGATCGAACGAATGAATTAGCATGGATCGTGCTAATGAATTAGAATGGAACGTTCGAATGAATTAGAATGGATCGTGTGAAAGAATTAGAATGGATTGTATGAATGAATTAGAATGAATTCGTACGATCCATTCGAATTCATTCGCACGATCCATTCTAATTCATTCATACAATCCATTCTAATTCTTTCACATGATCCATTCTAATTCATTCGTAGGATCCATTCAAATTCATTCGTACAATCTATTCTATTTCATTCGTACGATCCATTCTTACTCAGTCGTATGATCCATTCTAATTCATTCGGAGGAATATATCCATTCTAATTTATTCGTACGATCCATTCTAATTCATTCGTACGATCCGTTCTAATTCATTCGTACGATCCATTCTTACTCATTCGTATGATCCATTCTAATTCATTCGTACGATCCATTCTAATTCATTCGTACGATCCATTCTAATTCATTCGCACAATCTATTCTAATTCATTCGTACGATCCATTCTAATTCATTCGTACGATCGTACGAATGAATTAGAATGGATCGTATAGAATGAATTAGAATGGATTTTATGAATGAATTAGAATGGATACATTCGTGCGAATGAATTAGAATGGATCATACGAATGAGTAAGAATGGATCGTACGAATGAAATAGAATAGATTGTACGAATGAATTAGAATGGATCGTACAAATGAAAAAGAATGGATCGTACGAATGAATTAGAATAGATCATACGAATGAGTAAGATTGGATCATACAAATGAAATAGAATGGATTGTACGAATGAATTAGAATGGATCGTACGAATGAATTAGAATGGATCGTGTGAAAGAATTAGAATGCATTGTATGAATGAATTAGAATGGATCGTATGAATGAATTAGAATAGATCGTGCGAATGAATTCGAATGGATCGCATGATCCATTCGAATAGAATGGATCGTATGAATGAATTAGAATGGATCGGGCGAATGAATTAGAATTGATTGTAGGAATGAATTAGAATGGATCGTATGAATGAATTAGAATGGATCGTATGAATGAATTAGAATGGATCGTGTGAATGAATTGGAATGGATCGTACGAATGAATTAGAATGGATCATACGAATGAATTAGAATGGATCATACGAATGAGTAAGAATGGATCGTACGAATGAAATAGAATGGATTGTACGAATGAATTAGAATGAATACATTCATGCGAATGAATTAGAATGGATCATTCTAATTCATTCGTACGATCCATTCTAATACATTCGTACGATTCATGCTAATTCATTCGCACGATCCATTCTAATTCATTCGTACGATCCATTCTTTTTCAGTCATACGATCCATTCTAATTCATTCGCACAATCCATTCTAATTCATTCGTACAATCCATTCTAATTCAATCGTATGATCCATTCTAACTCATTCTGTGGATCCATTCTAATTCATTCGTACGATCCATTCTAATTCATTCCCACGATCCATTCTAATTTATTCGTACGATCCATTCTAATTCATTCGTACAATCTATTCTAATTCATTCTCACAAATGTAACTATTCTAATTCATTCATACGATTCATTCTAATTCATTCGTATGAGCTATTCTAATTCATTCGTACGATCCATTCTAATTCATTCACACGAATGTATCCATTCTAATTCATTCATACGATCCATTCTAATTCATTCGTACGATCCATACTAATTCACTCATACGATCCATTCTAATACATTCATACGATCCATTCTAATTCATTTGCACGAATATATCCATTCTAATTCATTCGTATGATCCATTCTAATTCCTTCATACGATCCATTCTAATTCATTCGTACGATCTATTCTATTTCATTCGTACGATCCATTCTTACTCATTCGTACGATCCATTCTAATTCATTCGTCCGATCCATTCTAATTCATTCGCACGAATGTATCCATTCTAATTCATTCGTTCGATCAATTCTAATTCATTAGATCGATCCATTCTAATTCATTCGTACCATCCATTCTAATTCATTCGCACGATCCATTCTAATTCATTCATAGGATCCATTCTAATTCATTCATACGATCTATTTTAATTCTTTCGCACGAATGTATCCATTCTAATTCATTCGCACGATCCATTCTAATTCATTCGTACGATCCATTCTAATTCATTCGCTCGAATGTATCCATTCTAATCCATTCGTACGATCTATTCTAATCCATTCGTACGATCCATTCTAATTCATTCGCATGAATGTAACCATTCTAATTCATTCATTTGATCCATTCTAATTCATTCGTACGATCTATTATAATTCATTCGTCCGATCCATTCTAATTCATTCGCACGAATGTATCCATTCTAATTCATTCGTACAATCCATTCTAATTCATTCGTACGATCCATTCTAATTCATTCGTAAGATCCATTCTAATTCATTTGTACGATCCATTCTAATTCATTCATACGATCCATTCTAATTCATTCGCACGAATGTATCTATTCTAGTTCATTCATACGATCCATTCTAATTCATTCGTACGATCCATTCTAATTCATTCGCACGATCCATTCTAATTCATTCGTACGATCAATTCTAATTCATTCGTTCAATCCATTCTATTTCATTCGTACGATCCATTCTCACTCATTCGTACGATCCATTCTAATTCATTCACACGAATGTATCCATTCGTACGAATGAATTAGAATAGATTGTACGAATGAATTAGAATGGATCGTACGAAGGAATTAGAATGGATCGTACGAATGAATTAGAATGGATCGTACGAATGAATTAGAATGGATCGTACGAAGGAATTAGAATGGATCGTACGAATGAATTAGAATGGATCGTGCGATTGAATTAGAATGGATCATACGAATGAGTAAGAATGGATCGTATGAATGAATTAGATTGGATCGTACGATCCATTCTAATTCATTAGCATGGATCGTGCTAATGAATTAGAATGGAATATACGAATGAATTAGAATGGATCGTAGAATGGATCGTACGAATGAATTAGAATGAATTAGAATGGATCGTACGAATGAATTAGAATAGAACATAGGAATAAATTAGAATGGATCGTGCAAATGAATTAGAATGGATACATTCGTGCGAATGAATTAGAATGGATCGTGCGAATGAATTAGAATGGATCGTACGAATGAATTAGAATGGATATATTTGAACGAATAAATTAGAATGGATCATACGAATGAATTAGAATGGATCGTACGAATGAATTAGAATGGATAGTGCGAATGAATTAGAATCGATCGTACGAATGAATTTGAATGGATCGTACGAATGAATTAGAATGGATCATACGAATGAGTAAGAATGGATCGTACGAATGACTTAGAATGGATCGTACGAATGAATTAGAATGGATCGTACGAATAAATTAGAATGGATACATTCGTCCGAATGAATTAGAATGGATCATACGAATGAGTAAGAATGGATCGTATGAATAAAATAGAATAGATTGTGCGAATGAATTAGAATGGATCCTACGAATGAATTAGAATAGATCGTGTGAAAGAATTAGAATGGATTGTATGAATGAATTAGAATGGATCGTATGAATGAATTTGAATGGATCGTGTGAATGAATTCGAATTGATCGTACGAATTCATTCTAATCTATTCATACAATCCATTCTAATTCTTTCACACGATCCATTCTAATTCATTCGTACGTTCCATTCTAATTCATTAGCACGATCCATGCTAATTCATTCGTTCGATCAATTCTAATTCATTAGCACGATCCATTCTAATTCATTCGTACGATCCATTCTAATTCGTTCGCACGATCCATTCTAATTCATTCATAGGATCCATTCTAATTCATTCATACAATCCATTCTAATTCTTTCACACGATCTATTCTAATTCATTCGTAGGATCTATTCTAATTCATTCGCACAATCTATTCTATTTCATTCATACGATCCATTCTTACTCATTCGTATGATCCATTCTAATTCATTCGGACGAATGTATCCATTCTAATTCATTCGTATGATCCATTCTAATTCATTCGTACGATCCATTCTAATTCATTCGTACGATCCATTCTAATTCATTCATACGATCTATTCTAATTCATTCATACAATCCATTCTAATTTTTTCACACGATCTATTCTAATTCATTCGTACGATCCATTCTAATTCATTCGCACAATCCATTTTATTTCATTCGTACGATCCATTCTTACTCATTCGTATGATCCATTCTATTTCATTCACACGATCCATTCTAATTCATTCGCGCAATCTATTCTAATTCATTCGTACGATCCATTCTAATTCATTCATACGATCCATTCTAATTCATTCATACGATCCATTCTAATTCATTCGCACGAATGTATCCATTCTAGTTCATTCGTACGATCCATTCTAATTCATTCGTACGATCCATTCTAATCCATTCGTACGATCCATTCTAATTCATTCATATGATCCATTCTAATTCATTCATACAATCCATTCTAATTCTTTCACACGATCCATTCTAATTCATTCGTAGGATCCATTCTAATTCATTCGTACAATCTATTCTATTTCATTCGTACGATCCATTCTTACTCATTCGTATGATCCATTCTAATTTATTCGGACGAATGTATCCATTCTAATTTATTCATACGATCCATTCTAATTCATTCGTACGATCCATTCTAATTCATTCGTACGATCCATTCTTACTCATTCGTATGATCCATTCTAATTCATTCATACGATCCATTCTAATTCATTCGTACGATCGATCCTAATTCATTCGCACTATCCATTCTAATTCATTCGTACGATCCATTCTAATTCATTCGTATGATCCATTCTAATTTATTCGTTCAAATATATCCATTCTAATTCATTCGTACGATCCATTCTAATTCATTCGCACGATCCATTCTAATTCATTCACACGAATGTATCCATTCTAATTCATTTGCACGATCCATTCTAATTCATTCCTATGATATATTCTAATTCATTCGTACGATCCATTCTAATTCATTCTAATTCATTCGTACGATCCATTCTACGATCCATTCTAATTCATTCGTATATTCCATTCTAATTCATTAGCACGATCCATGCTAATGAATTAGAATGGATCGTACGATCCAATCTAATTCATTCATACGATCCATTCTTACTCATTCGTATGATCCATTCTAATTCAATCGTACGATCCATTCTAATTCATTCGTACGATCCATTCTAATTCCTTCGTATGATCCATTCTAATTCATTCGTACGATCCATTCTAATTCATTCGTACGATCCATTCTAATTACTTCGTACGATCCATTCTAATTCATTCGTATGATCCATTCTAATTAATTCGTATGATCCATTCTAATTCATTCGTACGATCCATTCTAATTAATTCATACAATCCATTCTAATTCAATCGTACGATCCATTCTAATTCACTCATACGATCCATTCTAATACATTCATACGATCCATTCTAATTCATTTGCACGAATATATCCATTCTAATTCATTCGTACGATCCATTCTAATTCCTTCGTACGATCCATTCTAATTCATTCGTACGATCTATTCTAATTTATTCGCACGATCCATTCTAATTCATTCATACGATCTATTCTAATTCTTTCACACGATCCATTCTAATTCATTCGTACGATCCATTCTAATTCATTCGTGCAATCCATTCTATTTCATTCGTACGATCCATTCTTACTCATTCGTACAATCCATTCTAATTCATTCACACGAATGTATCCATTCGTACGAATGAATTAGAATAGATTGTACGAATGAAATAGAATGGATCGTACGAATGAATTAGAATGGATCGTACGAAGGAATTAGAATGGATCGTACGAATGAATTAGAATGGATCGTACGAATGAATTAGAATAGATCGTACGAATGAATTAGAATGGATCGTACGAATGAATTAGAATGGATCACACGAATGAATTAGAATGGATATATTCGTGCAAATGAATTAGAATGGATCGTATGAATGTATTAGAATGGATCGTATGAGTGAATTAGAATGGATCGTACGAATGAATTAGAATGGATTGTATGAATGAATTAGAATGGATCGTACGAATGAATTAGAATGGATCATACGAATTAATTAGAATGGATCATACGAATGAATTAGAATGGATCGTACGAATGAATTAGAATGGATCGTACAAATGAAATAGAATGGATACATTCGTGCGAATGAATTAGAATGGATTGTGCGAATGAATAAGAACAGATCGTGCGAATGAATTAGAATGGATCGTACGAATGAATTAGAATGGATGGTGCGAATGAATTAAAATGGATCGTACGAATGAATTAAAATGGATACATTTGTGCGAATGAATTAGAATGGATCGTACGAATGAATTAGAATGGATCGTATGAATGAATTAGAATGGATCGTACGAATGAATTAGAATGGATCGTGCGAATGAATTAGAATGGATCGTACGAATAAATTAAAATGGATCGTGTGAAAGAATTAGAATGGATCGTACGAATGAATTAGAATGGATCGTGCGAATGAATTAGAATGGATCGTACGAATGAATTAGAATGGATACATTTGTGCGAATGAATTAGAATGGATCGTATGAATGAATTAGAATGGATCGTATGAATGAATTAAAATGGATCGTACGAATGAATTAGAATGGATCGTGCAAATGAATTAGAATGGATCGTACAAATGAATTAGAATGGATCGTACGAATGAACTAGAATGGATACATTCATGCGAATGAATTAGAATGGATCGTACGAATGAATTAGAATGGATCGTACGAATGAATCAGAATGGATCTTACGAATGAATTAGAATGGATCGTACGAATGAATTAGAATGGATCGTACGAATGAATTAGAATGGATCGAACGAATGAAATAGAATGGATCATACGAATGAATTAGAATGGATCGTACGAATAAATTAGAATGGATACATTCGTCCGAATGAATTAGAATGGATCATACGAATGAGTAAGAATGGATCATACGAATGAGTAAGAATGGATCGTACGAATGAAATAGAATAGATTGTACGAATGAATTAGAATGGATCCTACGAATGAATTAGAATGGATCGTGTGAAAGAATTAGAATGGATTGTATGAATGAATTAGAATGGATCGTATGAAAGAATTAGAATGGATCGTACGAATGAATTAGAATGGATCGTATGAAAATTAGAATGGATACATTCATCCGAATGAAATAGAATGGATCATCCGAATGAGTAAGAATGGATGGTACGAATGAAATAGAATAGATTGTACGAATGAATTAGAATGGATCATACGAATGAGTAAGAATGGATCATACGAATGAAATAGAATAGATTGTACGAATGAATTAGAATGGATCCTATGAATGAATTAGAATAGATCGTGTGAAAGAATTAGAATGGATTGTATGAATGAATTAGAATGAATTCGTACGATCCATTCGAATTCATTCGCATGATCCATTCTAATTCATTCATACGATCCATTCTAATTCATTCATACAATCCATTCTAATTCTTTCACACGATCCATTCTAATTCATTCATAGGATCCATTCTAATTCATTCGTACAATCTATTCTATTTCATTCGTACGATCCATTCTTACTCATTCGTATGATCCATTCTAATTCATTCGGACGAATGTATCCATTCTAATTTATTCGTACGATCCATTTTAATTCATTCGTACGATCCATTCTAATTCATTCGTACGATCCATTCTAATTCATTTGCACGAATGTATCCATTCTAATTCATTCATACGATCCAGTCTAATTCATTCGTACGATCCATTCTAATTCATTCGTACGATCCATTCTAATTCATTCGTACGATCCATTCTAATTCATTCGCACGAATGTATCCATTCTAGTTCATTCGTACGATCCATTCTAATTCATTCGTACGATCCATTCTAATTTATTCGCACGATCCATTCTAATTCATTCGTACGATCCATTCTAATTCATTCATACGATCCATTCTAATTCATTCATACGATCCATTCTAATTCATTCGCACAAATATATCCATTCTAATTCGTTCGTACGATCCATTATAATTCATTCGCACGATCCATTCTAATTCATTCGTACGATCCATTCTAATTCATTCGCACGATCTGTTCTTATTCATTCGCACAATCCATTCTAATTCATTCGCACGAATGTATCCATTCTAATTAATTCGTACGATCCATTCTAATTCATTCGTACGATCCATTCTAATTCATTCGTATAATCTATTCTAATTAATTCGTATGATCCATTCTAATTCATTCGTATGATCCATTCTAATTTATTCATACAATCCATTCTAATTCATTCGCACGAATGTATACATTCTAATTAATTCGTACGATCCATTCTAATTCATTCGTATGATCTATTCTTATTCATTCGCATGATCCAGTCGAATTGATTCGCACGATCTATTCTAATTCATTCGCACGAATGTATCCAGTCTAATTCATTCGTAAGATCCATTCTAATTCATTAATATGATCCATTCTAATTCATTCGTACGAACCATTCTACTTTATATGCACAAAGGTATCCATTCTAATCCATTCGTAGGATCCATTCTAATCCATTCATACGATCCATTCTAATTCATTCGTACGATCCATTCTAATTCATTCGCTCGAATGTATCCTTTCTAATCCATTCGTACGATCCATTCTAATCCATTCGTACGATCCATTCTAATTCATTCGCATGAATGTAACCATTCTAATTCATTCATTTGATCCATTCTAATTCATTCGTACGATCCATTCTAATTCATTCGTCCGATCCATTCTAATTCATTCGCACGAATGTATCCATTCTAATTCATTCGTACGATCCATTCTAATTCATTCGCACGAATGTATCCATCCTAGTTCATTCGTACGATCCATTCTAATTCATTCGTACGATCCATTCTAATTCATTCGCACAATCCATTCTAATTCATTCGTACGATCAATTCTAATTCATTCGCACGAATGTATCCATTCTAATTCATTCATACGATCCATTCTAATTCATTCGTACGATCCATTCTAATTCACTCATACGATCCATTCTAATACATTCATACGGTCCCTTCTAATTCATTTGCACGAATATATCCATTCTAATTCCTTCGTACGATCCATTCTAATTTATTTGTACGATCTATTCTAATTCATTCGTACGATCCATTCTAATTCCTTCGTACGATCCATTCTAATTCCTTCGTACGATCCATTCTAATTCATTCGTTCGATTCATTCTAATTCATTCGTACAATCTATTCTAATTCATTCGTACGAATGGATACATTCGTGTGAATGAATTAGAATGGATCGTACGAATGAAATAGAATGGATTGCACGAATGAATTAGAATTGATCGTACGAATGAATTAGAATGGATCGTGTGAAAGAAT
Source organism: Chamaelirium japonicum (assembly GCA_947650365.1). Classification (NCBI taxonomy): domain Eukaryota; kingdom Viridiplantae; phylum Streptophyta; class Magnoliopsida; order Liliales; family Melanthiaceae; genus Chamaelirium; species Chamaelirium japonicum. Next base: position 418,253 of record CANTAL010000111.1, read on the forward strand.
TAGAATGGATTGTATGAATGAATTAGAATGGATCGTACAAATGAATTCGAATGGATCGTACGAAGGAATTAGAATGGATCGTACGAATGAATTAGAATGGATCGTTCGAATGAATTAGAATAGATCGTACGAATGAATTAGAATGGATCGTACGAAGGAATTAGAATGGATCGTACGAATGAATTAGAATGGATATATTCGTGCAAATGAATTAGAATGGATCGTATGAATGTATTAGAATGGATCGTATGAGTGAATTAGAATGGATCGTATGAATGAATTAGAATGGATCGTATGAATGAATTAGAATGGATACATTCGTGTGAATGAATTAGAATAGATCGTATGAATGAATTATAATAGATTTTGTGAATGAATTAGAACTGATCGTACGAATGAATTAGAATGGATACATTCGTGCGAATGAATTAGAATGGATTGTATGAATGAATTAGAATGGATCGTACGAATGAATTAGAATGGATCGTATGAGTGAATTAGAATAGATACGAAGGAATTAGAATGGATCATACGAATGAATTAGAATGGATCGTATGAATGAATTAGAATGGATACATTCGTGTGAATGAATTAGAATAGATCGTATGAATAAATTAGAATAGATTTTGTGAATGAATTAGAACTGATCATACGAATGAATTAGAATGGATACATTCGTGCGAATAAATTAGAATGGATTGTATGAATGAATTAGAATGGATCGTACGAATGAATTAGAATGGATCGTATGAGTGAATTAGAATGGATACGAAGGAATTAGAATGGATCATACGAATGAATTAGAATGGATAGTACGAAGGAATTAGAATGGATCGTACGAATGAATTAGAATGGATCGTACGAATGAATTAGAATGGATCGTACGATAGAATTAGAATGGATCGTACGAAGGAATTAGAATGGATCGTACGAATGAATTAGAATGGATCGTACGAATGAACTAGAATGGATACATTCGTGCGAATGAATTAGAATGGATCGTACGAATGAATTAGAATGGATCGTACGAATGAATTAGAATGGATCATACGAATGAATTAGAATGGATCGTACGAATGAATTAGAATAGATACATTCGTGCGAATGAATTAGAATAGATCGGACGAATGAATTAGAATGGATCGTACGAATGAATTAGAATGGACCGTACGAATGAATTAGAATGGATCGTACGAATAAATTAGAATGGATACATTCGTCCGAATGAATTAGAATGGATCATATGAATGAGTAAGAATGGATCATACGAATGAAATAAAATAGATTGTACGAATGAATTAGAATGGATCCTACGAATGAATTAGAATGGATCGGGTGAAAGAATTAGAAATGATTGTATGAATGAATTAGAATGGATCGTATGAATGAATTAGAATGGATCGTGCGAATGAATTCGAATGGATCATACGAATTCATTCTAATTCATTCATACAATCCATTCTAATTCTTTCACACGATCCATTCTAATTCATTCGTACGTTCCATTCTAATTCATTAGCACGATCCATGCAAATTCATTCATTCGATCAATTCTAATTCATTAGCACGATCCATTCTAATTCATTCGCATGATCCATTCTAATTCATTCGCACGATCCATTCTAATTCATTCATAGGATCCATTCTAATTCATTCATACAATCCATTCTAATTCATTCGCACGAATGTATCCATTCTAATTCATTCGTACGATCAGTTCTAATTCATTCACAAAATCTATTCTAATTCATTCATACGATCCATTCTAATTCATTCACACGAATGTATCTATTCTAATTCATTCATACGATCCATTCTAATTCATTCGTACGATCCATTCTAATTCACTCATATGATCCATTCTAATACATTCATACGATCCATTCTAATTCATTTGCACGAATATATCCATTCTAATTCATTCGTACGATCCATTCTAATTCCTTCGTACGATCCATTCTAATTCATTCGTACGATCTATTCTATTTCATTCGTACGATCCATTCTTACTCATTCATACGATCCATTCTAATTCATTCGTCCGATCCATTCTAATTCATTCGCACGAATGTATCCATTCTAATTCATTCGTTCGATCAACTCTAATTCATTAGCACGATCCATTCTAATTCATTCGTACGATCCATTCTAATTTATTCGCACGAACCATTCTAATTCATTCATAGGATCCATTCTAATTCATTCATACGATCTATTCTAATTCTTTCGCACGAATGTATCCATTCTAATTCATTCGTACGATCCATTCTAATTCATTCGTACGATCTATTCTAATTCATTCATACGATCTATTCTAATTCATTCATACAATCCATTCTAATTCTTTCACATGATCTATTCTAATTTATTCGTATAATCCATTCTAATTCATTCGCACAATCCATTCTATTTCATTCGTACGATCCATTCTTACTCATTCCTATGATCCATTCTAATTCATTCGCACGAATGTATCCATAATGGGTCATACGAATGAGTAAGAATGGATCGTACGAATGAAATAGAATGGATTGTGCGAATGAATTAGAATGGATCGTACGAATGAATTAGAATGGATCGTACGAATGAATTAGAATGGATCGTACGAATGAATTAGAATGATACATTCGTGCGAATGAATTAGAATGGATACATTCGTGCGAAAGAATTAGAATAGATCGTATGAATGAATTAGAATGGATCCTATGAATGAATTAGAATGGTTCGTGCGAATGAATTAGAATGGATCGTACGAATGAATTAGAATGGATCGTGCTAATGAATTAGAATTGATCGAACGAATGAATTAGCATGGATCGTGCTAATGAATTAGAATGGAACGTATGAATGAATTAGAATGGATCGTGTGAAAGAATTAGAATGGATTGTATGAATGAAGTAGAATGAATTCGTACGATCCATTCGAATTCATTCGCACGATCCATTCTAATTCATTCATACGGTCCATTCTAATTCATTCATACAATCCATTCTAATTCTTTCACACGATCCATTCTAATTCATTCGTAGGATCCATTCTAATTCATTCGTACAATCTATTCTATTTCATTCGTACGATCCATTCTTACTCATTCGTATGATCCATTCTAATTCATTCGGACGAATGTATCCATTCTAATTTATTCGTACGATCCATTCTAATTCATTCGTACGATCCATTCTAATTCATTCGTACGATCCATTCTTACTCATTCGTATGATCCATTCTAATTCATTCGTACGATCCATTCTAATTGATTCGTACGATCGATTCTAATTCATTCGCACTATCCATTCTAATTCATTCGTACGATCCATTCTAATTCATTCGTATGATCCATTCTAATTTATTCGTTCAAATATATCCATTCTAATTCATTCGTACGATCCATTCTAATTCATTCGCACGATCCATTCTAATTCATTCGCACGAATGTATCCATTCTAATTCATTTGCACGATCCATTCTAATTCATTCCTATGATCTATTCTAATTCATTCGTACGATCCATTCTAATTCATTCTAATTCATTCGTACGATCCATTCTACGATCCATTCTAAATCATTCGTATATTCCATTCTAATTCATTAGCACGATCCATGCTAATGAATTAGAATGGATCGTACGATCCAATCTAATTCATTCATAAGATCCATTCTTACTCATTCGTATGATCCATTCTAATTCAATTGTACGATCCATTCTAATTCATTCGTACGATCCATTCTAATTCATTCGTACGATCCATTCTAATTCATTCGTACGATCCATTCTAATTCCTTCGTACGATCCATTCTAATTCATTCGTACGATCCATTCTAATTCATTCGTGCAATCTATTCTAATTCATTCGTACGATCCATTCTAAATCATTCGTACGATCTATTCTAATTCATTCATACAATCCATTCTAATTTATTCGCACGAATGTATCCATTCTAATTCATTCGTACGATCCATTCTAATTCATTCGCACAATCTATTCTAATTCATTCATACGATCCATTCTAATTCATTCGCACGAATGTATCCATTCTAATTCATTCATACGATCCATTCTACTTCATTCGTACTATCCGTTCTAATTCACTCATACGATCCATTCTAATTCATTCATACGATCCATTCTAATTCATTTGCACGAATATATCCATTCTAATTCATTTGTACGATCCATTCTAATTCCTTCGTACGATCCATTCTATTTCATTCGTATGATCCATTCTAATTCCTTCGTACGATCCATTCTAATTCCTTCGTATCGCACGATCCATTCTAATTCATTCGTACGATCCATTCTAATTCATTTGCACGATCTGTTCTTATTCATTCGCACAATCCATTCTAATTCATTCGCACGATCCATTCTAATTCATTCGCACAATCCATTCTATTTCATACGATCCATTCTAATTCATTCGTACGATCCATTCTAATTCATTCGCACAATCCATTCTATTTCATACGATCCATTCTAATTCATTCGTACGATCCATTCTAATTCATTCGCACAAATGTATCCATTCTAATTCATTCGTACGATCCATTCTAATTCATTCGCACGATCCATTCTAATTCATTCGTACGATCCATTCTAATTCTTTCACACGATCCATTCTAATTCATTCGTACGATCCATTCTAATTCATTCACACGATCCATTCTAATTCATTCGTATGATCCATTCTAATTCATTCATACGATCCATTCTAATTCATTCGTACGATCCATTCTAATACATTCGCACAAATGTATCCATTCTAATTCATTCGTACGATCCATTCTAATTCATTCGCACGATCCATTCTAATTCATTCGTACGATCCATTCTAATTCATTCGCACGAATGTATCCATTCTAATTCATTCGTACGATCCATTCTAATTCATTCGTACGATCCATTCTAATTCATTCGTATGATCCATTCTAATTAATTCGTATGATCCATTCTAATTCATTCGTACGATCTATTCTAATTCATTCATACAATCCTTTCTAATTCATTCGTACGATCCATTCTAATTAACTCATACGATCCATTCTAATACATTCATACGATCCATTCTAATTCATTTGCACGAATATATCCATTCTAATTCATTCGTACGATCCATTCTAATTCCTTCGTACGATCCATTCTAATTCATTCGTACGATCTATTCTAATTCATTCGTACGATCTATTCTAATTCATTCGTACGATCCATTCTAATTCCTTCGTATGATCCATTCTAATTCATTCGTACGATCCATTCTAATTCATTCGTACAATCTATTCTAATTCATTCGTACGAATGGGTACATTCGTGTGAATGAATTAGAATGGATCGTACGAATGAGTAAGAATGGATCGTACGAATGAAATAGAATGGATTGCACGAATGAATTAGAATGGATCGTACGAATGAATTAGAATGGATCATGTGAAAGAATTAGAATGGATTGTATGAATGAATTAGAATGGATCGTACGAATGAATTAGAATGGATCGTACTAGGATCCATTCTAATTCAGTCGTACAATCTATTCTATTTCATTCGTACGATCCATTCTTACTCATTCGTATGATCCATTCTAATTCATTCGGACGATTGTATCCATTCTAATTTATTCGTACGATCCATTCTAATTCATTCATACGATCCATTCTAATTCATTCGTACGATCCATTCTTACTCATTCGTACAATCCATTCTAATTCATTCGTACGATCCATTTTAATTCATTCGTACGATCGATTCTAATTCATTCGCACTATCCATTCTAATTCACTCGTACGATCCATACTAATTCATTCGTATGATCCATTCTAATTTATTCGTTCAAATATATCCATTCTAATTTATTTGTACGATCCATTCTAATTCATTCACACGATCCATTCTAATTCATTCGCATGAATGTATCCATTCTAATTCATTTGCACGATCCATTCTAATTCATACCTATGATCTATTCTAATTCATTCGTACGATCCATTCTAATTCATTCTAATTCATTCGTACGATCCATTCTACGATCCATTCTAATTCATTCGTATATTCCATTCTAATTCATTAGCACGATCCATACTAATGAATTAGAATGGATCGTACGATCAAATCTAATTCATTCATACGATCCATTCTTACTCATTCGTATGATCCATTCTAATTCAATCGTACGATCCATTCTAATTCATTCGTACGATCCATTCTAATTCCTTCGTACGATCCTTTCTAATTCATTCGTACGATCCATTCTAATTCATTCGTACGATCCATTCTAATTCCTTCGTGCGATCCATTCTAATTCATTCGTACGATCCATTCTAATTCATTCGCGCAAATTATTCTAATTCATTCGTACGATCCATTCTAATTCATTCGTACGATCCATTCTAATTCATTCATACAATCCATTCTAATTTATTCGCACGAATGTATCCATTCTAATTCATTAGTACGATCCATTCTAATTCATTTGCACAATCTATTCTAATTCATTCATACGATCCATTCTAATTCATTCGCACGAATGTATCCATTCTAATTCATTCATACGATCCATTCTACTTCATTCGTACTATCCGTTCTAATTCACTCATACGATCCATTCTAATTCATTCATACGATCCCTTCTAATTCATTTGCACGAATATATCCATTCTAATTCCTTCGTACGATCCATTCTAATTCCTTCGTACGATCCATTCTATTTCATTCGTATGATCCATTCTAATTCCTTCGTACGATCCATTCTAATTCCTTCGTATCCATTCTAATTCACTCATACGATCCATTCTAATTCATTCGTACGATCTATTCTAATTCATTCATACAATCCATTCTAATTCATTCGCATGAATGTATCCATTCTAATTCATTCGTACGATCAGTTCTAATTCATTCACAAAATCTATTCTAATTCATTCATACGATCCATTCTAATTCATTCACACGAATGTATCCATTCTAATTCATTCATACGATCCATTCTAATTCATTCGTACGATCCATTCTAATTCACTCATAAGATCCATTGTAATACATTCATACGATCCATTCTAATTCATTTGCACGAATATATTCATTCTAATTCATTCGTACGATCCATTCTAATTCCTTCGTACGATCCATTCCAATTCATTCGTACGATCCATTCTAATTCCTTCATACGATCCATTCTAATTCATTCGTACGATCCATTCTAATTCATTCATACGATCCATTCTAATTCTTTCACACGATCCATTCTAATTCATTCGTACGATCCATTCTAATTCATTCATGTAATCCATTCTATTTCATTCGTACGATCCATTCTTACTCATTCGTACGATCCATTCTAATTCATTCACACGAATGTATCCATTCGTACGAATGAATTAGAATAGATTGTACGAATAAATTAGAATGGATCGTACGAATGAATTAGAATAGATCGTACGAAGGAATTAGAATGGATCGTACGAATGAATTAGAATGGATCGTACGAATGAATTAGAATAGATCGTACGAATGAATTAGAATGGATCGTACGAAGGAATTAGAATGGATCGTACGAATGAATTAGAATGGATATATTCGTGCAAATGAATTAGAATGGATCGTATGAATGTATTAGAATGGATTGTATGAGTGAATTAGAATGGATCGTACGAATGAATTAGAATGGATCGTATGAATGAATTAGAATGGATACATTCGTGCGAATAAATTAGAATTGATCGTACGAATGAATTATAATGGATCGTGCGAATGAATTAGAATGGATCGTACGAATGAATTAGAATGGATCGTACGAATGAACTAGAATGGATACATTCGTGCGAATGAATTAGAATGGATCGTACGAAAGAATTAGAATGGATCGTACGAATGAATTAGAATGGATCTTACGAATAAACTAGAATGGATCGTACGAATGAATTAGAATGGATACATTCGTGCGAATGAATTAGAATGGATCGGACGAATGAATAAGAATGGATCATACGAATGAATTTGAATGGATCAAATGAATGAATTAGAATGGTTACATTCATGCGAATGAATTAGAATGGATCGTACGAATGGATTAGAATGGATCGTACGAATGGATTAGAATGGATACATTCGAGCGAATGAATTAGAATGGATCGTACGAATGAATTAGAATGGATCGTACGAATGGATTAGAATGGATCCTACGAATGGATTAGAATGGATACCTTTGTGCATAAGAATTAGAATGGATCGTACGAATGAATTAGAATGGATCATATTAATGAATTAGAATGGATCGTACGAATGAATTAGAATGGATACATTCGTGCACGATCCATTCTAATTCATTCGCACGAATGTATCCATTCTAATTCATTCGTACGATCCATTCTAATTCATTAATATGATCCATTCTAATTCATTCGTACGATCCATTCTAATTCATATGCACAAAGGTATCCATTCTAATTCATTCGTACGATCCATTCTAATTCAGGATCGTACGAATGAATTAGAATGGATACATTCGTGCGAATGAATTAGAATTGATCGTACGAATGAATTAGAATGGGTCGTGCGAATGAATTAGAATGGATCGTACAAATGAATTAGAATGGATCGTACGAATGAACTAGAATGGATACATTCGAGCGATTGAATTAGAATGGATCAAACGAATGAATTAGAATGGATCGTACGAATGAATTAGAATGGATCTTACTAATGAATTAGAATGGATCGTACGAATGAATTAGAATGGATCGTACGAATGAATTAGAATGGATACATTCGTGCGAATGAATTAGAATGGATCGGACGAATGAATTAGAATGGATCGTACGAATGAATTAGAATGGATCAAATGAATGAATTAGAATGGTTACATTCATGCGAATGAATTAGAATGGATCGTACGAATGGATTAGAATGGATCGTACAAATGGATTAGAATGGGTACATTCGAGCGAATGAATTGGAATGGATCGTACGAATGAATTAGAATGGATCGTATGAATGGATTAGAATGGATCCTACGAATGGATTAGAATGGATACCTTTGTGCATACAAATTAGAATGGATCGTACGAATGAATTAGAATGGATCATATTATTGAATTAGAATGGATCGTACAAATGAATTAGAATGGATACATTCGTGCGAATGAATTAGAATGGATCGTGCGAATCAATTAGACTGGATCGTGTGAATGAATAAGAATAGATCATACTAATGAATTAGAATGGATCGTACGAATTAATTAGAATGGATACATTCGTGCGAATGAATTAGAATGGATTATATGAATGAATTAGAATGGATCGTACGAATGAATTAGAATGGATCATACGAATTAATTAGAATGGATCATACGAATGAATTAGAATGGATCGTACGAATGAATTAGAATGGATCGTACGAATGAATTAGAATGGATACATTCGTGCGAATGAATTAGAATGGATTGTGCGAATGAATAAGAACAGATCGTGCGAATGAATTAGAATGGATCGTACGAATGAATTAGAATGGATCGTGCGAATGAATTAGAATGGATCGTACGAATGAATTAGAATGGATACATTTGTGCGAATGAATTAGAATGGATCGTACGAATGAAGTAGAATGGATCATATGAATGAATTAGAATGGATCGTACGAATGAATTAGAATAGATCGTGCAAATGAATTAGAATGGATCGTACGAATGAATTAGAATGGATCGTACGAATGAACTAGAATGGATACATTCGTGCGAATGAATTAGAATGGATCGTACGAATGAATTAGAATAGATCGTACGAATGAATTAGAATGGATCTTACGAATGAATTAGAATGGATCGTACGAATGAATTAGAATTGATTGTACGAATGAAATAGAATGGATACATTCGTGCGAATGAATTAGAATGGATCGGACGAATGAATTAGAATGGATCGTACGATTGAATTAGAATGGATCGTACGAATGAATTAGAATGGAACGTACGAATAAATTAGAATGGATACATTCGTCCGAATGAATTAGAATAGATCATACAAATGAGTAAGAATGGATCGTACGAATGAAATAAAATATATTGTACGAATGAATTAGAATGGATTCTACGAATGAATTAGAATGGATCGTGTGAAAGAATTAGAATGGATTGTATGAATGAATTAGAATGGATCGTATGAATGAATTAGAATGGATCGTGCGAATGAATTCGAATAGATCGTACGAATTCATTCTAATTCATTCTTACAATCCATTCTAATTCTTTCATACGATCCATTCTAATTCATTCGTAGGATCCATTCTAATTCATTCGTACAATCTATTCTATTTCATTCGTACGATCCATTCTTACTCATTCGTATGATCCATTCTAATTCATTCGGACGAATGTATCCATTCTAATTTATTCGTACGATCCATTCTAATTCATTCGTACGATCCATTCTTACTCATTCGTACGATCCATTCTAATTCCTTCGTACGATCCATTCTAATTCATTCGCACGATCCATTCTAATTCTTTCATACAATCCATTCTAATTCTTTTGTGCGAATGAATTAGAATAGATACCTTTGTGCATATGAATTAGAATGGATCGTACGAATGAATTACAATGGATCATATTAATGAATTAGAATGGATCGTACGAATTAATTAGAATGGATACATTCGTGCGAATGAATTAGAATGGATCGTGCGAATTAATTAGACTGGATCGTGCGAATGAATAAGAATAGATCATACGAATGAATTAGAATGGATCGTATGAATTAATTAGAATGGATACATTCGTGCGAATGAATTAGAATGGATTGTATGAATGAATTAGAATGGATCGTACGAATGAATTAGAATGGATCATACGAATTAATTAGAATGGATCATACGAATGAATTAGAATGGATCGTACGAATGAATTAGAATGGATCGTGCGAATGAATTAGAATGGATCGTACGAATGAATTAGAATGGATACATTTGTGCGAATGAATTAGAATGGATCGTACGAATGAATTAGAATGAATCGTATTTATGAATTAGAATGGATCGTACGTATGAATTAGAATGGATTGTGCGAATGAATTAGAATGGATTGTACGAATGAATTAGAATGGATCGTGGGAAAGAATTAGAATGGATCGTACGAATGAATTAGAATGGATCGTGCGAATGAATTAGAATGGATCGTACGAATGAATTAGAATGGATACATTTGTGCGAATGAATTAGAATGGATCGTACGAATGAATTAGAATGGATCGTATGAATGAATTAGAATGGATCGCACAAATGAATTAGAATGGATCGTGCGAATGAATTAGAATGGATCGTACGAATGAATTAGAATGGATCGTACGAATGAACTAGAATGGATACATTCGTACGAATGAATTAGAATTGATCGTACGAATGAATTAGAATGGATCGTACAAATGAATTAGAATGGATCTTACGAATGAATTAGAATGGATCGTACGAATGAATTAGAATGGATCGTATGAATGAATTAGAATGGATACATTCGTGCGAATGAATTAGAATGGATCGGACGAATGTATTAGAATGGATCGTACGAATGAACTAGAATGGATCGTACGAATGAATTAGAATGGATCGTACAAATAAATTAGAATGGATAAATTCGTCCGAATGAATTAGAATGGATCATACGAATGAGTAAGAATGGATCGTACGAATGAAATAGAAAAGATTGTACGAATGAATTAGAATGGATTCGTTCGAATGAATTAGAATGGATACATTCGTGCGAATGAATTAGAATGGATCGTACCAATGAGTAAGAATGGATCGTACGAATGAAATAGAATAGATTGTGCGAATGAATTAGAATGGATTGTACGAATGAATTAGAATGGATCGTGTGAAAGAATTAGAATGGATTGTATGAATGAATTAGAATAGATCGTATGAATGAATTAGAATGGATCGTACGAATGAATTAGAATGGATCGTATGAATGAATTAGAATGGATCGTACGAATGAATTAGAATGGATACATTCGTGCGAATGAATTAGAATGGATACATTTGTGCGAAAGAATTAGAATAGATCATATGAATGAATTAGAATTGATCCTATGAATGAATTAGAATGGATCGTGCGAATGAATTAGAATGGATCGTACGAATGAATTAGAATAGATCATACGAATGAATTAGAATGGATCGTACAAAGGAATTAGAATGGATCGTATGAATGAATTAGAATGGATATATTCGTGCAAATGAATTAGAATGGATCGTATGAATGTATTAGAATGGATCGTATGATTGAATTAGAATGGATCGTACGAATGAATTAGAATGGATTGTATGAATGAATTAGAATGGATCGTTCGAATGAATTAGAATGGATCATACGAATTAATTAGAATGGATTATACGAATGAATTAGAATGGATCGTACGAATGAATTAGAATGGATCGTACGAATGAATTAGAATGGATACATTCGTGCGAATGAATTAGAATGGATTGTGCGAATGAATAAGAACAGATCGTGCGAATGAATTAGAATGGATCGTACGAATGAATTAGAATGGATCGTGCGAATGAATTAGAATGGATCGTACGAATGAATTAGAATGGATACATTTGTGCGAAAGAATTAGAATGGATCGTACGAATGAATTAGAATGGATCGTGTGAATGAATTAGAATGGATCGTACGAATGAATTAGAATGGATCGTGCGAATGAATTAGAATGGATCGTACGAATGAATTAGAATGGATCGTACGAATGAATTAGAATGGATCGTGCGAATGAATTAGAATGGATCGTATGAATAAATTAGAATGGATACATTTGTGCGAATGAATTAGAATGGATCGTACGAATGAATTAGAATGGATCGTATGAATAAATTAGAATGGATCGTACGAATGAATTAGAATGGATCGTGCGAATGAATTAGAATGGATCGTACGAATGAATTAGAATTGATCGTACGAATGAACTAGAACGGATACATTCGTGCGAATAAATTAGAATGGATCGTACGAATGAATTAGAATGGATCGTACGAATGAATTAGAATGGATCGTACGAATGAATTAGAATAGATCGTACGAATGAATTAGAATGGATACATTCGTGCGAATGAATTAGAATGGATCGTACGAATGAATTAGAATGGATCGTACGAATGAATTAGAATGGATCGTACGAATAAATTAGAATGGATACATTCGTCCGAATGAATTAGAATGGATACATTCGTGCGAATGAATTAGAATGGATCGGACGAATGAATTAGAATGGATCGTACGAATGAATTAGAATGGATCGTACGAATGAATTAGAATGGATCGTACAAATAAATTAGAATGGATACATTCGTCCGAATGAATTAGAATGGATCATACGAATGAGTAAGAATGGATCGTACGAATAAAATAGAATAGATTGTATGAATGAATTAGAATGGATCCTACGAATGAATTAGAATGGATCGTGTGAAAGAATTAGAATGGATTGTATGAATGAATTAGAATGGATCGTATGAATGAATTAGAATTGATCGTGCGAATGAATTCGAATGGATCGTACGAATTCATTCTAATTCATTCATACAATCCATTCTAATTCTTTCACACGATCCATTCTAATTCATTCATATATTCCATTCTAATTTATTAGCATGATCCATGCTAATTCATTCGTTCGATCAATTCTAATTCATTAGCATGAACCATTCTAATTCATTCGTACGATCCATTCTAATTCATTCGCACGATCCATTCTAATTCTTTCATAGGATCCATTCTAATTCATTCATACGATCTATTCTAATTCTTTCGCACGAATGTATCCATTCTAATTCATTCGCACGAATGTATCCATTCTAATTCATTCGTACGATCCATTCTAATTCATTCGTACGATCCATTCTAATTTATTCGTACGATCCATTCTAATTCATTCATACGACCTATTCTAATTCATTCATAGAATCCATTCTAATTCTTTCACACGATCCATTCTAATTCATTGGTACGATCCATTCTAATTCATTCGCACAAACCATTCTATTTCATTCGTACGATCCATTCTTACTTATTCGTATGATCCATTCTAATTCATTCGCACGAATGTATCCATAATGGATCATACGAATGAGTAAGAATGGATCGTACGAATGAAATAGAATGGATTATGCGAATGAATTAGAATGGACCATACGAATGAATTAGACATACGAATGAATTAGAATGGATACATTCGAGCGAATAAATTAGAATGGATCATACGAATGAGTAAGAATGGATCGTCATTCTAATTCATTCGTATGATCCATTCTAATTCATTTGTATCCATTCTATTTCATTCGCACGATGCATTCTAATTCATTCGCGCAATCTATTCTAATTCATTCGTACGATCCATTCTAATTCATTCGTACGATCCATTCTAATTCATTCATACAATCCATTCTAATTTATTCGCACGAATGTATCCATTCTAATTCATTTGTACGATCCATTCTAATTCATTCGCACAATCTATTCTAATTCATTCATATGATCCATTCTAATTCATTTGCACGAATGTATCCATTCTAATTCATTCATACGATCCATTCTACTTCATTCGTACTATCCGTTCTAATTCACTCATACGATCCATTCTAATTCATTCATACGATCAATTCTAATTCCTTTGCACGAATATATCCATTCTAATTCATTCGTACGATCCATTCTAATTCCTTCGTACGATCCATTCTAATTCCTTCGTACGATCTATTCTATTTCATTCGTATGATACATTCTAATTCCTTCGTACGATCCATTCTAATTCCTTCGTATCCATTCTAATTCACTCATACGATCCATTCTAATTCATTCGTACGATCCATTCTAATTCATTCATACAATCCATTCTAATTCATTCGCACGAATGTATCCATTCTAATCCATTCGTACGATCCATTCTAATCCATTCGTACGATCCATTCTAATTCATTCGGATGAATGTAACCATTCTAATTCATTCATTTGATCCATTCTAATTCATTCGTACGATCCATTCTAATTCATTCGTCCGATCCATTCTAATTCATTCGCACGAATATATCCATTCTAATTCATTCGTACGATCCATTCTAATTCATTCGTACGATCCATTCTAATTCATTCGTAAGATCCATTCTAATTCATTCGTACGATCCATTCTAATTCATTCGTACGATCCATTCTAATTCATTCGCACGAATGTATCCATTCTAGTTCATTCGTACGATCTATTCTAGTTCATTCGTACGATCCATTCTAATTCATTCGTACGATCCATTCTAATTCCTTCGTATGATCCATTCTAATTAATTCGTATGATCTATTCTAATTCATTCGTACGATCCATTCTAATTCATTCATACAATCCATTCTAATTCATTCGCACGAATGTATCCATTCTAATTAATTCGTACGATCCGTTCTAATTCATTCATATGATCCATTCTTATTCATTCACACGATCCAGTCTAATGGATTCGCACGATCCATTCTAATTCATTCGCACGAATGTATCCATTCTAATTCATTCGTACGATCCATTCTAATTCATTAATATGATCCATTCTAATTCATTCGTACGATCCATTCTAATTCATATGCACAAAGGTATCCATTCTAATTCATTCGTACGATCCATTCTAATTCAGGATCGTACAAATGAATTAGAATGAATACATTCGTGCGAATGAATTAGAATTGATCGTACGAATGAATTAGAATGGATCGTGCGAATGAATTAGAATGGATCGTACGAATGAATTAGAATGGATACATTCGTGTGAATGAATTAGAGTGGATACATTCGTGCGAAAGAATTAGAATAGATCGTATGAATGAATTAGAATGGATACTATGAATTAATTAGAATGGATCGTGCGAATGAATTAGAATGGATCGAACGAATGAATTAGAATGGATCGTGCTAATGAATTAGAATTGATCGAACGAATGAATTAGCATGGATCGTGCTAATGAATTAGAATGGAACGTACGAATGAATTAGAATGGATCGTGTGAAAGAATTAGAATGGATTGTATGAATGAATTAGAATGAATTCGTACGATCCATTCGAATTCATTCGCACGATCCATTCTAATTCATTCATACGATCCATTCTAATTCATTCATACAATCCATTATAATTCTTTCACACGATCCATTCTAATTCATTCGTAGGATCCATTCTAATTCATTCGTACAATCTATTCAATTTCATTCGTACAATCCATTCTTACTCATTTGTATGATCCATTCTAATTCATTCGGACGAATGTATCCATTCTAATTTATTCGTACGATCCATTCTAATTCATTCGTACGATCCAATCAAATTCATTCGTACGATCCATTCTTACTCATTCGTATGATCCATTCTAATTCATTTGTACGATCCATTCTAATTCATTCGTACGATCCATTCTAATTCATTCGCACAATCTATTCTAATTTATTCGTACGATCCATTCTAATTCATTCGTACGATCGTACGAATGAATTAGAATGGATCGTGCGGAATGAATTAGAATGGATTGTATGAATGAATTAGAATAGATACATTCGTGCGAATGAATTAGAATGGATCATATGAATGAGTAAGAATGGATCGTACGAATGAAATAGAATGGATTGTACGAATGAATTAGAATGGATCGTACAAATGAATTAGAATGGATCGTACGAATGAATTAGAATGGATCATACGAATAAGTAAGAATGGATTGTACAAATGAAATAGAATGGATTGTACGAATGAATTAGAATGGATCGTACGAATGAATTAGAATGGATCGTGTGAAAGAATTAGATGCATTGTATGAATGAATTAGAATGGATCGTATGAATGAATTAGAATGGATCGTGCGAATGAATTCGAATGGATCGCATGATCCATTCGAATAGAATGGATCGTATGAATGAATTAGAATGGATCGGGCGAATGAATTAGAATGGATCGTAGGAATGAATTAGAATGGATCGTATGAATGAATTAGAATGGATCGTGCGAATGAATTAGAATGGATCGTACGAATGAATTAGAATGGATCGTACGAATGAATTGGAATGGATCATACGAATGAATTAGAATGGATCATACGAATAAGTAAGAATGGATCGTACGAATGAAATAGAATGGTTTGTACGAATGAATTAGAATGGATACATTCATGCGAATGAATTAGAATGGATCGGACGATTGAATTAGAATGGATCGTACGATTCATTCTAATTCATTCGTACGATCCATTCTAATACATTCGTACGATTCATGCTAATTCATTCGCACGATCCATTCTAATTCATTCGTACGATCCATTTTTATTCATTCATATGATCCATTCTAATTCATTCGCACAATCCATTCTAATTCATTCGTATGATCCATTCTAACTCATTCGATGGATCCATTCTAATTCATTCGTACGATCCATTCTAATTCATTCCTACGATCCATTCTAATTTATTCGTACGATCCATTCTAATTCATTCGTACGATCTATTCTAATTCATTCGCACGAATGTAACCATTCTAATTCATTCATACTATTCATTCTAACTCATTCGTACGATCCATTCTAATTCATTCGTACGATCCATTGTAATTCATTCATACAATCCATTTAGATTCATTCGCACAAATGTATCCATTCAAATTCATTCGTACGATCCAGTCTAATTCATTCGTACGATCCATTCTAATTTATTCGCACGAATATATCCATTCTAATTCTTTCGTACGATGCATTCTAATTCATTCGTACGATCTATTCTAATTCATTCTCACAAATGTATCCATTCTAATTCATTCGTACGATCCATTCTAATTCATTCCTATGATCTATTCTAATTCATTCGCTTGAATGTATCCATTTTAATTCATTCGTACGATCCATTCTAATTCATTCGTACGATCTAATTCATTCGTATGATCCATTCTAATTCAATCGTACGATCGATTCTAATTCATTCGCACTATCCATTCTAATTCATTCGTACGATTCATTCTAATTCATTCGTATGATCCATTCTAATTTATTCGTTCAAATGTATCCATTCTAATTCATTCGTACGATCCATTCTAATTCATTCGCACGATCCATTCTAATTCATTCGCACGAATGTATCCATTCTAATTCATTTGCACGATCCATTCTAATTCATTCCTATGATCTATTCTAATTCATTCGTATGATCCATTCTAATTCATTCGCTCGAATGTATCCATTCTAATTCATTCGTACGATCCATTCTAATTCGTTCAAATCATCCATTCTAAATCGTTCGTACGATCCATTATAATTCGTTCGTACGATCCATTCTAATTCATTCGTATGATCCATTCTAATTCATTACTACGATCTATTCTAATTCATTTGCTCGAATATATCCATTCTAATTCATTCGTTCGATCCATTCTAATTCATTCGCACGATCCATTCTAATTCATTCGTATGATCCATTCTAATCCATTCGTACGATCCATTCTAATTCATTCGTACGATCCATTCTAATTCATTCGTATGATCCATTCTAATTCATTCGTACGATCCATTCTAATTCATTCATACAATCCATTCTAATTCATTCGCACGAATGTATCCATTCTAATTAATTCGTACGATCCATTCTAATTCATTCGTATGATCTATTCTTATTCATTCGCATGATCCAGTCTAATTGATTCGCACGATCCATTCTAATTCATTCACACAAATGTATCCATTCTAATTAATTCGTACGATCCATTCTAATTCATTCGTACGATCCATTCTAATTCATTCGTACGATCCATTCTAATCCATTCGCACGAATGTATCCATTCTAGGTCATTCGTACGATCTATTCTAATTCATTCGTATGATCCATTCTAATTCATTCGCACGATCCATTCTAATTCATTCGTACGATCAATTCTAATTCATTCGCACGAATGTATCCATTCTAATTCATTCATAAGATCCATTCTAATTCATACGTACGATCCATTCTAATTCACTCATACGATCCATTCTAATACATTCATACGATCCATTCTAATTCATTTGCACGAATATATCCATTCTAATTCATTCGTACGATCCATTCTAATTCCTTCGTACGATCCATTCTAATTCATTCGTACGATCTATTCTAATTCATTCGTACGATCTATTCTAATTCATTCGTACGATCCATTCTAATTCCTTCTCACGATCCATTCTAATTCATTCGTACGATCCATTCTAATTCCTTCTCACGATTCATTCGTACGATCTATTCTAATTCATTCGTACGATCTATTCTAATTCATTCGTACGATCCATTCTAATTCATTCGTACGATCCATTCTAATTCCTTCTCACGATCCATTCTAATTCATTCGTACGATCTATTCTAATTCATTCGTACAATCTATTCTAATTCATTCGTACGAATGGATACATTCGTGTGAATGAATTAGAATGGATCGTACGAATGAGTAAGAATGGATCGTACGAATGAATTAGAATGGATCGTACGAATGAATTAGAATGGATCGTGTGAAAGAATTAGAATGGATCTTATGAATGAATTAGAATGGATCGTACGAAGGAATTAGAATGGATCGTACGAATGAATTAGAATGGATCGTACGAATGAATTAGAATAGATCGTACGAAGGAATTAGAATGGATCGTACGAAGGAATTAGAATGGATCGTACGAATGAATTAGAATGGATATATTCGTGCAAATGAATTAGAATGGATCGTATGAATGTATTAGAATGGATCGTATGAGTGAATTAGAATGGATCGTACGAATGAATTAGAATGGATCGTATGACTGAATTAGAATGGATACATTCGTGTGAATGAATTAGAATGGATCGTATGAATGAATTAGAATGGATCGTACGAATGAATTAGAACGGATCGTACGAATGAATTAGAATGGATCTTACGAATGAATTAGAATGGATCGTACGAATGAATTAGAATGGATCGTACGAATGAATTAGAATGGATACATTCGTGCGAATGAGTTAGAATGGATCGGACGAATGAATTAGAATGGATCGTACGAATGAATTAGAATGGATCAAATGAATGAATTAGAATGGTTACATTCATGCGAATGAATTAGAATGGATCGTACGAATGGATTAGAATGGATCGTACGAATGGATTAGAATGGATACATTCGAGCGAATGAATTAGAATGGATCGTACGAATGAATTAGAATGGATCGTACGAATGGATTAGAATGGATCCTACAAATGGATTAGAATGGATACCTTTGTGAATATGAATTAGAATGGATCGTATGAATGAATTAGAATGGATCATATTAATGAATTAGAATGGATAGTACGAATGAATTAGAATGGATACATTCGTGCACGATCCATTCTAATTCATTCACACGAATGTATCCATTCTAATTCATTCGTACGATCCATTCTAATTCATTAATATGATCCATTCTATTTCATTCGTACTATCCATTCTTACTCATTCGTATTATCCATTCTAATTCATTCGCACGAATGTATCCATTCTAAATCATTCGTACGATCCATTCTAATTCATTCGTACGATCCATTCTAAATCATTCGTACAATCCATTCTATTTCATTCATACGATCAATTCTAATTCATTTGCACGATCCATTCTAATTCATTCGTACGATCCATTCAAATTCATTCGCACGATCCATTCTAATTCATTCGTACAATCCATTCTATTTCATTTGTACAATCCATTCTTACTCATTCGTATGATCCATTATAATTCATTCGCACGAATGTATCCATTCTAATCCATTCGTACGATCCATTCTAATCCATTCGTACGATCCATTCTAATTCATTCGCATGAATGTAACCATTCTAATTCATTCATTTGATCCATTCTAATTCATTCGTTTGATCCATTCTTATTCATTCGTCCGATCCATTCTAATTCATTCGCACGAATGTATCCATTCTAAACCATTCATACGATCCATTCTAATTTATTCGTACGATCCATTCTAATTCATTCGCACGAATGTATCCATTCTAATTCATTCGTACGATCCATTCTAATTCATTCGTACGATCCATTCTAATTCATTCATAAGATCCATTCTAATTCATTCGTACGATCCATTCTAATTCATTCGCACGAATGTATCCATTCTAGTTCATTCGTACGATCCATTCTAATTCATTCGTACGATCCATTCTAATTCATTCGCATGATCCATTCTAATTCATTCGTACGATCCATTCTAATTCATTCATATGATCCATTCTAATTCATTTGTACGATCCATTCTAATTCATTCGCACAAATGTATCCATTCTAATTCATTCGTACGATCCATTCTAATTCATTCGCACGATCCATTCTAATTCATTCGTACGATCCATTCTAATTCTTTCACACGATCCATTCTAATTCATTCGTACGATCCATTCTAATTCATTCGCACGATCCATTCTAATTCATTCGTACGATCCATTCTAATTCATTCATACGATCCATTCTAATTCATTCGTACGATCCATTCTAATTCATTCGCACAAATGTATCCATTCTAATTCATTCGTACGATCCATTCTAATTCATTCGCACGATCCATTCTAATTCATTCGTACGATCCATTCTAATTCATTCGCACGATCTGTTCTTATTCATTCGCACAATCCATTCTAATTCATTCACACGAATGCATCCATTCGAATTCATTCGTACGATCCATTCTTATTCATTCGTACGATCCATTCTAATTCATTCGTATGATCCATTCTAATAAATTCGTATGATCCATTCTAATTCATTCGTACGATCCATTCTAATTCATTCATACAATCCATTCTAATTCATTCGTACGATCCATTCTAATTCACTCATACGATCCATTCTAATACATTCATACGATCCATTCTAATTCATGTGCACAAATATAGCCATTCTAATTCATTCGTACGATCCATTCTAATTCCTTTGTACGATCCATTCTAATTCATTCGTACGATCTATTCTAATTCATTCGTACGATCCAATCTAATTCATTCGTACGATCCATTCTAATTCCTTCGTACGATCCATTCTAATTCATTCGTACGATCCATTCTAATTCATTCGTACAATCTATTCTAATTCGTTCATACGAATAGATACATTCGTGTGAATGAATTAGAATGGATCGTACGAATGAGTAAGAATGGATCGTACGAATGAAATAGAATGGATTGCACGAATGAATTAGAATGGATCGTACAAATGAATTAGAATGGATCGTGTGAAAGAATTAGAATGGATCGTACGAATAAATTAGAATGGATTGTGCGAATGAATTAGAATAGATCGTACGAATGAATTAGAATGGATCGTACGAAGGAATTAGAATGGATCGTACGAATGAATTAGAATGGATATATCCGTGCAAATGAATTAGAATGGATCATATGAATGTATTAGAATGGATCGTATGAGTGAATTAGAATGAATCGTACGAATGAATTAGAATGGATTGTATGAATGAATTAGAATGGATCGTACGAATGAATTAGAATGGATCATACGAATTAATTAGAATGGATCATACGAATGAATTAGAATGGATCGTACGAATGAATTAGAATGGATCGTACGAATGAATTAGAATGGATACATTCGTGCGAATGAATTAGAATGGATCGTACGAATGAATTAGAATGGATCGTACGAATGAATTAGAATGGATATATTCGTGCAAATAAATTAGAATGGATCGCATGAATGTATTAGAATGGATCATATGAGTGAATTAGAATGGATCGTATGAATGAATTAGAATGGATTGTATGAATGAATTAGAATGGATCATACGAATTAATTAGAATGGATCATACGAATGAATTAGAATGGATCGTACGAAAGAATTAGAATGGATCATACGAATGAATTAGAATGGATACATTCGTGCGAATGAATTAGAATGGATTGTGCGAATGAATAAGAACAGATCGTGCGAATGAATTAGAATGGATCGTACGAATGAATTAGAATGGATCGTGCAAATGAATTAGAATGGATCGTACGAATGAATTAGAATGGATACATTTGTGCGAATGAATTAGAATGGATCGTACGAATGAATTAGAATGGATCGTATGAATGAATTAGAATGGATCGTACGAATGAATTAGAATGGATCGTGCGAATGAATTAGAATGGATCGTACGAATGAATTAGAATGGATCGTGTGAAAGAATTAGAATGGATCGTATGAATGAATTAGAATGGATCGTGCGAATCAATTAGAATGGATCGTACGAATGAATTAGAATGGATACATTTGTGCGAATGAATTAGAATGGATCGTACGAATGAATTAGAATGGATCGTATGAATGAATTAGAATGGATCGGACGAATGAATTAGAATGGATCGTGCGAATGAATTAGAATGGATCATACGAATGAATTAGAATGGATCGTACGAATGAACTAGAATGGATACATTCGTGCGAATGAATTAGAATGGATCGTACGAATGAATTAGAATGGATCGTACGAATGAATTAGAATGGATCTTACGAATAAATTAGAATGGATCGTACGAATGAATTAGAATGGATCGTACAAATGAATTAGAATGGATACATTCGTGCGAATGAATTAGAATGGATCGGACGAATGAATTATAATGCATCGTACGAATGAATTAGAATGGATCATACGAATGAATTAGAATGGATCGTACGAATAAATTAGAATGGATACATTCGTCCGAATGAATTAGAATGGATCATACGAATGAGTAAGAATGGATCATACGAATGAAATAGAATAGATTGTACGAATGAATTAGAATGGATCCTACGAATGAATTAGAATGGATCGTGTGAAATAATTAGAATGGATTGTATGAATAACTTAGAATGGATCGTATGAAAGAATTAGAATGGATTGTACGAATGAATTAGAATGGATCGTACGAATAAATTAGAATGGATACATTCGTCCGAATGAATAAGAATGGATCATAGGAATGAGTAAGAATGGATCGTACGAATGAAATAGAATAGATTGTACGAATGAATTAGAATGGATCATACGAATGAGTAAGAATGGATCGTACGAATGAAATAGAATAGATTGTACGAATGAATTAGAATGGATCCTACGAATGAATTAGAATAGATGTGTGAAAGAATTAGAATGGATTGTATGAATGAATTAGAATGAATTTGTACGATCCATTCGAATTCATTCGCACGATCCATTATAATTCATTCATACGATCCATTCTAATTCATTCATACAATCCATTCTAATTCTTTTCCATGATCCATTCTAATTCATTCGTAGGATCCATTCTAATTCATTCGTACAATCTATTCTATTTCATTCGTACGATCCATTCTTACTCATTCGTATGATCCATTCTAATTCATTCGGACGAATGTATCTATTCTAATTTATTCGTACGATCCATTCTAATTCATTCGTACGATCCATTCTAATTCATTCGTCCGATCCATTCTAATTCATTTGCACGAATGTATCCATTCTAATTCATTCGTACGATCCATTCTAATTCATTCGTAAGATCCATTCTAATTCATTCGTACGATCCATTCTAATTCATTCGTACGATCCATTCTAATTCATTCGCACGAATGTATCCATTCTAGTTCATTCATACGATCCATTCTAATTCATTCATACGATCCATTCTAATTCATTCGCACGATCCATTCTAATTCATTCGTACGATCCATTCTAATTCATTCATACGATCCATTCTATTTCATTCGTACGATCCATTCTAATTCATTCGCATAAATGTATCCATTCTAATTCATTCGTACGATCCATTCTAATTCATACGCACGATCCATTCTAATTCATTCGTACGATCCATTCTAATTCATTCGCACAAACTGTTCTTATTCATTCTCACAATCCATTCTAATTCATTCGCACGAATGTATCCATTCTAATTCATTCGTACGATCCATTCTAATTCATTCTTACGATCCATTCTAATTCATTCGTATGATCCATTCTAATTAATTCGTATGATCCATTCTAATTCATTCGTACGATCCATTCTAATTCATTCATACAATCCATTCTAATTCATTCGCACGAATGTATCCATTCTAATTAATTTGTACGATCCATTCTAATTCATTCGTATGATCTATTCTTATTCATTCGCACGATCCAGTCTAATTGATTCGCACGATCCATTCTAATTCATTCGCATGAATGTATCCATTCTAATCCATTCGCACGAATGTATCCATTCTAATTCATTCGCACAAAGGTATCCATTCTAATCCATTCGTAGGATCCATTCTAATCCATTCGTACGATCCATTCTAATTCATTCGTACGATCCATTCTAATTCATTCGCTCGAATGTATCCATTCTAATCCATTCGTACGATCCATTTTAATTCATTCGCATGAATGTAACCATTCTAATTCATTCATTTGATCCATTCTAATTCATTCGTACGATCCATTCTAATTCATTCGTCCGATCCATTCTAATTCATTCGCACGAACGTATCCATTCTAATTCATTCGTATGATCCATTCTAATTCATTCGTACGATCCATTCTAATTCATTCGTAAGATCGATTCTAATTCATTTGTACGATCCATTCTAATTCATTCGCACGAATGTATCCATTCTAGTTCATTCGTACGATCCATTCTAATTCATTCGTACGATCCATTCTAATTCATTCGCACGATCCATTCTAATTAATTCGTATGATCAATTCTAATTCATTCGCACGAATGTATCCATTCTAATTCATTCATACGATCCATTCTAATTCATTCGTACGATCCATTCTAATTCACTCATACGATCCATTCTAATACATTCATACGATCCATTCTAATTTATTTGCACGAATATATCCATTCTAATTCATTCGTACGATCCATTCTAATTCCTTCGTACGATCCATTCTAATTCATTCGTACGATCTATTCTAATTCATTCGTACGATCCATTCTAATTCATTCGTACGATCCATTCTAATTCCTTCGTACGATCCATTCTAATTCATTCGTATGATCCATTCTAATTCATTCGTACAATCTATTCTAATTCATTCGTACGAATGGATACATTCGTGTGAATGAATTAGAATGGATCGTACGAATGAGTAAGAATGGATCGTACGAATGAAATAGAATGGATTGCACGAATGAATTAGAATGGATCGTACGAATGAATTAGAATGGATCGTGTGAAAGAATTAGAATGGATTGTATGAATGAATTAGAATGGATCGTACGAATGAATTAGAATGGATCGTACGAAGGAATTAGAATGGATCGTACGAATGAATTAGAATGGATCGTACGAATGAATTAGAATGGATCGTACGAATGAATTAGAATGGATATATTCGTGCAAATGAATTAGAATGGATCGTATGAATGTATTAGAATGGATCATATGAGTGAATTAGAATGGATCATACGAATGAGTTAGAATGGATCGTATGAATGAATTAGAATGGATACATTCGTGTGAATGAATTAGAATGGATCGTATGAATGAATTAGAATAGATTTTGTGAATGAATAAGAACTGATCGTACGAATGAATTAGAATGGATACATTCGTGCGAATGAATTAGAATGGATTGTATGAATGAATTAGAATGGATTATACGAATGAATTAGAATGGATCGTTTGAGTGAATTAGAATGGATACGAAGGAATTAGAATGGATCGTACGAATGAATTAGAATGGATCGTACGAAGGAATTAGAATGGATCGTACGAGTGAATTAGAATAGATCGTACGAATGAATTAGAATAGATCGTACGAATGAATTAGAATGGATCGCAGGAAGGAATTAGAATGGATCGTACGAATGAATTAGAATGGATCGTACGAATGAACTAGAATGGATACATTCGTGCGAATGAATTAGAATGGATCGTACGAATGAATTAGAATGGATTGTACGAATGAATTAGAATGGATCTTTCGAATGAATTAGAATGGATCATACGAATGAATTAGAATGGATCGTACGAATGAATTAGAATGGATACATTCATGCGAATGAATTAGAATGGATCGGACGAATGAATTAGAATGGGTCGTACGAATGAATTAGAATGGATCGTACGAATGAATTAGAATGGATCGTATGAATAAATTAGAATGGATACATTCGTCCGAATGAATTAGAATGGATCATACGAATGAGTAAGAATGGATCGTACGAATGAAATAGAATAGATTGTACGAATGAATTAGAATGGATTCGTACGAATGAATTAGAATGGATACATTCGTGCGAATGAATTAGAATGGATCGTACCAATGAGTAAGAATGGATCGTACGAATCAAATAGAATGGATTGTGCGAATGAATTAGAATGGATCGTACGAATGAATTAGAATGGATCATGTGAAGGAATTAGAATGGATTGTATGAATGAATTAGAATGGATCGTACGAATGAATTAGAATGGATACATTCGTGCGAATGAATTAGAATGGATACATTCGTGCGAAAGAATTAGAATAGATCGTATGAATGAATTAGAATGGATCCTATGAATGAATTAGAATGGATCGTGCGAATGAATTAGAATAGATCGTACGAATGAATTAGAATGGATACATTTGTGCGAATGAATTAGAATGGATCGTACGAATGAATTAGAATGGATCGTGCTAATGAATTAGAATTGATCAAACGAATGAATTAGCATGGATCGTGCTAATGAATTAGAATGGATCGTACGAATGAATTAGAATGGATCGTGCGAATGAATTAGAATGGATCGTACGAATGAATTAAAATGGATACATTTGTGCGAATGAATTAGAATGGATAGTACGAATGAATTAGAATGGATCGTATGAATGAATTAGAATGGATCGTGCGAATGAATTCGAATGGATCGTACGAATTCATTCTAATTTATTCATACAATCCATTCTAATTCTTTCACACGATCCATTCTAATTCATTCGTACGATCCATTATAATTCATTTGTACGATCCATTCTAATTCATTCGTACAATCCATTCTATTTCATTCGTACGATCCATTCTTACTCATTCGTATGATCCATTCTAATTCATTCGCACGAATGTATCCATTCTAATTCATTCATACAATCCATTCTAAATCATTCTGTACGATCCATTCTAATTCATTCGTACGATCGTGCGAATGAATTAGAATGGATCGTACGAATGAAATAGAATAGATTGTGCGAATAAATTAGAATGGATCGTACGAATGAATTAGAATGGATCATACGAATGAATTAGAATGGATTATACGAATGAGTAAGAATGGATCGTACGAGTGAATTAGAATGGATCGTACGAATGAATTAGAATGGATCGTACGAATAAATTAGAATGGATACATTCGTCCGAATTAATTAGAATGGATCATACGAATGAGTAAGAATGGATCGTACGAATGAAATAGAATAGATTGTACGAATGAATTAGAATGGATCCTACGAATGAATTAGAATGGATCGTGTGAAAGAATTAGAATGGATTGTATGAATGGATTAGAATGGATCGTATGAATGAATTAGAATGGATCGTGGGAATGAATTCGAATAGATTGTACGAATTCATTCTAATTCATTCATACAATCCATTCTAATTCTTTCACACAATCCATTCTAATTCATTCGTACGTTCCATTCTAATTCATTAGCACGATCCATGCTAATTCATTCGTTCGATCAATTCTAATTCATTAGCACGATCCATTCTAATTCATTCGTACGATCCATTCTAATTCATTCGCACGATCCATTCTAATTCGTTCATAGGATCCATTCTAATTCATTCGTACGATCTATTCTAATTCTTTTGCACGAATGTATCCATTCTAATTCATTCACACGAATGTATCCATTCTAATTCATTCGTACGATCCATTCTAATTCATTCGCACGATCCATTCTAATTCATTCGTACGATCAATTCTAATTCATTCGCACGAATGTATCCATTCTAATTCATTCGTACGATCCTGAATCTTACGAATGAATTAGAATGGATACTTTTGTGCATATGAATTAGAATGGATCGTACGAATGAATTAGAATGGATCATATTAATGAATTAGAATGGATCGTACGAATGAATTAGAATGGATACATTCGTGCGAATGAATTTGAATGGATCGTGCGAATCCATTAGACTGGATCGTGCGTATGAATAAGAATGGATCATAAGAATGAATTAGAATGGATCGTACGAATTAATTAGAATGGATACATTCGTGCGAATGAATTAGAATGGATTGTATGAATGAATTAGAATGGATCGTACGAATGAATTAGAATGGATCTTACGAATTAATTAGAATGGATCATACGAATGAATTAGAATGGATCGTACGAATGAATTTGAATGGATCGTACGAATGAACTAGAATGGATCGTACGAATGAACTAGAATGGATACATTCGTGCGAATAAATTAGAATGGATCGTACGAATGAATTAGAATGGATCGTATGAATGAATTAGAATGGATCTTACGAATGAATTAGAATGGATCGTACGAATGAATTAGAAAGGATCGTACGAATGAATTAGAATGGATACATTCGTGCGAATGAATTAGAATGGATCGGACGAATGAATTAGAATGGATCGTACGAATGAATTAGAATGGATCAAATGAATGAATTAGAATGGTTATATTCATGCGAATGAATTAGAATGGATCATACGAATGGATTAGAATTGATCGTACGAATGGATTAGAATTGATACATTCGTGCGAATGAATTAGAATGGATTGTATGAATGAATTAGAATGGATCGTACGAATGAATTAGAATAGATCGTATGAGTGAATTAGAATGGATACGAAGGAATTAGAATGGATCGTACGAAGGAATTAGAATAGATCATACGAACGAATTAGAATGGATCGTACGAAGGAATTAGAATGGATCGTACGAAGGAATTAGAATGGATCATACGAAGGAATTAGAATGGATCGTACTAATGAATTAGAATGGATATATTCGTGCAAATGAATTAGAATGGATCGTATGAATGAATTAGAATGGATCGTATAAGTGAATTAGAACGGATAGTACGAATGAAGTAGAATGGATCGTATGAATGAATTAGAATGGATACATTCGTGTGAATGAATTAGAATGGATCGTATGAATGAATTAGAATAGATTGTGCGAATGAATTAGAATGGATCGTACGAATGAATTAGAATGGATACATTCATGCGAATAAATTAGAATGGATTGTATGAATGAATTAGAATGGATCGTACGAACGAATTAGAATGGATCGTACGAATGAATTAGAATAGATTGCGTGAATGAATTAGAATGGATCGTGCGAATGAAATAGAATGGATACAAATGAATTAGAATGGATCATACGAATGAATTAGAATGACGATCCATTCTTACTCATTCGTATGATCCATTCTAATTTATTCGCACGAATGTATCCATTCTAATTCATTCGTACGTCTAATTCATTCGTACGGTCCATTCTAATTCATTCGCACAATCTATTCTATTTCATTCGTACGATCCATTCTTACTCATTCGTATGATCCATTATGGATACACTCATGCGAATGAATTAGAATGGATCATACGAATGAGTAAGAATGGATCGTACGAATGAAATAGAATGGATTGTGCGAATGAATTAGAATGGATCGTACGAATGAATTAGAATGGATCGTGTGAAAGAATTAGAATGGATTGTATGAATGAATTAGAATAGATCGTATGAATGAATTAGAATGGATCGTACGAATGAATTAGAATGGATCGTACGAATGAATTAGAATGGATACATTCATGCGAATGAATTAGAATGGATACATTCATGCGAAAGAATTAGAATAGATCGTATGAATGAATTAGAATGGATCCGATGAATGAATTAGAATGGATCGTGTGAATGAATTAGAATGGATCGTACGAATGAATTAGAATGGATCGTGCTAATGAATTAGAACTGATCGAACGAATGAATTAGCATGGATCGTGCTAATGAATTAGAATGGAACGTACGAATGAATTAGAATGGATCGTGTGAAAGAATTAGAATGGATTGTATGAATGAATTAGAATGAATTCGTACGATCCATTCGAATTCATTCGCACGATCCATTCTAATTCATTCATACGATCCATTCTAATTCATTCACACGATCCATTCTAATTCATTCATAGGATCTATTCTAATTCATTCGTACAATCTATTCTATTTCATTCGTACGATCCATTCTTACTCATTCGTACGATCCATTCTTACTCATTCGTATGATCCATTCTAATTCATTCGGACGAATGTATCCATTCTAATTTATTCGTACGATCCATTATTATTCATTCGTACGATCCATTCTAATTCATTCATACGATCCATTCTAATTCATTCGTCCGATCCATTCTAATTCATTCGCACGAATGTATCCATTCTAATTCATTCGTACGATCCATTCTAATTCATTCGTACGATCCATTCTAATTCATTCGTAAGATCCATTCTAATTCATTCGTACGATCCATTCTAATTCATTCGTACGATCCATTCAAATTCATTCGCACGAATGTATCCATTCTAGTTCATTCGTACGATCCATTCTAATTCATTCGTACGATCCATTCTAATTCATTCGCACGATCCATTCTAATTCATTCATACGATCCAGTCTAATTCATTCGTACGATCCATTCTAATTCATTCGCACAAATGTATCCGTTCTAATTCATTCGTACGATCCATTCTAATTCATTCGTACGATCCATTCTAATTCTTTCACACGATCCATTCTAATTCATTCGTACGATCCATTCTAATTCATTCGCACGATCCATTCTAATTCATTCGTACGATCCATTCTAATTCATTCATACGATCCATTCTAATTCATTCGCACGATCCATTCTAATTCATTCGCACAAATGTATCCATTCTAATTCATTCGTATGATCCATTCTAATTCATTCGCATGATCCATTCTAATTCATTCGTACGATCCATTCTAATTCATTCGCACGATCTGTTCTTATTCATTCGCACAATCCATTCTAATTCATTCGCACGAATGTATCCATTCTAATTCATTCGTACGATCCATTCTAATTCATTCGTACGATCCATTCTAATTCATTCGTATGATCCATTCTAATTAATTCGTATGATCCATTCTAATTCATTCGTACGATCCATTCTAATTCATTCATACAATCCATTCTAATTCATTCGTACGATCCATTCTAATTCACTCATACGATCCATTCTAATACATTCATACGATCCATTCTAATTCATTTGCACGAATATATCCATTCTAATTCATTCGTACGATCCATTCTAATTCCTTCGTACGATCTATTCTAATTCATTCGTACGATCCATTCTAATTCATTCGTACGATCCATTCTAATTCCTTCGGACGATCCATTCTAATTCACTCGTACGATCCATTCTAATTCATTTGTACAATCTATTCTAATTCATTCGTACGAATGGATACATTCGTGTGAATGAATTAGAATGGATCGTACGAATGAGTAAGAATGGATCGTACGAATGAAATAGAATGGATTGCACGAATGAATTAGAATGGATCGTACGAATGAATTAGAATGGATCGTGTGAAAGAATTAGAATGGATTGTATGAATGAATTAGAATGGATCGTACGAATGAATTAGAATGGATCGTACGAAGGAATTAGAATGGATCGTACGAATGAATTAGAATGGATCGTACGAATGAATTAGAATAGATCGTACGAATGAATTAGAATGGATCGTACTAAGGAATTAGAATGGATCGTACGAATGAATTAGAATGGATATATTCGTGCAAATGAATTAGAATGGATCGTATGAATATATTAGAATGGATCGTATGAGTGAATTAGAATGGATCGTACGAATGAATTAGAATGAATCGTATGAATGAATTAGAATGGATACATTCGTTTGAATGAATTAGAATGGATCGTATGAATGAATTAGAATAGATTTTGTGAATGAATTAGAACAGATCGTACGAATGAATTAGAATGGATACATGCGTGCGAATGAATTAGAATGGATTGTATGAATGAATTAGAATGGATCGTACGAATGAATTAGAATGGATCATATGAGTGAATTAGAATGGATACGAAAGAATTAGAATGGATCGTACGAAGGAATTAGAATGGATCATACGAATGAAATAGAATGGATCGTACGAAGGAATTAGAATGGATCGTACGAAGGAATTAGAATGGATCGTACGAAGGAATTAGAATGGATCGTACGAATGAATTAGAATGGATATATTCGTGCAAATGAATTAGAATGGATCGTATGAATGAATTAGAATGGATCGTATGAGTGAATTAGAACGGATAGTACGAATGAAGTAGAATGGATCGTATGAATGAATTAGAATGGATACATTCGTGCGAATGAATTAGAATGGATCGTATGAATGAATTAGAATAGATTGTGCGAATGAATTAGAATGGATCGTACGAATGAATTAGAATGGATACATTCGTGCGAATAAATTAGAATAGATTGTATGAATGAATTAGAATGGATCGTACGAATGAATTAGAATGGATCGTACGAATGAATTAGAATAGATTGCGCGAATGAATTAGAATGGATCGTACGAATGAATTAGAATGGATCGTACGAAGGAATTAGAATGGATCGTACGAATGAATTAGAATGGATCGTACGATTGAATTAGAATGGATCATACGAATGAGTAAGAATGGATCGTATGAATGAATTAGATTGGATCGTACGATCCATTCTAATTCATTAGCATGGATCGTGCTAATGAATTAGAATGGAATATACGAATGAATTAGAATGGATCGTAGAATGGATCGTACGAATGAATTAGAATGAATTAGAATGGATCGTACGAATGAATTAGAATAGATCATAGGAATGAATTAGAATGGATCGTGCAAATGAATTAGAATGGATACATTCGTGCGAATGAATTAGAATGGATCGTGCGAATGAATTAGAATGGATCGTACGAATGAATTAGAATGGATCGTACGAATGGATTAGAATGGATCCTACGAATGGATTAGAATGGATACCTTTGTGCATATGAATTAGAATGGATCGTACGAATGAATTAGAATGGATCATATTAATGAATTAGAATGGATCGTACGAATGAATTAGAATGGATACATTCGTGCACGATCCATTCTAATTCATTCGCACGAATGTATCCATTCTAATTCATTCGTACGATCCATTCTAATTCATTAATATGAACCATTCTAATTCATTCGTACGATCCATTCTAATTCATATGCACAAAGGTATCCATTCTAATTCATTCGTACGATCCATTCTAATTCAGGATCGTACGAATGAATTAGAATGGATACATTCGTGCGAATGAATTAGAATTGATCGTACGAATGAATTAGAATGGATCGTGCGAATGAATTAGAATGGATCGTACGAATGAAATAGAATGGATCGTACCAATGAACTAGAATGGATACATTCGTGCGAATGAATTAGAATGGATCGTACGAATGAATTAGAATGGATTGTACGAATGAATTAGAATGGATCTTACGAATGAATTAGAATGGATCGTACGAATGAATTAGAATGGATCGTACGAATGAATTAGAATGGATACATTCGTGCGAATGAATTAGAATGGATCGGACGAATGAATTAGAATGGATCGTACGAATGAATTAGAATGGATCAAATGAATGAATTAGAATGGTTACATTCATGCGAATGAATTAGAATGGATCGTACGAATGGATTAGAATGGATACATTCGAGCGAATGAATTAGAATGGATCGTACAAATGAATTAGAATGGATCGTACGAATGGATTAGAATAGATCCTACGAATGGATTAGAATGGATACCTTTGTGCATATGAATTAGAATGGATCGTACGAATGAATTAGAATGGGTCATATTAATGAATTAGAATGGATCGTACGAATGAATTAGAATGGATACATTCGTGCGAATGAATTAGAATGGATCGTGCGAATGAATTAGAATGGATCTTACGAATGAATTAGAATGGATCGTACGAATGAATTAGAATGGATCGTACGAATGAATTAGAATGGATACATTCGTGCGAATGAATTAGAATGGATCGGACGAATGAATTAGAATGGACCGTACGAATGAATTAGAATAGATCATACGAATGAATTAGAATGGATCATACGAATAAATTAGAATGGATGCATTCGTCCGAATGAATTAGAATGGATCATACGAATGAGTAAGAATGGATCGTACGAATGAAATAGAATAGATTGTACGAATGAATTAGAATGGATCCTACGAATGAATTAGGATGGATCGTGTGAAAGAATTAGAATGGATTGTATGAATGAATTAGAATGGATCGTATGAATGAATTAGAATGGATCGTGCGAATGAATTCGAATGGATCGTACGAATTCATTCTAATTCATTCATACAATCCATTCTAATTCTTTCACACGATCTATTCTAATTCATTCGTAGGATCCATTCTTAGAATGGATCGTACGAATGAATTAGAATGGATCGTACGAATGAACTAGAATGGATATATTCGTGCGAATGAATTAGAATGGATCGTACGAATGAATTAGAATGGATCGTACGAATGAATTAGAATGGATCTTACGAATAAATTAGAAAGGATCGTACGAATGAATTAGAATGGATCGTACGAATGAATTAGAATGGATACATTCGTGCGAATGAATTAGAATGGATCGGACGATGAATTAGAATGGATCGTATGAATGAATTAGAATGGATCGTACGAATGTATTAGAATGGATCGTACGAATAAATTAGAATGGATACATTCGTCCGAATGAATTAGAATGGATCATACGAATGAGTAAGAATGGATCGTACGAATGAAATAGAATAGATTGTACGAATGAATTAGAATGGATCATACGAATGAGTAAGAATGGATCGTGTTCGAGGGATTTTTTCGCTGGTCCGTGCGGGCTACCTGCAAGACAAAGAAAAAGCGTGAGAACGGCTGGCTCCCTTAGGAGCGCAGACCCTCCGACGCTCAAGTCAGTCTCAGGTGCACAACGGCGAGCTTTAGTGGACGAAAGTGGTAGGGAAAAGGGTTTCGAACCTGTACTCTGAAGCCTGGGGGTGAGCATTTATAGACATTGGCGACCTACCGCGGCCCGACACGTAGTGATTCTTTCCAGAGCCTTCTAGACCCCCACGTTCTGGCTCGCGTGGGTCTCTGACAGTCCTTGGTACCCGCGTCCCTGACATTCTTTGTCGTCGAGCCTGCTAGGCGGTTTGAGTGGGGGAGAGCATCTTTCTTGTTGCTGCCAGGTGGCTATTCAAGAATATTCAAGTCTGGGAGATCTTCGTGCACTGTGGGCGACCTCCGGTGGGAAGCCAGGGCGAGCTCGCCCTCCATTGCTCCGCCTTCTCTTCCATATCTATCAAGAGTCGGACCTTGCGGGAGCGACCTCTTTGATAAACTGGGGAGTTCTGGCGAGCTTGGGCGAGCTCCTGAGCGAGCTTGGGCGAGCTCCTGAGCGAGCTTGATCGAGCTCCTGAGCGAACTTGGGCGAGCTCTTGAGCGAGCTTTGGCGAGCTCCTGAGCGAGCTCTTTGCCTAAGGCCCCTTCGACCCAATGTGGAGCTTGCTCCCTGTCAAGGTGATTTGGTTAGCATGGGGGGGGAGGGCGAGCTCCTGGGCGAGTTCCCCACCCCTTGGAATCCTGGGGTCTATTAGATCTACAGGCAAGGGCGAACTTGGGCGAGCTCCTGCACGAGCTTGGGCGAGCTCCTACGCGAGCTTGGGCGAGCTCCTACATGAGCTAGGGGCGTTTGTGGTGCCGGTATCTTTATATACATGACGGTCTAACTCCCGTTGCCATCTCCAGCGAACTCCTGCGCGAGCTTGGGCGAGCTCCTGAGCGGGCTTTTAGCCTAAGGCCCCTTCAGCCCAATGTGGATCTCGCTCCCTGTCAAGGTGATTTGGTGAGCGCGGAGGGGGGGTGCGAACTCCAGGGCAGATTTCAGCTACCCCCAACATTACCCCCTCCTGAGGGAGCGACCAAGGAGACTTTGGCACTCGCTCAGGAGTCTTATTGCACACGACGGTCGAATTGGGAGTTCTAGTCATTTGCGACCTCCACCTGGCGGACTGCGGGCACCAACCATGGGCGGTCTGCGCCGAGAGCTTTGACTGTCAGTATTTCACAAACGCTGGGCGGGCCAGAGCATCAGCCACGAGCGATCTCCTTCCGGTGCGAGCTTGTCACACACGGCCAGGGTCTGCTTCGGGTGAGCTTGGGCGCCAGCCGTGGGCGATCTGCGCCGAGAGCTTTGACTGCCAGTATTTCACAGACGCTGGGCGGGCCGGGTGCGTCAGCCACGAGCGATCTCCTTCTGGTGCGAGCTTGTCACACGCGGCCAGGGTCTGCTTCGGGCGAGCTTGGGCACCAGCCGTGGGCGATCTGCGTCGAGAGTTTTGACTCCCAGTATTTCACAAACGCTGGGCGGGCCGGGAGCGTCAGCCATGAGCGATCTCCTTCCGGTGCGAGCTTGTTACACGCGGCCAGGGTCTGCTTCGGGCGAGCTGCGGGCACCAGCC
Source organism: Chamaelirium japonicum (assembly GCA_947650365.1). Taxonomy (NCBI): domain Eukaryota; kingdom Viridiplantae; phylum Streptophyta; class Magnoliopsida; order Liliales; family Melanthiaceae; genus Chamaelirium; species Chamaelirium japonicum. The sequence goes on from CANTAL010000111.1 coordinate 455,887, forward strand.
ACGGGCAATCTTGTGACTTGGGTATCGCTCCGAATCTCCGACGGTCGCCTCAGCTTAAATGCGGCACGAGGCTCGATGCTGATACAATGAATCTCATCATGAGATCCCGATCGGTGTGAGACACGTGTCTTCTTCTTATTCGCTCCTTTTTCTGTCAGTAAAGGACAGCGTCGGTGCCGGCACAGCCTTTTCCATGCGTGGCCCACGTGGCGCTTGACGATTGGAATGAAATGAGCTGTCGCTTTGACAACCGTCATGTCGCCTCGTTGGGCGTGCTCGGGCATTAACTGCGGCCCGATTCACTTGTCTCTCGCCTGCCTATAAATAGGAGATGGGGGGGCGATTTTTACCGCTGCGTAAAAAACAGCTCTCCCTTCCTCCTTAGCTTTCAGCTCGCAGCTCGCTAGCACCCTCTCGCACTCATGGCTTCCTCTGCTGCCGCTTCTTCTACTGCTGCTACTGCCGCTACGCCCTCCCTAGAGGAGCCTCTCGACGTCGCTCCTCTCTCAGTGCGCGCTTCCGGCACTGAGGGCGAGGCTCCCCCCAAGGTACCCGCCGTCATCTGGCTGCACGACATCGGGGGCGCGCCTGTCCCTGACAGTCTGTGGACTGCGGTGGGAATTCCCCGGGAGCTCGCCATTTTGCCCCTCCCTCGCTCGGGGAGGCCGCTCTCCGGCACCGCGGTCTCCATGGGGCAGGTCTGGTCAGGGCTCCGGCTCCCCCTGAACCATTTGGCCAGCGAGCTACTGGAGCTGGCGGGCTTATGCCCCGCCCAGCTTCCGGGAAACTCATGGGGGATCCTCTACGGGCTTTCTCGAATCGAGGAAGCCCTTAACGTGAGGATCCCCCTCGCCTACCTCCTGAAGAAGTGGTTCCTCAAGCCGGGGCCCGTCTTCAACGAGGTGGGCTGCGGCCTGTTCTACCTCACAGGCCACTCCGGCGAGGTGCTCCCCTTCTCCGCGGTCGAAAACAAGGATAGGTACTGGAAAGAGTACCCCTTCGTCGTCGCGGGGGAGTGGCGAGGTCCCTGCGCAGGCATTCCTGCTCACCCCGGAAGGCCGCCCCTCCCCAACTTCAAAGCGATCGCTGAGTACCGTGCCAAAGGGAAGAAGTGTATCTCTGAAGCCCAAGAACAAACACTCGACAAGGCGATCTTGGAGTTCCTCGACGGGCGAACTCCCGAGAAGATCCTGGCTCCGGACTTCTCCTTTCTCTGGAAGGATCTCCGGACTGGCGCTATCACCACCCACCAGAAGAACATGCGCCAGAAGGTGGCGGTCTCTCGCCGTGCCGGGGCGACCTCCAAGGCGGCTCCCACGACCCCCGGTGCCGGCACCTTTTCGGCGACGAAGGGGAAGAAGAAGCGGGCTTCCCCAATTAGGCTCGCCGATGAAGACACCATCGACATGCTCCGCGAGGAGGACATTCCCTCGCCGCCGCCTCCATCCCGCGAGGTTGCCCCAGGTTAGGCGAACTCTCCCTTAGGTTCCAATCTCCCTATGCACTCCTCAATTTCGGAACCCCCACGACGTCAAGTTGTGATGGTCGACCATGAGGACCCGCGCGTCGAGCTCCTTCTTGGCATGGCGGAGGTGGAAACCCCAATGGCCGAGGTGCTGATGCGCGGGTTCCCGGGCGACCTCTCTAAACCCCTCTTTGTCGCGATAATGACCCCAGAGATGGAGGACGCCCACATAAAGAAGAAGAAGAAGAGGGCTCCGGCGGCCCGCCCGATGGGTAAAGACGATGTCATCCGCAAAGCTCATGAAGCCTTTGCACGAGCCGCTGAGGAGCGGAGGAGGAAAGCCGCTCTGGAGGAAGCGGGCCTGGGATCCTGCGAGGATTCCAGCTCGGCCGAGGAAGAGGAAGAAGAAGGAGAAGCGCCGGCCCGCGCTGCCAAGCCCGCCGCACCAGCTGCGTCTGTTCCCAGTGCGCCCGTGCACACTGCTTCCAGCGTGCCTGCGCCCCCCATCGCGCCCGTGCCCTCTATACCGGATGCGTCTGGCTGCAGCGTGCCCGCGCCCGCTACTGCTAGCGCGCCCGTGCCCTCTGCTGCTAGCGCGCCCGTGGCCACGCCCGCGCCTGCGCCTATGGCTCCCAGCGCGCCCGCGCCCTCTGCTGCCAGCGCGCCCGCGCCCACGCCCGTGCCCGTGCCTATGGCTCCCAGTGCGCCCGCGCCCGAGCCCGCGCCTGCCGCTTCCAGCGCGCCTGCGCCCACTGATTCCAGTGCGCCCGCGCCCGCGACTATGGCTCCCAGCGCGCCCGTGCCCTCTGCTGCCAGCGCGCCCGTGCTCGCGCCTGCTGATTCCAGTGCGCCCGCGCCCACGCCCGCGCCCGCGCCTATGGCTCCCAGCGCGCCCGCGCTCGAGCCCGCGCCTGCCGCTTCCAGCGCGCCTGCACCCACTGCCCCCTCCGCTCCCTCTGCTCTCGAGGCTCCTATCCTCCCGGAGCTGGGCGGGTTGGTTTACTGGTCTCCGGACCTGGGGGCCATCCTGGACGACCTTCCAAGCTCCAGCTCGGAAGCCTCGGACCCAGACTTGCCCGGGCAAGGGGGATCCACCGTGCCTCCCCTTATCAAGGAAGGGGGTACCGGCGCTCAAGGGGGCGAGCCCGCCGCTACTGCCGTCGATGCGCCTCCCCCGGCTGCCCCAACCGAGGTGAGCCAGGCGGGCTCCTTTTCAGGCGACCCCAAGCGCGCCCCCTACTTCACGCGGGAGATCATGGGGCGCAATATTTCGCCCGGACTCCCTACATCGCCCTCATCAACCGGCTCCTCGAGGTAAGATTACCTTCACACTTCTTCGCCTTAAATCCCTCTCTGTTCGAAATTTCTCCTAAGACTTTCTCTAACTGTTTCACCTTGGCATAGGTGGAGCGGGTCAGCCGGGCCCTCGCCGATGAGGTCGCTGGCGTTGCGGGGGACACGATTGCTCTCTATGATGACACTCTCCACGGCTCGGAGAGTAGAGTAGACGAGCACATCCACCGGCTTCACCAGATGGACCACTCCGGCGAGCTCCGAGCTGAGGTGGACCGGCTGCGCCAGCAGGCCGCCTCTGTTGACACAGAGGTTGCCCAGCTGCGCCAGCGGGCTGCCACCCTCACCATTGGGCTCGCCTCGGTCGAGGATGCTCGTGCCCGTGCCCTCGCGGACCTACAAGAGGCGACCAAAGCCAAAGAGGCCGCCCAGAAAGAGGTCATCGAGCTCCGCAGCCTGGTGGTGGCCTCCAGGGACGAGATCGCGGTGCTGAAGGAGGCACATCTCCGCGACCTCAACACCCAGCGAGAGCGCCTCCAGTCGCAGCTGGGCGAGCTCCTTCAGAAGGGCGCGCTGGACGCCATTGAGAAGTATAAGGCCGAAAGGTCAAAGAAGGGGAAGCGCGGCGATGACGACGGCGCGGGTGCTGGCCCTGCCTAGGTTCCATCCTTTTGTAACCCCTTCAATGTACTTTTAAACAATGAATGAAAATACTTTTTGAGCTCGCCTATGCGTTTCTTTCTCTCTCTGTGTTGCTCATGAGTCCGCTTTAGGAGTTTTGCAGCGATCTCGAGAGTGATACCCCGGGCGAGGCATCTAATTCGATTCAACCTTTTTATTTTAAAGTATTTGCAAACGAAAAACTCGGCATGCTCGCTAAAACTCAACAGTCTCTGAGCCCGGAAAACGATAAGCGAACCAAATGACTTCAAAAAAAACTTCCCTACACTCAGAGACTTAAACCATTTTTATTTTAAAAGGAAACTAATAAGTGCTAGCTGCCCCCTGCCCGATTAATTTCCCTCGATGATCCTGTTCGGCGGATTTGCCCTTTGAGGGGTATGCCCGCGCCAGGATGCTTTCGTTCATAGCAGGTGAACGCGAAGAATCCCGGTTAGGTTTAGAGTCCACTAGGCAGCGGACTTCCCCAAGAATCTCAAGGTCGCCCACTGGCTGCCTCTAAGGATCCTGGTCTTGCTTTAAGTCCGCACAACGGCGGACTGCCCCGGGAAGCTCAAGGTCGCCCACTGGCTGCCTCTAAGGATCCCGGTCTTGCTTTAAGTCCGCGCAACGGCGGACTGCCCCAGGAAGCTCAAGGTCACCCACTGGCCGCCTCTGAGGATCCCGATCTTGCTTTAAGTCCGCACAACGGCGGACTGCCCCGGGAAGCTCAAGGTCGCCCACTGGCCGCCTCTGAGGATCTCGGTCTTGCTTTAAGTCCGTACAACGGCGGACTGCCCCGGGAAGCTCAAGGTCGCCCACTGGCTGCCTCTGAGGATCCCAGTCTTGCTTTAAGTCCGCACAACGGCGGAATACACTTTATAGATCATGCGAGCTCTATGCTGCGCCTAGCTCTCGAGTTAAATTCCTTGTTGAAACCTTCATCGTTCATTCATAACTTCAGAAGATGATTTACAAAATTCCTTAGTCTTATGCATAAAACTTGCGAAGGTGTAAAGCATTCTAAGGTCGCTCTAACAGGTCGCCTTCAGCGGTCATCAACCGGTAAGCCCCCGAGCTTCCTGCTTCGTGTACTATGTAGGGGCCTTCCCAGTTCGCCACGAGCTTTCTTGCATTAGGCTCTTGCGTGTTTGTGAACACCTTTCTCATCACCAGATCGCCAGCCTTGAATGCCCGATGGTGGACTCTTTTGTCATATGCGCGCTTCATTTCCTGCCTATATCCGGCGAGGTGTAGATTGGCGTGCTCTCGTCTTTCTTCGAGTTGATCGAGGGAGTCGGCGAGCAGTTTGTCGTTGTCGACCTCCTTTGACACAAGAATTCTTTCAGTGGGCAGTTCGGCTTCTACGGGTAGCACGGCTTCGCAACCAAAAGTGAGACTGAAAGGGGACTCGTTAGTTGAGCGACGTGGAGTGGTGCGATAGGCCCATAAGACTCCATCGAGCTCCTACTCCCACAATCCTTTCTTCCCTTCTAGCCTTTTCTTGAGGTTGTCTAGGATTACACGATTCGTAGCTTCGGCCTGCCCGTTGCTTTGAGGGTACCTTGGGGAACAGAACCTTAGGTCAACTCCATATTCAACGCAAAAGCTTCTGATCAAGCGATTGTCGAACTGGCGACCATTGTCGGTGATGAGTACTCGGGGCAGCCCGAACCGGCAGAAAATATTCTTCCAAAGGAAGTCTTTCACTTGTTTCTCACCTATCTTAGCTAGCGGGACCGCTTCCACCCATTTGGTGAAGTAGTCCATAGCTACTAAGATGAATTTCTTCTGCCGGGCTGATACGGGGAAATGACCCACAATATCTAACCCCCATTGTTGAAACAGCCAGGGGCTCGCCAGAGGATGCAGTTCTTCTGCGGGCATATGATTTGTCGTGGCGTGCTTCTGACATTGGATGCAGCTTTGTGCGACCTTCAAGGCATCTTGCTCCAGAGTGGGCCACCAGTATCCTTGCCTCCGTACTTTCGCAGCTAGAGACCGCCCACCAGCGTGGTTTCCCAGCTCGCCCGAGTGAATGCAATTCAAAACTTCTTCGATCTCCGGGCTCTCGACGCAACGAAGATTTGGCTCGCCAAAAGATCTTCGAAAAAGGTGATCCCAGCGAATGAGGTAGCGCCCAACGCATTTCTCCACTCGTCGGGCTTCCTCTTTATCCTTTGGAAGCTCGCCCTTCTGGAGAAAACGAAGAATGGGGACGGTCCACCCGCCGGGTAATACGTCGGTAGAGACTTGGTTAACAGCGGGCTCTATCAGTCGGAGCCGAGACTGATTCTGGACCTCGATGAGAATCTGGCGAGCTTCTGATGTTTCCAGCAGGGAGGCAGCGTTTGCCAATGCATCAGCTCGCCTATTATCGGCTCGAGGGATTTGCTCGAAGGAGATCTTTTCGAACTCTGTGGCCTTTCCTTTTACCAGATCCATGTAGCCCGCCATTCGCGTATCCCGGGAGGCGTACTCTCCATTGATTTGACAAATGATCAGCTGGGAATCGCTGAAAACCTTTAACTGTTTGGCACCTACTTCTTAAGCGAGCTCTAGTCCGGCGAGCAGTGCCTCATACTCTGCCTCATTGTTGGTCGCCGCGAAATCCAGCCGGACTGACTTCTCAAGAATTACCGATTGAGCGATCAGTGCAACCCCGATCCCGGCACCCAGAGCGTTGGAGGATCCATCGACGAATAATTCCCAGCCCCCCATCTCTGAATGCTTAGTTGGAGGAAGATCGCCTAGGTTGTCCAAGAACCTCGCCTTCCCAGGGTGTGCCTCAGTTGGCTCATCCTCCTGGTAGTGGACCGGTTCTTCTATGGGGAAGTCCGCCAAGAAATCGGCGAGAGCCTGCCCTTTGACGGCAACTCGAGGGACATACTCCAAACCATAGGCGGCGAGCTCGGCGGACCATCGGTAGAGCCTGCCGGCTACCGAGGGTCTGGAGAGTGCACTCTTTAGTGGGTGCTCCATGATGACCTTGACAGTGTGCGCCGAGAAGTAGGGGTGAAGCTTCCTTGCGGTAAGGACCAAGGCCAATGCGACCTTCTCGATTGGTCGATACTGGAGCTCGGCGGGAAGCATTGTGTGGCTTACAAAGTAGACAGGCCGCTCCACCTTTGCTTCTTCCACAACAAGGACCCCGCTTACCGTATTCTCTGTGACCGCGAGATACACGCCAAGCTCGGCGCCATCTTTTGGTGCCGCTAGGATTGGCGGGCTCGCCAGATAATCCTTGATCTTTTGACAGGCGCGCTCACACTTTTCATCCCAACAAATGCTCGCTCCTTTTCATAGTAGCTCGAAAAGAGGTCGGCAGTTGTCTGAGGATTTGGAGATGAATCGATTGAGCGCGGCGATTCGCCCGCTTAACCTCTGGACTTCCTGCCGGGTTCTTGGTGCGAGCATCTCGACAAGTGATCGGATTTGCCCAGGGTCCGCCTCGATCCCCCTGTGGGTGACCAGGTACCCTAGGAATTTCCCAGAAGTCACCCCGAATGCGCACTTTGCCGGGTTCAGCCTCATTTGGTACTTTCTCAGCACTTCGAAGGTTTCACGGAGATCGACGACATGCCCCTCTCGCTCTTGACTTTTCACCAGGAGGTCGTCTACATAAACTTCGACATTCCTGCCGATCTAACCCTTGAACATCTGAGTGACTAACCTTTGGTAGGTGGCTCCAGCGTTCTTAAATCCAAAAGGCATCACTCGATAGCAGAATAGCTTCTGGTAGCCCGCCCCAGAATAGAAGGCGGTCTTCTATTGATCGTCGATATGGAGAGGTATCTGGTTATACCCAGAATATCCATCCATGAAGGACAGGGCCTGGAACCCGACAGCTCCGTCGACCAGCGCGCCTATCCGTGGAAGGGGAAAATCATCCTTCGGGCATGCTTTATTGAGGTCGGAGAAGTCAATGCACACTCTGACCGCCCCACTCTTCTTTGGCACCGCCACGATGTTGGAGATCCACTCAGGAAAGTACGCCTCACGAATAAAGCCAGCTCGCTCTAGCTTGTCTATCTCCGCCGCCACTGCGATGGACTTCGCAGCCGGTATGTGCCGAGCTTTTTGCTTGATCGGTGGGAACTCTTTCATGTTGTACAGACGATGACAGGCGACCTCTGGGTCAATCCCTGGCATGTCCGCGAAGCTCCAGGCGAATACGTCACGGTATTCCCTGAGTATGTCGGTCAAGGCCAGGACCTCGCCCTTGGTTAGCGAGGTCCCGAGACTAACAATCCTCAGTCCGTCCTCGCTTCCGATGTTGACTTCTTGTAGCGGCTCGGTAATAGAAAAACTTCCTCTCTGGGTCCCTGGTAGGCGGCCTTTCTCCTCGAGCTCAAAATCCATGCCGCTCCCACCCGGGGGTAGAGTGGGGGATCTAAGCGAGGCGACCTCTCTCGGGCTTTGAGGGAGCCCGCTTGAGGTGGGCGTTAATTGCTAGGAGGGCGCGGGCCTCTTGGCCTCAGCGACCTCCACGTCTGCGAGGTGAAAGACGTCCTGCTCGCACCTGGTAGCAGCGACCTGGTCTCCTCAAATTACCACGACCCCTCCGTTTGTGGGAAACTTGAGGGCCTGGTGATTAGGCGAGGACACCGCTTTCATCTGCCTCAACCAGGGTCGCCCTAGGATGGCATTGAAAGCGGACTGCCCGTCCACCACCGCGAAACGGACTTGACGTACCTCCGGGCCCGCCGTTACGGTGAGGGTTATCTCCCCTACCACCTTAGCGACCTCGCCAGTGAAACCGGTGAGCGAGCCCGTTGAAGGGGACAGATCAATTTGTCTCAGTCCCATTCGCTGGAAGGCCGACAAGAACACGATGTCTACGGCACTTCCTGGGTCAACCAGGACCCGCCTTACTTCGATGTTTGCCATCATTAGGCGTATGACAAGGGGGTCATTGTGGTGGGTAACGACCCCGGCCATGTCCTCCTTCGAGAACCAAATAAAGTCTCGGGCTTCTACCCTCGGCGTTCGGTGCAGTACAGGAGTTAGAGAAACGGAGAATACCTTCTGAGCCCGCTCCATCTCTCTAACTTGTCGCCGAACCTCGTTGCTGGATCTTGGGCATTTCAGGCACCCGCTGATGGTGTGACAGACCACCGGCCCTCCTGGGGGAGGTGGAGGCAGGGCGGGCTCAGCGGGCCCCGGGCGATCTCCCTCCCGAGGAGCCCATGCTGGTACCTCGAACCTCCTTGGAGGCGAAATAAACTGATCCAAATGGCCCTGGGTGACCAAGTCCTCGAGGTGGTTCTTCAGAGCTCGGTATCTGTTGGTGTGATGCCCGGGGCTGCGATGAAAGGCGCACCACCGCGAATTGTCGGTTGAGCCGGGCTCCCCGACCTGTAGGGGGGGTGGATACTGAAAGAATGGTTCGTTCCGAATCTGGTAAAAGATTTGCCCTGGCGAGTGGGTTAACACGGTGAAATCCCGCTCCCCGGGTCCCGGAGGCAGGTGCCAGTTTGCCGGCCTTCCAGCGACCACCGGGGGGGGCTTCCGCGGGCTGTACGGCAGGAGCTGCGGGCGGTCCGGGCAAAGGTGCCACCTGTGGCACCTCCCGCCTCTCCACGGCCTTAACGACGAGAGGTCGCAGAGCTGGAGGAGGTCGCTGCTCGACTGCCTTTCCTTTCCGGTCTAACATCGCATCTTCGAGCTTAATGTGCTGCTGGACAAGGGCGAATAGCTCGACGATCGTGCGGGGATCCTTGATTACCAGGGCGTCATGAAGCTTGCTTCCCTCGGGGAGGGCGTTCCGGAACGCGCTCACCGTCGTGCGATCTTGGCCGACAGCGTCCTCCAGAGCGAGGTAGGCGCTTCGGAAGTGCGTCGCGAAGCTTCGAAGAGTTTCGCGGGCTCCCATGGATAAAGTGAAGAGGGACTCGATCCTCTTAGGGGGCTGTCTGTTGCACCGGTACTGCTCCAGAAACAACTTGGAAAGAGTTGGGAAGTCTGGAATGGTGCCCGACGGCAATTTATGGAACCAATTTAACGCCGATCCCGTCAAGCTGCTAGGGAAAGCCCGGCACAAAACATGATCTTGGTCCCGGAAGAATAACAGCTTCCGGTAAGCCAATAGGTGGTCGACTGGATCTTGCGATCCATCGAATAGTACAAACTTAGGCGGGGTCCAATGGTGAGGGAAACCTCCTTGGTGCACCTCGCTCGTGAAGGGCGAGCTACCTCTGTGGGCGGCGAGGTCCTCCAGCAGGTCTACCGTCGCGTTAGGTCGCTGCCAGTGCCCGGGGAAAACTCCCAAAGGCTGCTGTGCAGGTCCTAGGCGGCCGTGCACGCTCCCTCGAGGGAGGTTCGGATCCGCCCCGCGACGACCCTCGGGGGCTACCGCTCGGCGGCCTCCTCGCTGTTCGCCCGCGGATTCCTTCATCGTGGCGGTTGGTCTGTGGGAGGCCGTTGCCTCTCGAGCTTCGGAAGGTATAGCCACCGCGGGCTCTTTCCCACGTCGCCGATGACGCGGGTCACAATCCTGCTCTAGAGACCTTGCCTCCGACTCGTTAGAATCGGTGCTCCGGCTATGGCGGCGAGGGATGGTCGCCCGCGAGGTCTCCTGGTTGCTAGACCACTGGGTTACTAGCTTCTGCAGCCTCGTAAGCGGGGTTTCCGGCACCCCGCGCATCGCCGCTCTCTCGACCGGGGGTTCCAGACGAGAAACCTACCGAGCCGGAATGGTCGTGGGCGGGCACGATGTTGATGCTGGTGGTCGCACCGGAGACGCCGTTTTCGCCGGCCCAGACCGTCGGCTGGCCGCCGGAACCTGACGGAGTCGCGTCAGTTCATCCATCATTGCCCGCTGGATAGCCAGCATCTCCAACAGGAGCTGGTCACTAAGCGGGACATGGGGCTGGGGGGTCTCAACAGGAGGTTCGCTGCGCACAGACCTCGCACGGGTCCTCGGTCGCCGGCGTCCCCTTATCGCCGGAGCCATCTTTGGGTTACGAGAGCCTCCGGTGTCTAACCGTGTGGTCGTGGGCGTTCTCGCCGAAACCAGTCGAAAGATCCCACAGACGGCGCCAAATGTTCGGGGGATCTTTTCACTGGTCCGTGCGGGCTACCTGCAAGACAAAGAAAAAGCGTGAGAACGGCTGGCTCCCTTAGGAGCACAGACCCTCCGATGCTCAAGTCAGTCTCAGGTGCACAACGACGAGCTTTAGTGGACGAAAGTGGTAGGGAAAAGGGTTTCGAACCTGTACTCTGGAGCCTGGGGGTGAGCATTTATAGACATTGGTGACCTACCGCGGCCCGACACGTGGAGATTCTTTCCAGAGACTTCTAGACCCCCATGTTCTGGCTCGTGTGGGTCTCTGACAGTCCTTAGTACTCGCGTCCCTGATATTCTTTGTCATCGAGCCTGCCAAGCAGTTTGAGTGGGGGAGAGCATCTTTCTTGTTGCTGCCAGGTGGCTAATCTGGAATATTCAAGTCTGGGAGATCTTCGTGAACTGTGGGCAACCTCCGGTGGGAAGCCAGGGCGAGCTCGCCCTCCATTGCTCCGCCTTCTCTTCCATATCTATCAAGAGTCGGACCTCGTGGGAGCGACCTCTTCGACAAATTGGGGAGTTCTGGCGAGCTTGGGCGAGCTCCTGAGCGAGCTTGGGCGAGCTCCTGAGCAAGCTTGATCGAGCTCCTGAGTGAACTTGGGCGAGCTCCTGAGCGAGCTTGGGCGAGCTCCTAAGCGAGCTCTTTGCCTAAGGCCCTTTCGGCCCAATGTGGAGCTCGCTCCCTGTCAAGGTGATTTGGTTAGCATGGGGGGGGAGGGCGAGCTCCTGGGCGAGTTCCCTACCCCTTGGAATCCTGGGGTCTATGAGATCCACAGGCAAGGGCGAACTTGGGTGAGCTCCTGCGCGAGCTTGGGCGAGCTCCTGCATAAGCTAGGGGCGTTTGTGGTGCCGGTATCTTTATATGCATGACGGTCTAACTCCCGCTGCCATCTCCAGCGAACTCCTGTGCGAGCTTGGGCGAGCTCCTGAGCGAGCTTTTAGCCTAAGGCCCCTTCAGCCCAATGTGGATCTCGCTCCCTGTCAAGGTGATTTGGTGAGCGCGGAGGGGGGGTGCGAACTCCAGGGCAGATTTCAGCTACCCCCAACAGATCGTATGAATGAAATAGAATAGATTGTACGAATGAATTAGAATGGATCCAACGAATGAATTAGAATAGATCATGTGAAAGAATTAGAATGGATTGTATGAATGAATTAGAATAAATTCGTACGATCCATTCGAATTCATTCGCACGATCCATTCTAATTCATTCATATGATCCATTCTAATTCATTCATACAATCCATTCTAATTCTTTCACACGATCCATTCTACTTCATTCGTAGGATCCATTCTAATTCATTCGTACAATCTATTCTATTTCATTCGTACGATCCATTCTTACTCATTCGTATGATCCATTCTAATTCATTTGGACGAATGTATCCATTCTAATTTATTCGTACGATCCATTCTAATTCATTCGTACGATCCATTCTAATTCATTCGTACGATCCATTCTAATTCATTCGTCCGATCCATTCTAATTCATTCGCACGAATGTATCCATTCTAATTCATTCGTACGATCCATTCTAATTCATTCGTACGATCCATTCTAATTCATTCGTAAGATCCATTCTAATTCATTCGTACGATCCATTCTAATTCATTCGTATGATCCATTCTAATTCATTCGCACAAATGTATCTATTCTAGTTCATTCTTACGATCCATTCTAATTCATTCGTACTATCCATTCTAATTCATTCGCACAATCCATTCTAATTCATTCGTACGATCCATTCTAATTCATTCATACGATCCATTCTAATTCATTCGTATGATCCATTCTAATTCATTCGCACAAATGTATCCATTCTAATTCATTCGTACGATCCATTCTAATTCATTCGCATGATCCATTCTAATTCATTCGTACGATCTATTCTAATTCATTCGCACGATCTGTTCTTCTTCATTCGCACAATCCATTCTAATTCATTCGCACAAATGTATCCATTCTAATTCATTTGTACGATCCATTCTAATTCATTCGTACGATCCATTCTAATTCATTCGTATGATCCATTCTAATTAATTCGTATGATCCATTCTAATTCATTCGTACGATCCATTCTAATTCATTCATACAATCCATTCTAATTCATTCGCACGAATGTATCCATTCTAATTAATTCGTACGATCCATTCTAATTCATTCGTATGATCTATTCCTATTCATTCGCACGATCCAGTCTAATTGATTCGCACGATCCATTCTAATTCATTCGCACGATTGTATCCATTCTAATTCATTCATACGATCCATTCTAATTCATTCGTACGATCCATTCTAAGTCACTCATACGATTCATTCTAATACATTCATACGATCCATTCTAATTCATTTGCACGAATATATCCATTCTAATTCATTCGTACGATCCGTTCTAATTCCTTCATACGATCCATTCTAATTCATTCGTACGATCTATTCTAATTCATTCGTACGATCCATTCTAATTCATTCGTTTGATCCATTCTAATTCATTCGTACGATCCATTCTAATTCATACGTACGATCCATTCTAATTCTTTCACACGATCCATTCTAATTCATTCGTACGATCCATTCTAATTCATTCGTGCAATCCATTCTATTTCATTCGTACGATCCATTCTTACTCATTTGTACGATCCATTCTAATTCATTCATACGATCCAGCCTAATTCATTCGTACGATCCATTATAATTCATTCGCACAAATGTATCCATTCTAATTCATTCGTACGATCCATTCTAATTCATTCGCACGATCCATTCTAATTCATTCGTACGATCCATTCTAATTCATTCGCACGATCTGTTCTTATTCATTCGCACAATCCATTCTAATTCATTCGCACGAATGTATCCATTCTAATTCATTCATACGATCCATTCTAATTCATTCATACGATCCATTCTAATTCACTCATACGATCCATTCTAATACATTCATACGATCCATTCTAATTCATTTGCACGAATATATCCATTCTAATTCCTTCGTACGATCCATTCTAATTCATTCGTACGATCTATAATAATTCATTCGTACGATCCATTCTAATTCCTTCGTACGATCCATTATAATTCATTCGTATGATCCATTCTAATTCATTCGTACGATCGTGTGAAAGAATTAGAATGGATCGTACGATCGTGTGAAAGAATTAGAATGGATTGTATGAATGAATTAGAATGGATCGTACGAATGAATTAGAATGGATCTTACGAATAAATTAGAATGGATCGTACGATTGAATTAGAATGGATCGTACGAATGAATTAGAATGGATACATTCGTGCGAATGAATTAGAATGGATCGTGCACGAATGTATCTATTCTAATCCATTCGTACGATCCATTCTAATTCATTCGCATGAATGTAACCATTCTAATTCATTCATTTGATCCATTCTAATTCATTTGTACGATCCATTCTAATTCATTCGTCCGATCCATTCTAATTCATTCGCACGAATGTATCCATTCTAATTCATTCATACGATCCATTCTAATTCATTCGTACGATCCATTCTAATTCATTCGCACAAATGTATCCATTCTAATTCATTCGTACGATCCATTCTAATTCATTCGTACGATCAATTCTAATTCTTTCACACGATCCATTCTAATTCATTCGTACGATCCATTCTAATACATTCATACGATCCATTCTAATTCATTTGCACGAATATATCCATTCTAATTCATTCGTACGATCCATTCTAATTCATTCGTACGATCTATTCTAATTCATTCGTACGATCTATTCTAATTCATTCGCACGATCCATTCTAATTCCTTCGTACGATCCATTCTAATTCATTCGTACGATCCATTCTAATTCATTCATACAATCCATTCTAATTCTTTCACACGATCTATTCTAATTCATTCGTAGGATCCATTCTAATTCATTCGTACAATCTATTCTATTTCATTCGTACGATCCATTCTTACTCATTCGTATGATCCATTCTAATTCATTTGCACGAATATATCCATTCTAATTCATTCGTACGATCCATTCTAATTCCTTCGTACGATCCATTCTAATTCTTTCGCACGATCTATTCTAATTCATTCGCACGATCCATTCTAATTCATTCGTACGATCCATTATAATTCTTTCACACTATCCATTCTAATTCATTCGTACGATCCATTCTAATTCATTCGTGCAATGCATTCTATTTCATTCGTACGATCCATTCTTACTCATTCGTACGATCCATTCTAATTCATTCACACGAATGTATCCATTCGTACGAATGAATTAGAATAGATTGTACGAATGAATTAGAATGGATCGTACGAATGAATTAGAATGGATCGTACGAAGGAATTAGAATGGATCGTACGAAAGAATTAAAATGGATCGTACGAATGAATTAGAAGTGATCGTACGAATGAATTAGAATGGATCGTACGAATGAATTAGAATGGATATATTCGTGCAAATGAATTAGAATGGATCGTATAAATGTATTCGAATGGATCGTATGAGTGAATTAGAATGGATCGTACGAATGAATTAGAATGGATTGTATGAATGAATTAGAATGGATCGTACGAATGAATTAGAATGGATCATACGAATTAATTAGAATGGATCATACGAATGAATTAGAAGGGATCGTACGAATGAATTAGAATGGATCGTACGAATGAATTAGAATGGATACATTCGTGCAAATGAATTAGAATGGATTGTGCGAATGAATAAGAACAGATAGTGCGAATGAATTAGAATGGATCGTAGGAATGAATTAGAATGGATCGTGCGAATGAATTAGAATGGATCGTACGAATGAATTAGAATGGATACTTTTGTGCGAATGAATTAGAATGGATCGTACGAATGAATTAGAATGGATCGTATGAATGAATTAGAATGGATCGTACGAATGAATTAGAATGGATCGTGCGAATGAATTAGAATGGATCGGACGAATGAATTAGAATGGATCGTGTGAAAGAATTAGAATGGATCGTACGAATGAATTAGAATGGATCGTGTGAATGAATTAGAATGGATCGTACGAATGAATTAGAATGGATACATTTGTGCGAATGAATTAGAATGGATCGTATGAATGAATTAGAATGGATCGTATGAATGAATT
This sequence comes from Chamaelirium japonicum, assembly GCA_947650365.1. Classification (NCBI taxonomy): domain Eukaryota; kingdom Viridiplantae; phylum Streptophyta; class Magnoliopsida; order Liliales; family Melanthiaceae; genus Chamaelirium; species Chamaelirium japonicum. Next base: position 471,493 of record CANTAL010000111.1, read on the forward strand.
AGAATGAATCGTATGAATGAATTAGAATGGATCGTGCGAATGAATTAGAATGGATCCTACAAATGAATTAGAATGGATCGTACGAATGAACAAGAATAGATACATTCGTGCGAATGAATTAGAATGGATCATACGAATGAATTAGAATGGATCGTACGAATGAATTAGAATGGATCCTACGAATGAATTAGAATGGATCGTACGAATAAATTAGAATGGATCGTATGAATGGTTTAGAAAGGATACATTCGTGCGAATGAATTAGAATGGATCGGACGAATGAATTAGAATGGATCATACGAATGAATTAGAATGGATCAAATGAATGAATTAGAATGGTTACATTCATGCGAATGAATTAGAATGGATCGTACGAATGGATTAGAATGGATACATTCGTGCGAATGAATTAGAATGGATCATACGAATGAGTAAGAATGGATCGTACGAATGAAATAGAATGGATTGTACGGATGAATTAGAATGGATCGTGCGAATAAATTTGAATGGATCGTACGAATGAATTAGAATGGATCGTGCTAATGAATTAGAATTGATCGTACGAATGAAATAGAATGGATTGTACGAATGATTTAGAATGGATCGTACGAATGAATTAGAATGGATCGTACGAATGATTTAGAATGGATACATTCGTGCGAATGAATTAGAATGGATCATACGAATGAGTAAGAATGGATCGTACGAATGAAATAGAATGGATTGTACGAATGAATTAGAACGGATTCGTATGAATGAATTAGAATGGATACATTCGTGCGAATGAATTAGAATGGATCGTACCAATGAGTAAGAATGGATCGTACGAATGAAATAGAATGGATTGTGCGAATGAATTAGAATGGATCGTACGAATGAATTAGAATGGATCATACGAATGAATTAGAATGGATCGTACGAATGAATTAGAATGGATCGTACAAATGAATTAGAATGGATCGTACGAATGAATTAGAATGGATACATTTGTGCGAATGAATTAGAATGGATCGTACGAATGGATTAGAATGGATCGTACGAATGGATTAGAATGGATACATTCGTGCGAATGAATTAGAATGGATTGTATGAATAAATTAGAATGGATCGTACGATCCATTCGAATTCATTCGCACGATCCATTCTAATTCATTCGTACGATCCATTCTAATTCATTCGTATGATCCATTCTTATTCATTCGCAATCTATTCTAATTCATTCGTACGAATGGATACATTCATGTGAATGAATTAGAATGGATTGTGTGAAAGAAATAGAATGGATCGTACGAATGAAATAGAATGGATCGTACGAATGAATTAGAATGGTTACATTCATGCGAATGAATTAGAATAGATCGTGCGAATGAATTAGAATGGATTCGTACGAATGAATTAGAATGGATACATTCGTGCGAATGAATTAGAATGGATCGTACCAATGAGCAAGAATGGATCGTACGAATGAAATAGAATGGATTGTGCGAATGAATTAGAATGGATCACATGAATGTATCCATTCTAATTCATTCGTACGATCCATTCTAATTCATTCGTATGATCCATTCTAATTAATTCGTATGATCCATTCTAATTCATTCGTACGATCCATTCTAATTCATTCATACAATCCATTCTAATTCATTCGTACGATCCATTCTAATTCACTCATACGATCCATTCTAATACATTCATACGATCCATTCTAATTCATTTGCACGAATATATCCATTCGATTTCATTCGTACGATCCATTCTAATTCCTTCGTACGATCCATTCTAATTCATTCGTACGATCTATTCTAATTCATTCGTACGATCCATTCTAATTCATTCGTACGATCCATTCTAATTCCTTCGTACGGTCCATTCTAATTCATTCGTACGATCCATTCTAATTCATTCGTACAATCTATTCTAATTCATTCGTACGAATGGATACATTCGTGTGAATGAATTAGAATGGATCGTACGAATTAGTAAGAATGGATCGTACGAATGAAATAGAATGGATTGCACGAATGAATTAGAATGGATCGTACGAATGAATTAGAATGGATCGTACGAAGGAATTAGAATGGATCGTACGAATGAATTAGAATGGATCGTACGAATGAATTAGAATAGATCGTACGAATGAATTAGAATGGATCGTACGAAGGAATTAGAATGGATCGTACGAATGAATTAGAATGGATCGTGCTAATGAATTATAATTGATCGAACGAATGAATTAGCATGGATCGTGCTAATGAATTAGAATGGAACGTACGAATGAATTAGAATGGATCGTGTGAAAGAATTAGAATGGATTGTATGAATGAATTAGAATGAATTCGCACGATCCATTCGAATTCATTCGCAGGATCCATTCTAATTCATTCGGACGAATGTATCCATTCTAATTTATTCGTACGATCCATTCTAATTCATTCGTACGATCCATTCTAATTCATTCGTACGATCAATTCTAATTCATTCGTACGATCCATTCTAATTTCATTCGTACGATCCAATCTAATTCATTCGCTCGAATGTATCCATTCGAATCCATTCGTACGATCCATTCTAATCCATTCGTACGATCCATTCTAATTCATTCACATGAATGTAACCATTCTAATTCATTCATTTGATCCATTCTAATTCATTCGTACGATCCATTCTAATTCATTCGTCTGACCCATTCTAATTCATTCGCACGAATGTATCCATTCTAATTCATTCGTACGATCCATTCTAATTCATTCGTATGATCCATTCTAATTCATTCGTAAGATCCATTCTAATTCATTCGTACGATCCATTCTAATTCATTCGCACGAATGTATCCATTCTAGTTCATTCGTACGATCCATTCTAATTCATTCGTACGATCCATTCTAATTCATTCGCACGATCCATTCTAATTCATTCGTACGATCAATTCTAATTCATTCGCACGAATACATCCATTCTAATTCATTCGTACGATCCTGGATTAGAATGGATCGTACGAATGAATTAGAATGATACCTTTGTGCATATGAATTAGAATGGATCGTACGAATGAATTAGAATGGATCATATTAATGAATTAGAATGGATCGTACGAATGAATTAGAATGGATCGTACGAATGAATTAGAATGGATCTTACGAATGGATTAGAATGGATACATTCGTGCAAATGAATTAGAATGGATCGAACGAATGAATTAGAATGGATCATACGAATGAATTAGAATGGATCAAATGAATGAATTAGAATGGTTACATTGATGCGAATGAATTAGAATGGATCGTACGAATGGATTAGAATGGATCGTACGAATGGATTAGAATGGATACATTCCAGCGAATGAATTAGAATGAATCGTACGAATGAAATTAGAATGGATCGTACGAATGAATTAGAATTATCGTATGAATGAATTTGAATGGATCGCACGAATGAATTAGAATGGATCGTGTGAAAGAATTAGAATGGATCGTACGAATGAATTAGAATGGATCGTGCGAATGAATTAGAATGGATCGTACGAATGAATTAGAATGGATCGTGCTAATGAATTAGAATTGATCGAACGAATGAATTGGCATGGATCGTGCATTCGTACGATCCATTCTAATTCATTCGTAAGATCCATTCTAATTCATTCGAACGATCCATTCTAATTCATTCGTACGATCCATTCTAATTCATTCGCACGAATGTATCCATTCTAGTTCATTCGTATGATCCATTCTAATTCATTCGGACGAATGTATCCATTCTAATTTATTCGTACGATCCATTCTAATTCATTCGTACGATCCATTCTAATTCATTCGCACGAATGTATCCATAATGGATCATACGAATGAGTAAGAATGGATCGTATGAATGAAATAGAATGGATTGTGCGAATGAATTAGAATGGACCGTACGAATGAATTAGAATGGATACATTCGTGCGAATGAATTAGAATGGATCGGACGAATGAATTAGAATGGATCGTAAGAATGAATTAGAATGGATCGTACAAATGAATTAGAATGGATCGTACGAATAAATTAGAATGGATACATTCGTCCGAATGAATTAGAATGGATCATATGAATGACTCAGAATGGATCGTACGAATGAAATAGAATAGATTGTACGAATGAATTAGAATGGATCATGCGAATTAATTAGAATGGATCGTACGAATGAATTAGAATTGATCGTACGAATGAATTAGAATGGATCGTGCGAATGAATTAGAATGGATCATACGAAGGAATTAGAATGGATCGTACGAATGAATTAGAATGGATATATTCGTGCAAATGAATTAGAATGGATCGAACGAATGAATTAGAATGGATCGTACAAATGAATTAGAATGGATCATACGAATTAATTAGAATGGATCATACGAATGAATTAGAATAGATCGTACGAATGAATTAGAATGGATCGTACGAATGAACTAGAATGGATCGTACGAATGAACTAGAATGGATACATTCGTGCGAATGAATTAGAATGGATCGTACGAATGAATTAGAATGGATCGTACGATTCATTCTAATTCATTCGTACGATCCATTCTAATACATTCGTATGATTCATGCTAATTCATTCGCACGATCCATTCTAATTCATTCGTACGATCCATTCTTATTCATTCATACGATCCATTCTAATTCATTCGCACAATCCATTCTAATTCATTCGTACAATCCATTCTAATTCATTCATATGATCCATTCTAACTCATTCGGTGGATCCATTCTAATTCATTCGTACGATCCATTCTAATTCATTCCCATGATCCATTCTAATTTATTCGTCCGATCCATTCTAATTCATTCGTACGATCTATTCTAATTCATTCGCACGAATGTAACCATTCTAATTCATTCATACGATTCATTCTAATACATTCGTATGAGCTATTCTAATTCATTCGTACGATCCATTCTAATTCATTCGTACGATCCATTGTAATTCATTCATACAATCCATTTAGATTCATTCGCACAAATGTATCCATTCAAATTCATTTGTACGATCCAGTCTAATTCATTCGTACGATCCATTCTAATTCATTCGCACGAATATATCCATTCTAATTCTTTCTTACGATGCATTCTAATTCATTCGTACGATCCATTCTAATTCATTTGTACGATCCATTCTAATTCATTCGTACGATCCATTCTAATTCATTCGCATGAATGTATCCATTCTAATTCATTCGTACAATCCATTCTATTTCATTCGTACGATCCATTCTTACTCATTCGTATGATCCATTCTAATTCATTCGTATGATCCATTCTAATTCATTCGTACGATCCATTCTAATTCATTCGTACGATCCATTCTAATTCATTCGTACAATCTATTCTATTTCTTTCGTACAATCCATTCTTACTCATTCGTATGATCAATTCTAATTCATTCGGACGAATGTATCCATTCTAATTTATTCATACAATCCATTCTAATTCATTCGTACGATCCATTCTAATTCATTCGTACGATCCATTCTTACTCATTCGTATGATCCATTCTAATTCATTCGTACGATCCATTCTAATTCATTCGTACGATCCATTCTAATTCATTCGCACAATCTATTCTAATTCATTCGTACGATCCATTCTAATTCATTTGTACGATCCATTCTAATTCATTCGCACAAATGTATCCATTCTAATTCATTCGTACGATCCATTCTAATTCATTCGCACGATCCATTCTAATTCATTCGTACGATCCATTCTAATTCATTCGCATGATCTGTTCTTATTCATTCGCACAATCCATTCTAATTCATTCGCACGAATGTATCCATTCTAATTCATTCGTAGGATCCATTCTAATCCATTCGTACGATCCATTCTAATTCATTCGTACGATCCATTCTAATTCATTTGTACGATCCATTCTAATTCATTCGCACGAATGTATCCATTCTAATTCATTCGTACGATCCATTCTAATTCATTTGTACGATCCATTCTAATTCATTCGTACGATCCATTCTAATTCATTCATACGATCTATTCTAATTCATTCATACAATCAATTCTAATTCTTTCACACGATCCATTCTAATTCATTCGTACGATCCATTCTAATTCATTCGCACAATCCATTCTTTTTCATTGGTAAAATCCATTCTTACTCATTCGTATGATCCATTCTAATTCATTCGCACGAATGTATCCATAATGGATCAAACGAATGAGTAAGAATGGATCGTCATTCTAATTCATTCGTATGATCCATTCTAATTCATTTGTATCCATTCTATTTCATTCGCACGATCCATTCTAATTCATTCGTGCAATCTATTCTAATTCATTCGTACGATCCATTCTAATTCATTTGTACGATCCATTCTAATTCATTCGTACGATCCATTCTAATTCATTCGCACGAATGTATCCATTCAAGTTCATTCATACGATCCATTCTGCTTCATTCGTACGATTCGTTCTAATTCACTCATACGATCCATTCTAATTCATTCATACGATCCATTCTAATTCATTTGCACGAATATATCCATTCTAATTCATTCGTACGATCCATTCTAATTCCTTCGTACGATCCATTCTAATTCCTTCGTACGATCCATTCTATTTCATTCGTATGATCCATTCTAATTCCTTCGTACGATCCATTCTAATTCCTTCGTATCCATTCTAATTCACTCATACGATCCATTCTAATTCATTCGTACGATCCATTCTAATTCATTCATACAATCCATTCTAATTCATTCGCACAAATGTATCCATTCTAATCCATTCGTACGATCCATTCTAATCCATTCGTACGATCCATTCTAATTCATTCGCATGAATGTTGTTCGGGGGATTTTTCGCTGGTCCGGGCGGGCTGCCTGCAAGACAAAGAAAAGAGAACGTGAGAACGGTTGGCTCCCTTAGGAGCGCAGACCCTCCGACGCTCAAGTTAGTCACGGTGGCACAACGGCGAGCTGTGATATACCAAAGTGGTAGGGAAAGGGATTTCGAACCTGTACTATGGAGCCTGGGGGTGAGTATTTATAGCAATCGGCGACCTACCGTGCCCCGACACGTGGAGATTCTTCCAGGGCCTTCTAGACCCCCACGTTCTGGCTCGCGTGGGTCTGACAGTCCTTGGTACTCGCACCCTGACATTCTGTCGTCAAGCCTGCCAGGCGGTTTGAGTGGGGGAGGGCATCTTTCTTGTCACGGCCAGGTGGCCATTCTGGAATGTTCAAGTCTGGGAGGTCTCGAACTGATTCGAGCGAGCTTCCGTGGACCACGTTTGTCCACGTAGCTTCCGTGGGGTTTCGACACATGGCATCCTTTCATACATTGTGGGCGACCTCCAATGGGGAGCTAAGGCGAGCTCGCCCTCCATTGCTCCGCCTTCTCTTCCACATCTATCAAGAGTCGGACCTCGCGGGAGCAACCTCTTTAATAAACTGGGGAATTCTGGCGAGCTTGGGCGAGCCCCTGAGCGAGCTTGGACGAGCTCCTGAGCGAGCTTGGGCGAGCTCCTACGCGAGCTAGGGGCGAGCTCCTACACGAGCTAGGGGCGTTTGCGATGTTGGTGTCTTCGTTATGCATGACGGTCTAACTCCCGCTATCACTGCAAGCGAGTTCTCGCGCGGGCTTGGCGAGCTCCTGGGTGAGCTTTAGGCGAGCTCCTGGGCGAGCTCCTGAGCGAGCTCCAGCGAGCTTAGGCGAGCTCCTAAGAGTGCTCTTGGCCTAGGCCCCTTCAGCCCAATGTGGATCTCGCTCCCTGTCAAGGTGATTCGGTGAGCGTGGAGGGGGGGGAGGCGAACCCCAGGGCAGATTTCAGCTACCCCCAACATTACCCCCTCCTGAGGGAGCGACCAAGGAGACTTTGGCGCTTGCTCAGGACTCTTATTGCACACGAAGGTCGAATTGGGAGCTCTAGTCCTTTGCGACCTCCACCTGGGGAGATACGGACACCAACCGTGGGCGGTCTGCGCCGAGAGCTTTGACTGTCAGTATTTCTCAAACGTTGGGTGGGCCACGAGCATCAGCCACGAGCGATCTCCTTTCGATGCGAGCGTGTCACATGCAGTCAGGGTCTGCCTCGAGCGAGCAGCGGGCACCTGCCGCGAGCGGTCTGCGTCGAGAGTTTCGACTCTCAGTACTCCACAAACACCGGGCGGGCCACGAGCGTCAGCCGCGAGCGATCTCCTTCAGGTGCGAGCTTGTCACACGCGGTCAGGGTCTGCCTCGGGCGAGCTTGGGTACCAGCCGTGGGTGGTCTGCGTCGAGAGCTTTGACTGTCAGTATTTCACAAATGCTGGGCGGGTCGGGAGTGTCAGCCACGAGCGATCTCCTTCCGGTGCAAGCTTGTCACACGCGGTCAGGGTCTGCCTCGGGCGAGCTGCGGGCATCTGCCGTGTGCGGTCTGCGCCGAGAGCTTTGACTGCCAGTACCCCACAAACGTCGGGCGGGCCGGGAGCGTCAACCGCGAGCGATCTCCTTCCGGTGCGAGCTCGTCACACACGGTCAGGGTCTGCCTCGAGCGAGCTAAGGGCGTCTGCCGCGAGCGGTCTGCATCGAGAGTTTTGACTCTCAGTATTTCACAAACGTCGGGCGGGCCGGGAGCATCAGCCACGAGCGATCTCCTTCCGGTGCGAGCTTATCACACGAGGTCAGGGTCTGCCTCGGGCGAGCTGCGGGCATCTGCCGTGTGCGGTCTGCGCCGAGAGCTTTGACTGCCAGTACCCCACAAACGTCGGGCGGGCCGGGAGCGTCAGCCGCGAGCGATCTCCTTCCGGTGCGAGCTCGTCACACGCGGTCAGGGTCTGCCTCGAGCGAGCTGCGGGCGTCTGCCGCGAGCGGTCTGCGTCGAGAGTTTTGACTCTCAGTACTCCACAAACGTCGGGCGGGCCGCGAGCGTCAACCGCGAGCGATCTCCTTCCGGTGCGAGCTCGTCACACGCGGTCAGGGTCTGCCTCGAGCGAGCTGCGGGCGCCTGCTGTGTGCGGTCTGCGCCGAGAGCTTTGACTGCCAGTACCCCACAAACGTTGGGCGGGCCGGGAGCGTCAGCCGTGAGCGATCTCCTTCCGGTGCGAGCTCGTCACACGCGGTCAGGGTCTGCCTCGAGCGAGCTGCGGGCGTCTACCGCGAGCGGTCTGCGTCGAGAGTTTTGACTCTCAGTACTCCACAAACGTCGGGCGGGCCGCGAGCGTCAGCCGCGAGCGATCTCCTTCCGGTGCGAGCTCGTCACACGCAGTCAGGGTCTGCCTCGAGCGAGCTGCGGGCGCCTGCCGCGAGCGGTCTGCGTCGAGAGTTTTGCCGCGTCTGCCCGTGATGTCACGTGGTCGCTCAAGGAGCTAAGCTACGTGGCATCAGGCCGCGTGAGGTGTCTCCGCCGCGTCTGCCCGTGATGTCACCAGGTCACTCAACGAGCTAAGCTGCGTGGTATCAGGCCGCGTGTGGGGTTTCCCCGACGATCCGAGGATCATACCCCGGACGAAGTAGCTAAATCGATTAAAAATAAACGACATCGCAAAAAGATCGATATGCATGAAAGCTCGATATGTGCGAAATAGTGGGGCCCTATAGCTTGACAAAAATACAAATCGATAGAAATCGAACCAAAACAGAGCGTAAGGGCCAAAGGGTGGAAGTTCAACGAGCGATGAAAGAATCAAAAAGCTAGCTACCCCCTGACCGGTTAAGGATCCTCAGAACCTCGGTTTAGCGCGGACTGCCCCGGGAAGCTCAAGGTCACCCATTGGCTGCCTCTGAGGATCCCGGTCTTGCTTTAAGTCCGCACAACGGCGGACTGCCCCGGGATGCTCAAGGTCGCTCACTGGCTGCCTCTGAGGATCCCGGTCTTGCTTTAAGTCCGCACAACGGCGGACTGCCCCGGGAAGCTCAAGGTCGCCCACTGGCTGCCTCTGAGGATCCCGGTCTTGCTTTAAGTCCGCACAACGGTGGACTGCCCCGGGAAACTCAAGGTCGCCCACTGGCTGCCTCTGAGGATCCCGGTCTTGCTTTAAGTCCATGCAACGATGGACTGTTCTTTGAGGACGCTGCACGTGAGCTGATCACGTGCGAGCTGTTCGCTGTAGATTACTATCGAGCACAGATTTGAACTAGTCCAAACACACTATCGCACAAAATGGTTTACAAGAGGGCGCCTACGCGCAAGGTAGGAGGCTGCTGCTGCTCGGCCATCTTCCCTCGACGATCCAGTACCACATCTTCAAGCTTAATGTGTTGTTGGACCAAGGCAAAGAGCTCGATCATGGTGCGGGGATCAGAAATGACTATCGCATCATGAAGCTCACCTCCCTCGGGGAGCACGCTCCGAAAGGCACTCACGGCCGTCCGGTCTCGGCCTGCTGAGTCCTCAAGAGCGAGATAGGCGTTCCGGAATCGCATCGAGAAGCACCGGAGGGTCTCTCTTGCGCCCATGGTAAGACCGAACAATGATTCGATCTGTTTCGGAAGTCGCCGATTGCACCGGTACTGTTCCAGGAACAGCCCGGATAGAGCAGTGAAGCTCGGGACCGAGCCCGGAGGTAACTTATGAAACCAGTCGAGGGCCGAACCCGCCAAGATACTCGGGAAGGCGCGGCACAGAACGTGGTCCTGATCCCGAAAGAATAACAACTTTCGGTAGGCCAAGAGGTGGTCCACGGGGTCTTGCGACCCGTTGAACAAAACAAACTTTGGTGGGGTCCAGTGCTGAGGGAAACCTCCCTGATGAACCTCGTTGGTGAAGGGCGAGCTCCCTCCCCAGACGGCGAGCTCTTCAAAGAGGTCGACGGGCGTGCTAAGTAGCTGCCAGCGCTCGGGGTGATTTCCCAAAGACAGCTGCGCAGGTACCAAGCAATCATGCACGCTTCCTTGAAACCGGTTTGCAGCCTTGCTACGGTTGTACTTGGGGACGACGTCCTCTGACTCGCCCGAGTCCGCACCGGGGCTTCGTCGGCGAGGAGGGGCCATCGGCAGGGTTGGCTTGTTGCTGGAGCGCTGGGTGCCGAGTCGCTGCGGCCGCTCGAGCGCGGTCCCTCTCGTCCGGCGCGCCACCGCGTCCTCCACAGGGGGCTCCTGCTGGGATGCCAGCCATGTGGGCACCATAGTGGGCTGATGCGATGCTGGGACAAGGGGAGATCGCACAGGGGAAACAACCCCCGCCGACATTCCTGGATGCTGGGACGGGATTACTGACTCTTCCCTCCGCGGGGTGAGCCCGGGGGAGAGATCAGTGATCCGGCTCGTCGTCGGAACCTGGCGCAGTCGCACTATCTCGCCCACCATGGCCCGCTGAGTGGCCAACACCTTCAAAAGGAGATGACCGTTGAGCAGGACAGGGGGTTGTGATGCCTCAGTGAGCAGCTCGCTTTGTGCAGACTCGGCGGGGGCTTTCACCCGTTTCTGCCTCCGCGTGACCGGAGCCATCCGGGTGTCTGGAGAAGCACGGCTTTCAACCGCGTGGTCGTGGGTGTTCTCGCAGGAACCAGTCGATAGATCCCACAGACGGCGCCAAATGTTCGGGGGATTTTTCACTGGTCCGGGCGGGCTGCCTGCAAGACAAAGAAAAGAGAACGTGAGAACGGCTGGCTCCCTTAGGAGCACAGACCCTTCGACGCTCAAGTCAGTCACGGTGGCACAACGGCGAGCTATGATATACCAAAGTGGTAGGGAAAGGGATTTCGAACCTGTACTATGGAGCCTGGGGGTGAGTATTTATAGCAATCGGCGACCTACCGTGCCCCGACACGTGGAGATTCTTCCAGGGCCTTCTAGACCCCCACGTTTTGGCTCGCATGGGTCTGACAGTCCTTGGTACTCGCACCCTGACATTCTGTCGTCAAGCCTGCCAGGCGGTTTGAGTGGGGGAGGGCATCTTTCTTGTCACGGCCAGGTGGCCATTCTGGAATGTTCAAGTCTGGGAGGTCTCGAACTGATTCGAGCGAGCTTCCGTGGACCACGTTTGTCCACGTAGCTTCCGTGGGGTTTCGACACATGGCATCCTTTCATACATTGTGGGCGACCTCCAATGGGGAGCTAAGGCGAGCTCGCCCTCCATTGCTCCGCTTCTCTTCCACATCTATCAAGAGTCGGACCTCGCGGGAGCAACCTCTTCGATAAACTAGGGAATTCTGGCGAGCTTGGGCGAGCCCCTGAGCGAGCTTGGATGAGCTCCTGAGCGAGCTTGGGCGAGCTCCTGCGCGAGCTAGGGGCGAGCTCCTGCACGAGCTAGGGGCGTTTGCGATGCCGGTGTCTTCGTTATGCATGACGGTCTAACTCCCGCTATCACTGCAAGCGAGTTCTCGCGCGGGCTTGGCGAGCTCCTGGGTGAGCTTTAGGCGAGCTCCTGGGCGAGCTCCTGGGCGAGCTCCTGAGCGAGCTCCAGCGAGCTTAGGCGAGCTCCTAAGAGTGCTCTTGGCCTAGGCCCCTTCAGCCCAATGTGGATCTCGCTCCCTGTCAAGGAGATTCGGTGAGCGCGGAGGGGGGGGAGGCGAACCCCAGGGCAGATTTCAGCTACCCCCAACAAATGCTACCATTCTAATTCATTCATTTGATCCATGCTAATTCATTCGTACGATCCATTCTAATTCATTCGTCCGATCCATTCTAATTTATTCGCACGAATGTATCCATTCTAATTCATTCGTACAATCCATTCTAATTCGTTCGTACGATCCATTCTAATTCATTCGTAAGATCTATTCTAATTCATTCGTACGATCCATTCTAATTCATTCGTACGAATGTATCCATTCTAGTTCATTCATACGATCCATTCTAGTTCATTCGTACGATCCATTCTAATTCATTCGTACGATCCATTCTAATTCATTCCTATGATCCATTCTAATTAATTCGTATGATCCATTCTAATTCATTCGTACGATCCATTCTAATTCATTCATACAATCCATTCTAATTCATTCGCACGAATGTATCCATTCTAATTAATTTGTACGATCCATTCTAATTCATTCGTATGATCCATTCTTATTCATTCGCATGATCCAGTCTAATGGATTCGCACGATCCTTTCTAATTCATTCGCACGAATGTATCCATTCTAATTCATTCGTATGATCCATTCTAATTCATTAATATGATCCATTCTAATTCATTCGTATGATCCATTCTAATTCATATGCACAAAGGTATCCATTCTAATCCATTCGTAGGATCCATTCTAATCCATTCGTACGATCCATTCTAATTCATTCGTACGATCCATTCTAATTAATTCGCTCGAATGTATCCATTCTAATCCATTCGTACGATCCATTCTAATCCATTCGTACGATCCATTCTAATTCATTCGCATGAATGTAACCATTCTAATTCATTCATTTGAATTAGAATGGATCAAATGAATGAATTAGAATGGATCATGCGAATGAATTAGAATGGATTGGACGAATGAATTAGAATGGATCGTACGAATGAATTAGAATGGATCAAATGAATGAATTAGAATGGTTACATTCATGCGAATGAATTGGAATGGATCGTACGAATGGATACCTTTGTGCATATGAATTAGAATGGATCGTACGAATGAATTAGAATGGATCATATTAATGAATTAGAATTGATCGTACGAATGAATTAGAATAGATACATTCGTGCTCGATCCATTCTAATTCATTCACACGAATGTATCCATTCTAATTCATTCGTAAGATCCATTCTAATTCATTCGTACGATCTATTCTAATTCATTCATACAATCCATTCTAATTCTTTCACATGATCGTACGATCCATTCTAATTCATTCACACGAATGTATCCATTCGTACGAATGAATTAGAATAGATTGTACGAATGAATTAGAATGGATCGTACGAATGAATTAGAATGGATCCTACGAAGGAATTAGAATAGATCGTACGAATGAATTAGAATGGATCGTACGAATGAATTAGAATAGATCGTACGAATGAATTAGAATGGATCGTACGAAGGAATTAGAATGAATCGTACGAATGAATTAGAATGGATATATTCGTGCAAATGAATTAGAATGGATCGTATGAATGTATTAGAATGGATCGTATGAGTGAATTAGAATGGATCGTACGAATGAATTAGAATGGATCATATGAATGAATTAGAATGGATACATTCGTGCGAATGAATTAGAATGGATTGTGCGAATGAATAAGAACAGATCGTGCGAATGAATTAGAATGGATCGTACGAATGAATTAGAATGGATCGTGCGAATGAATTAGAATGGATCGTACGAATGAATTAGAATGGATACATTTGTGCGAATGAATTAGAATGGATCGTACGAATGAATTAGACTGGATCGTATGAATGAATTAGAATGGATCGTACGAATGAGTAAGAATGGATCGTACGAATGAAATAGAATGGATTGCACGAATGAATTTGAATGGATCGTACGAATGAATTAGAATGGATCGTGTGAAAGAATTAGATTGGATTGTATGAATGAATTAGAATGGATCGTACGAATGAATTAGAATGGATCGTACGAATAAATTAGAATGGATCGTACGAATGAATTAGAATGGATCGTACGAATGAATTAGAATAGATCGTACGAATGAATTAGAATGGATCGTACGAAGGAATTAGAGTAGATCGTACGAATGAATTAGAATGGATATATTCGTGCAAATGAATTAGAATGGATCGTATGAATGTATTAGAATGGATCGTATGAGTGAATTAGAATGGATCGTACGAATGAATTAGAATGGATCGTATGAATGAATTAGAATGGATATATTCGTGCGAAGGAATTAGAATGGATCATGCGAATCAATTAGACTGGATCGTGCGAATGAATAAGAATAGATTATACGAATGAATTAGAATGGATCGTACGAATTAATTAGAATGGATACATTCGTGCGAATGAATTAGACTGGATTGTATGAATGAATTAGAATGGATCGTACGAATGAATTAGAATGGATCATATGAATTAATTAGAATGGATCATACGAATGAATTAGACTGGATCGTACGAATGAATTAGAATGGATCGTACGAATGAATTAGAATGGATACATTCGTGCGAATGAATTAGAATGGATTGTGCGAATGAATAAGAACAGATCGTGCGAATGAATTAGAATGGATCGTACGAATGAATTAGAATTGATCGTGCGAATGAATTAGAATGGATCGTACGAATGAATTAGAATGGATACATTTGTGCGAATGAATTAGAATGGATCGTTCGAATGAATTAGAATGGATCATATGAATGAATTAGAATGGATCGTACGAATGAATTAGAATGGATCGTGCGAATGAATTAGAATGGATCGTACGAATGAATTAGAATGGATCGTACGAATGAACTAGAATGGATACATTCGTGCAAATGAATTAGAATGGATCGTATGAATGAATTAGAATGGATCGTATGAATGAATTAGAATGGATCTTACGAATGAATTAGAATGGATCGTACGAATGAATTAGAATGGATCGTACGAATGAATTAGAATGGATACATTCGTGCGAATGAATTAGAATGGATCGGACGAATGAATTAGAATGGATCGTACGAATGAATTAGAATAGATCGTACGAAGGAATTAGAATGGATCATACGAACAAATTAGAATGGATACATTCGTCCAAATGAATTAGAATGGATCATACGAATGAGTAAGAATGGATCGTACGAATGAAATAGAATAGATTGTACGAATGAATTAGAATGGATCCTACGAATGAATTAGAATGGATCGTGTGAAAGAATTAGAATGGATTGTATGAATGAATTAGAATGGATCGTATGAATGAATTAGAATGGATCGTGCGAATGAATTCGAATGGATCGTACGAATTCATTCTAATTCATTCATACAATCCATTCTAATTCTTTCACACGATCCATTCTAATTCATTCGTACGTTCCATTCTAATTCATAAGCACGATCCATGCTAATTCATTCGTTTGATCAATTCTAATTCATTAGCACGATCCATTCTAATTCATTCGTACGATCCATTCTAATTCATTCGCACGATCCATTCTAATTCATTCATAGGATCCATTCTAATTCATTCATACGATCTATTCTAATTCTTTCGCACGAATGTATCCATTCTAATTCATTCGCACGAATGTATCCATTCTAATTAATTCGTACGATCCATTCTAATTCATTCGTACGATCCATTCTAATTCATTCGTACGATCCATTCTAATTCATTCATACGATCCATTCTAATTCATTCATACAATCCATTCTAATTCTTTCACACAATCCATTCTAATTCATTCGTACGATCCATTCTAATTCATTCGCACAATCCATTCTATTTCATTCGTACGATCCATTCTTACTTATTAGTACGATCCATTCTAATTCATTCGCACGAATGTATCCATTCTAATTCATTCGTACGAATCCATTCTAATTCATTCGTACAATCTATTCTAATTCATTCGTACGATCCATTCTTACTCATTCGTATGATCCATTCTAATTCATTCGGACGAATGTATCCATTCTAATTTATTCGTACGATCCATTCTAATTCATTCGTACGATCCATTCTAATTCATTCGTACGATCCATTCTAATTCATTCGTCTGATCTATTCTAATTCATTCGCACGAATGTATCTATTCTAATTCATTCGTACAATCCATTCTAATTCATTCGTAAGATCCATTCTAATTCATTCATATGATCCATTCTAATTCATTCGTACGATCCATTCTAATTCATTCGCACGAATGTATCCATTCTAGTTCATTCATACGATCCATTCTAATTCATTCGTTCGATCCATTCTAAGAATGGATCCTACGAATGAATTAGAATAGATCGTGTGAAAGAATTAGAATGGACTGTATGAATGAATTAGAATGAATTCGTACGATCCATTCGAATTCATTCGCACGATCCATTCTAATTCATTCATACGATCCATTCTAATTCATTCATACAATCCATTCTAATTCTTTCACATGATCCATTCTAATTCATTCGTAGGATCCATTCTAATTCATTCGTACAATCTATTCTATTTCATTCGTACGATCCATTCTTACTCATTCGTATGATCCATTCTAATTCATTCGGACGAATGTATCTATTCTAATTTATTCGTACGATCCATTCTAATTCATTCGTACGATCCATTCTAATTCATTCGTACGATCCATTCTAATTCATTCGTCCTTTCCATTCTAATTCATTCGCACGAATGTACCCATTCTAATTCATTCGTACGATCCATTCTAATTCATTCGTACGATCCATTCTAATTCATTCGTAAGATCCATTCTAATTCATTCGCACGATCCATTCTAATTCATTCGCACGAATGTATCCATTCTAATTCATTCGTACGATCCATTCTAATTCATTAATATGATCCATTCTAATTCATTCGTACGATCCATTCTAATTCATATGCACAAAGGCATCCATTATAATCCATTCGTAGGATCCATTCTAATCCATTCGTACGAGCCATTCTAATTCATTCGTACGATCCATTCTAATTCATTCGCTCGAATGTATCTATTCTAATCTATTCGTACGATCCATTCTAATTCATTAGCATGAATGTAACCATTCTAATTCATTCATTTGATCTATTCTAATTCATTCGTACGATCCATTCTAATTCATTCGTCCGATCCATTCTAATTCATTCGCACGAATGTATCCATTCTAATTCATTCGTACGATCCATTCTAATTCATTCGTAAGATCCATTCTAATTCATTCGTACGATCCATTCTAATTCATTCGTACGATCCATTCTAATTCATTCGCACGAATGTATCCATTCTAGTTCATTCGTACGATCCATTCTAATTCATTCGTACGATCCATTCTAATTCATTCGCACGATCCATTCTAATTCATTCGTACGATTAATTCTAATTCATTCGCATGAATGTATCCATTCAAATTCATTCGTACGATCCTGAATTAGAATGGATCGTACGAATGAATTAGAATGGATACCTTTGTGCATATGAATTAGAATGGATCGTACGAATGAATTAGAATGGATCATATTAATGAATTAGAATGGATCTTACGAATGAATTAGAATGGATACATTCGTGCGAATGAATTAGAATAGATCGTGCACGAATGTATCCATTCTAATTCATTCGTACGATCCATTCTAATTCATTAATATGATCCATTCTAATTCATTCGTACGATCCATTCTAATTCATATGCACAAAGGTATCCATTCTAATCCATTCGTAGGATCCATTCTAATCCATTCGTACGATCCATTCTAATTCATTCGTACGATCCATTCTAATTCATTCGCACGATCCATTCTAATTCATTCGCACGAATGTATCCATTCTAATTCATTTGCACGATTCATTCTAATTCATTCCTATGATCTATTCTAATTCATTCGTACGATCCATTCTAATTCATTCTAATTCATTCGTACGATCCATTCTCCGATCCATTCAAATTCATTCGTATATTCCATTCTAAGTCATTAGCACGATCCATGCTAATGAATTAGAATGGATCGTACGATCCAATCTAATTCATTCATATGATCCATTCTTACTCATTCGTATGATCCATTCTAACTCAATCGTACGATCCATTCTAATTCATTCGTACGATCCATTCTAATTCCTTTGTACGATCCATTCTAATTCATTTGTACGATCCATTCTATTTCATTCGTACGATCCATTCTAATTCCTTCGCATGATCCATTCTAATTCATTCGTACGATCCATTCTAATTCATTCGCGCAATCTATTCTAATTCATTCGTATGATCCATTCTAATTCATTCGTACGATCCATTCTAATTCATTCATACAATCCATTCTAATTTATTCGCACGAATGTATCCATTCTAATTCATTCGTACGATCCATTCTAATTCATTCGCACAATCTATTCTAATTCATTCATACGATCCATTCTAAATTCATTCGCACGAATGTATCCATTCTAATTCATTCATACGATCCATTCTACTTCATTCGTACTATCCGTTCTAATTCACTCATACGATCCATTCTAATTCATTCATACGATCCATTCTAATTCATTTGCACGAATATATCCATTCTAATTCATTCGTACGATCCATTCTAATTCCTTCGTACGATCCATTCTAATTCCTTCGTACGATCCATTCTATTTCATTCGTATGATCCATTCTAATTCCTTCATACGATCCATTCTGATTCCTTCGTATCCATTTTAATTCACTCATACGATCCATTCTAATTCATTCGTACGATCCATTCTAATTCATTCATACAATCCATTCTAATTCATTCGCACGAATGTATCCATTCTAATTCATTCGTACGATCAGTTCTAATTCATTCACAAAATCTATTCTAATTCATTCATACGATCCATTCTAATTCATTCACACGAATGTATCCATTCTAATTCATTCATACGATCCATTTTAATTCATTCGTACGATCCATTCTAATTCACTCATACGATCCATTCTAATACATTCATACGATCCATTCTAATTCATTTGCACGAATATATCCATTCTAATTCATTCGTACGATCCATTCTAATTCCTTCGTATGATCCATTCTAATTCATTCGTACGATCTATTCTAATTCATTCGTACGATCCATTCTAATTCATTCGTACGATCCATTCTAATTCATTCATACAATCCATTCTAATTCTTTCACACGATCCATTCTAATTCATTCGTACGATCCATTCTAATTCATTCGTGCAATCCATTCTATTTCATTCGTACGATCCAATCTTACTCATTCGTATGATCCATTCTAATTCATTCACACGAATGTATCCATTCGTACGAATGAATTAGAATAGATTGTCCGAATGAATTAAAATGGATCGTACGAATGAATTAGAATGGATCGTACGAATGAATTAGAATAGATCGTACGAATGAGTTAGAATGGATCGTACGAAGGAATTAGAATGGATCGTACGAATGAATTAGAATGTATATATTCGTGCAAATGAATTAGAATGGATCATATGAATGTAATACAATGGATCGTATGAGTGAATTAGAATGGATCGTACGAATGAATTAGAATGGATTATATGAATGAATTAGAATGGATCGTACGAATGAATTAGAATGGATCATACGAATTAATTAGAATGGACCATACGAATGAATTAGAATGGATCGTACGAATGAATTAGAATGGATACATTCGTGCGAATGAATTAGAATGGATTGTGCGAATGAATAAGAACAGATCGTGCGAATGAATTAGAATGGATCGTACGAATGAATTAGAATGGATCGTGCGAATGAATTAGAATGGATCATACGAATGAATTAGAATGGATACATTTGTGCGAATGAATTAGAATGGATCGTAAGAATGAATTAGAATGGATACATTTGTGCGAATGAATTAGAATGGATCGTACGAATGAATTAGAATGGATCGTATGAATGAATTAGAATGGATCGTACGAATGAATTAGAATGGATCGTGCGAATGAATTAGAATGGATCGTATGAATGAATTAGAATGGATCGTGCGAATGAATTAGAATGGATCGTACGAATGAATTAGAATGGATCGTGTGAAAGAATTAGAATGGATCGTACGAATGAATTAGAATGGATCGTGCGAATGAATTAGAATTGATCGTACGAATGAATTAGAATTGATACATTTGTGCGAATGAATTAGAATGGATCGTACGAATGAATTAGAATGGATCGTATGAATGAATTAGAATGGATCGTACGAATGAATTAGAATGGATCGTGCGAATGAATGAGAATGGATCGTACGAATGAATTCGAATGGATCGTACGAATGAACTAGAATGGATACATTCGTGCGAATGAATTAGAATGGATCGTACGAATGAATTAGAATGAATCGTACGAATGAATTAGAATGGATCTTACGAATGAATTAGAATGGATCGTACGAATGAATTAGAATGGATCGTACGAATGAATTAGAATGGATCTTACGAATGAATTAGAATAGATCGTACGAATAAATTAGAATGGATCGTAAGAATGGTTTAGAATGGATACATTCGTGCGAATGAATTAGAATGGATCAGACGAATAAATTAGAATGGATCGTACGAATGAATTAGAATGGATCAAATGAATGAATTAGAATGGTTACATTCATGCAAATGAATTAGAATGGATCGTACGAATGGATTAGAATGGATCGTACGAATGGATTAGAATGGATACATTCGTGCGAATGAATTAGAATGGATCATACGAATGAGTAAGAAAGGATCGTACGAATGAAATAGAATGGATTATACGAATGAATTAGAATGGATCGTGCGAATGAATTTGAATGGATCGTACGAATGAATTAGAATGGATCGTGCTAATGAATTAGAATTGATCGTACGAATGAAATAGAATGGATTGTATGAATGATTTAGAATGGATCGTACGAATGAATTAGAATGGATCGTACGAATGATTTAGAATGGATACATTCGTGCGAATGAATTAGAATGGATCATACGAATAAGTAAGAATGGATCGTACGAATGAAATAGAATGGATTGTACAAATGAATTAGAATGGATTCGTACGAATGAATTAGAATGGATACATTCGTGCGAATGAATTAGAATGGATCGTACCAATAAGTAAGAATGGATCGTACGAATGAAATAGAATTGATTGTGCGAATGAATTAGAATGGATCGTACGAATGAATTAGAATGGATCGTGTGAAAGAATTAGAATGGATTGTATGAATGAATAAGAATAGATCGTATGAATGAATTAGAATGGATCGTACGAATGAATTAGAATGGATCATACGAATGAATTAGAATAGATCGTACGAATAAATTAGAATGGATGCATTCGTGCGAATGAATTAGAATGGATACATTCGTGCGAAAGAATTAGAATAGATCGTATGAATGAATTAGAATGGATCATATGAATGAATTAGAATGGATCGTGCGAATGAATTAGAATGGATCGTACGAATGAATTAGAATGGATCGTGCTAATGAATTAGAATTGATCGAATGAATTAGCATGGATCGTGCTTATGAATTAGAATGGAACGTACGAATGAATTAGAATGGATCGTGTGAAAGAATTAGAATGGATTGTATGAATGAATTAGAATGAATTCGTACGATCCATTCGAATTCATTCGCACGATCCATTCTAATTCATTCATACGATCCATTCTAATTCATTCATACAATCCATTCTAATTTTTTCACACGATCCATTCTAATTCATTCGTAGGATCCATTCTAATTCATTCGTACAATCTATTCTATTTCATTCGTACGATCCATTCTTACTCATTTGTATGATCCATTCTAATTCAATCGGACGAATGTATCCATTCTAATTTATTCGTACGATCCATTCTAATTCATTCGTACAATCCATTCTAATTCATTCGTACGATCCATTCTTACTCATTCGTATGATCCATTCTAATTCATTCGTACGATCCATTCTAATTCATTCGTACGATCGATTCTAATTCATTCGCACTATCCATTCTAATTCATTCGTACGATCCATTCTAATTCATTCGTATGATCCATTCTAATTTATTCGTTCAAATATATCCATTCTAATTCATTCGTACGATCCATTCTAATTCATTCGCACGATCCATTCTAATTCATTCGCACGAATGTATCCATTCTAATTTATTTGCACGATCCATTCTAATTCATTCCTATGATCTTTTCTAATTCATTCGTACGATCCATTCTAATTCATTCTAATTCATTCGTACGATCCATTCTACGATCCATTCTAATTCATTTGTATATTCCATTCTACGATCCATTCGTACGATCCATTCTACGATCCATTCTAATCCATTCTACGATCCATTCTAATTCATTCGTACGATCCAATCTAATTCATTCATACGATCCATTCTTACTCATTTGTATGATTCATTCTAATTCAATCGTATGATCCATTCTAATTCATTCGTACGATCCATTCTAATTCCTTCGTACGATCCATTCTAATTCATTCGTACGATCCATTCTAATTCATTCGTACGATTCATTCTAATTCCTTCGTACGATCTATTCTAATTCATTCGTACGATCCATTCTAATTCATTCGCGCAATCTATTCTAATTCATTCGTACGATCCATTCTAATTCATTCATACGATTCATTTAATTCATTCATACAATGCATTCTAATTTATTCGCACGAATGTATCCATTCTAATTCATTCGTACGATCCATTCTAATTCATTCGCACAATCTATTCTAATTCATTCATACGATCCATTCTAATTCATTCGCACGAATGTATCCATTCTAATTCATTCTTAGGATCCATTATACTTCATTCGTCCTATCCGTTCTAATTCACTCATACGATCCATTCTAATTCATTCATACGATCCATTCTAATTCATTTGCACGAATATATCCATTCTAATTCATTCGTACGATCCATTCTAATTCCTTCGTACGATCCATTCTAATTCCTTCGTACGATTCATTCTAATTCCTTTGTATGATCCATTCTGTTTCATTCGTATGATCCATTCTAATTCCTTTGTATCCATTCTAATTCACTCATACGATCCATTCTAATTCATACGTACGATCCATTCTAATTCATTCATACAATCCATTCTAATTCTTTCACACGATCCATTCTAATTCATTCGTACGATCCATTCTAATTCATTCGCACAATCCATTCTATTTCATTCGTACGATCCATTCTTACTCATTCGTATGACCCATTCTAATTCATTCGCACGAATGTATCCATAATGGATCATACGAATGAGTAAGAATGGATCGTACGAATGAAATAGAATGGATTGTGCGAATGAATTAGAATGGACCGTACAAATGAATTAGAATGGATACATTCGTGCGAATGAATTAGAATGGATCAGACGAATGAATTAGAATGGATCGTACGAATGAATTAGAATGGATCGTACGAATAAATTAGAATGGATACATTCGTCCGAATGAATTAGAATGGATCATACGAATGAGTAAGAATAGATCGTACGAATGATATAGCATAGATTGTACGAATGAATTAGAATGGATTCGTACGAATGAATTAGAATGGATACATTCGTGCGAATGAATTAGAATGGATCGTACCAATGAGTAAGAATGGATCGTACGAATGAAATAGAATGGATTGTGCGAATGAATTAGAATGGATCGTACGAATGAATTAGATTGGATCGTGTGAAAGAATTAGAATGGATTGTATGAATGAATTAGAATAAATCGTATGAATGAATTAGAATAGATCGTACGAATGAATTAGAATGGATCGTACGAATGAATTAGAATGGATACATTCGTGCGAATGAATTAGAATGGATACATTCGTGCGAAAGAATTAGAATAGATCGTATGAATGAATTAGAATGGATCCTATGAATGAATTAGAATGGATCGTGCGAATGAATTAGAATGGATCGTACGAATGAATTAGAATGGATCGTGCTAATGAATTAGAATTGATTGAATGAATGAATTAGCATGGATCGTGCTAATGAATTAGAATGGAACGTACGAATGAATTAGAATGGATCGTGTGAAAGAATTAGAATGGATTGTATGAATGAATTAGAATGAATTCGTACGATCCATTCGAATATATTCACACGATCTATTCTAATTCGTTCATACGATCCATTCTAATTCATTCATACAATCCATTCTAATTCTTTCACACGATCCATTCTAATTCATTCGTATGATCCATTCTAATTCATTCGTACAATCTATTCTATTTCATTCGTACGATCCATTCTTACTCATTCGTATGATCTATTCTAATTCATTCGGACGAATGTATCCATTCTAATTTATTCGTACGATCCATTCTAATTCATTCGTACGATCCATTCAAATTCATTCGTACGATCCATTCTAATTCATTCGTCCGATCCATTCTAATTCGTTCGCACGAATGTATCCATTCTAATTCATTCGTACGATCCATTCTAATTCATTCGTACGATCCATTCTAATTCATTCGTAAGATCCATTCTAATTCATTCGTACGATCCATTCTAATTCATTCGCACGAATGTATCCATTCTAGTTCATTCGTACGATCCATTCTAATTCATTCATATGATCCATTCAAATTCATTCGCACGATCCATCCTAATTCATTCGTACGATCCATTCTAATTCATTCATACGATCCATTCTAATTCATTCGTACGATCCATTCTAATTCATTCGCATAAATGTATCCATTCTAATTCATTCTTACGATCCATTCTAATTCATTCGCACGATCCATTCTAATTCATTTGTACGATCCATTCTAATTCATTCGCACGATCTGTTCTTATTCATTCGCACAATCCATTCTAATTCATTCGCACGAATGTATCCATTCTAATTCATTCGTACGATGCATTCTAATTCATTCGTACGATCCATTCTAATTCATTCGTAAGATCCATTCTAATTCATTCGTACGATCCATTCTAATTCATTCGCACGAATGTACCCATTCTAGTTCATTCGTACGATCCATTCTAATTCATTCGTACGATCCATTCTAATTCATTCGCACGATCCATTCTAATTCATTCGTACAATCTATTTAATTTGATTCGTACGATCCATTCTTACTCATTCGTATGATCCATTCTAATTTATTCGGACGAATGTATCCATTCTAATTTATTCGTGCGAACCCTTCTAATTCATTCGTACGATCCATTCTAATTTATTCGTACGATCCATTCTAATTCATTCGTCCGATCCATTCTAATTCATTCGCACGAATGTATCCATTCTAATTCATTCGTACGGTCCATTCTAATTCATTCGCACAATCCATTCTATTTCATTCGTACGATCCATTCTTACTCATTTGTATGATCCATTATGGATACATTCGTGCGAATGAATTAGAATGGATCATACGAATGAGTAAGAATGGATCGTACGAATGAAATAGAATGGATTGTGCGAATGAATTAGAATGGATTGTACGAATGAATTAGAATGGATCTTGTGAAAGAATTAGAATGGATTGTATGAATGAATTAGAATAGATCGTATGAATGAATTAGAATGGATCGTACGAATGAATTAGAATGGATCGTACGAATGAACTAGAATGGATACATTCGTGCGAATGAATAAGAATGGATCGTACGAATGAATTAGAATGGATCATACGAATGAATTAGAATGGATCTTACGAATGAATTAGAATGGATCGTACGAATGCACGATCCATGCGAATGAATTAGAATAGATCGTACGAATGAACTAGAATGGATACATTCGTGCGAATAAATTAGAATGGATCGTACGAATGAATTAGAATGGATCGTATGAATGAATTAGAATGGATCGTACGAATGAATTAGAATAGATCGTACGAATGAATTAGAATGGATCGTACGAATGAATTAGAATGGATACATTCGTGCGAATCAATTAGAATGGATACATTCGTGCGAAAGAATTAGAATAGATCGTATGAATGAATTAGAATGGATCCTATGAATGAATTAGAATTGATCGTGCGAATGAATTAGAATGGATCGTACGAATGAATTAGATTGGATCGTGCTAATGAATTAGAATTGATCGAACGAATGAATTAGAATGGATACATTCGTGCGAATGAATTAGAATGGATCGGACGAATGAATTAGAATGGATCGTACGAATGAGTAAGAATGGATCGTACGAATGAAATAGAATAGATCGTACGAATGAATTAGAATGGATCGTACGAAGGAATTAGAATGGATCGTACGAATGAATTAGAATGGATATATTCGTGCAAATGAATTAAAATGGATCATATGAATGTATTAGAATGGATCGTATGAGTGAATTAGAATGGATCGTACGAATGAATTAGAATGGATCGTATGAATGAATTAGAATGGATACATTCGTGTGAATGAATTAGAATGGATCGTATGAATGAATTAGAATAGATTTTATGAATGAATTAGAACTGCTCGTACGAATGAATTAGAATGGATACATTCGTGCGAATGAATTAGAATGGATTGTATGAATGAATTAGAATGGATCGTACGAATGAATTAGAATGGATCGTATGAGTGAATTAGAATGGATACGAAGGAATTAGAATGGATCGTACGAAGGAATTAGAATGGATCGTACGGAGGATCCATCGACGAATAATTCCCAGCCCGACTCCTCAGAACGCTTAGTTGGAGGAAGCTCGCCTTGGTTGTCCAAGAATCTCGCCTTCCCAGGGTGTGCCTCAGTTGGCTCATCCTCCTGGTACTGGACCGGTTCTTCTATGGGAAAGTCCGCCAAGAAATCGGCGAGGGCCTGCCCTTTGACAGCAACTCGAGGGACATACTCCAAACCGTAGGCGGCGAGCTCGGCAGACCATTGATACAGTCTGCCGGCCACCGAGGGCCTGGAGAGCGCGCTCTTCAGAGGGTGTTCCGTGATGACTTTGACAGTGTGCGCCGAGAAGTAGGGGTGAAGCTTTCTCGCGGTAAAGACCAAGGCCAATGCGACCTTCTCGATTGGTCGATACCGGAGCTCGGCGGGAAGCATTGTGTGGCTTACAAAGTAAACAGGCCGCTCTACCTTTGCTTCTTCCATAACCAGGACCCCGCTCACCGCATTCTCTGTGACCGCGAGATATACGCCAAGCTCGGCGCCATCTTTTGGTGCTGCTAGGATTGGCGGGCTTGCCAGGTAATCCTTGATCTTTTGAAAGGCGCGCTCGCACTTTTCATCCCAACAAATGCTCGCTCCTTTTCGTAGTAGCTCGAAAAGAGGTCGGCAGTTGTCTGAGGATTTGGAGATGAATCGATTGAGCGCGGCGATTCGCCCGCTCAACCTCTGGACTTCCTGCCGGGTTCTTGGTGCGGGCATCTCGACAAGTGCTCGGATTTGCCCAGGGTCCGCCTCGATCCCCCGGTGGGTGACCAGGTACCCTAGGAATTTCTCAGAAGTCACCCCGAATGCGCACTTCGCCGGGTTCAGCCTCATTTGGTACTTTCTCAACACTTCGAAGGTTTCACGGAGGTCGGTGACATGCCCTCTCGTTCTCGACTTTTCACCAGGAGGTCGTCTACATAAACTTCGACATTCCTACCGATCTGACCCTTAAACATCTGAGTGACTAACCTTTGGTAGGTCGCTCCAGCGTTCTTAAGTCCAAAAGGCATCACGCGATAGCAGAATAGCTTCTGGTAGCCCACCCCAGAATAGAAAGCGGTCTTCTCTTGATCGTCGACGTATAGAGGTATCTGGTTATACCCTGAATATCCATCCATGAAGGACAAGGCCTGGAACCCGACAGCTACGTCGACCAGTGCGCCTATTCGTGGAAGTGGAAAACCATCCTTCGGGCATGCCTTATTGAGGTCGGAGAAGTCAATGCACACTCTGACCGCCCCGCTCTTCTTGGGCACCGCCACGATATTGGAGATCCACTCGGGAAAGTGCGCCTCGCGAATAAAGCCAGCTCGCTCTAGCTTGTCTATCTCCGTCGCCACTGCAATCGACTTCGCAGCAGGTATGTGTCGAGCTTTCTGCTTGACCGGCGGGAACTCTTTCATGGTGTGCAGACGATGACAGGCGACCTCCGGGTCAATCCCTGGCATGTCCGCGAAGCTCCAGGCGAATACGTCACGGTATTCCCTGAGCAAGTTGGTTAGGGCCAGGACCTCGCCCTTGGTTAGCGAGGTCCCGAGACTAACGATCCTCGGCCCATCCTCGCTACCGATGTTGACTTCTTGTAGCGGCTCGGGAATGGGAAAACTTCCTCTCTGGGACCCTGGTAGGCGGCCTTTCTCCTCGAGCTCAAGATCCACACCGCTCCCACCCGGGGGTGAAGTAGGGGATTTAAGCAAGGATACCTCTTTCGGGCTTTGAGGGAGCCCGCTCGAGGTGATCGCTAATTGCTAGGAGGGCGCGGGCCTCTTGGCCTCAGCGACCTCAACGTCTGCAAGGTGAAAGACGTCCTGCTCACACCTGGTTGCAGCGACCTGATCTCCTCGAATCACCACGACCCCTCTGTCGGTGGGAAACTTGAGGGCCTGATGATTAGGCGAGGACACCGCTTTCATCTGCCTCAACCAAGGTCGCCCTAGGATGGCATTGACAGCGGACTGCCCATCCACCACCGCGAAGCGGACTTGTCGTACCTTCGGGCCCGCCGTTACGGTGAGGGTTATCTCCCCTACCACCTTAGTGACCTCACCAGTGAAACCGGTGAGCGAGCCCGTTGAGGGAGACAAATCGATTTGTCTCAGTCCCATTCGCTGGAAGGCCGACAAGAACAGGACGTCTACTGTACTTCCCGGGTCAATCAGGACCCGCCTTACTTCGATGTTAGCCATCATAAGGCGTATGACAAGGGGGTCATTGTGGGGGGTAACGACCCCGGCCATGTCCTCCTCCGAGAACCAAATAAAGTCTCGGGCTTCCACCCTTGGGGTTTGGAGCAATACAGGGGTCAGAGAAACGGAGAATACCTTCTGAGCCCGCTCCATCTCTCTCACTTGTCGTCGTACCTCGTTGCTGGATCTTGGGCCGTTCAGGCGCCCGTTGATGGTGTGACAGACCGCCGGCCCTCCTGGGGGCGGGGGAGGCAGGGCGGGCTCAGCGGGCCCCGGGCGATCTCCCTCCCGAGGAGCCCGTGCCGGTATCACCTCGAACCTCCTTGGAGGCGAAATAAACTGATTCAAATGGCCCTGGGTGACCAAGTCCTCGAGGTGGTTCTTCAGAGCCCGGCATCTATTGGTGTGATGCCCGGGGCTGCGATGAAAGGCGCAGCACCGTGAATTGTCGGTTGAGCCGGGCTCCCCGACCTGCAGGGGGGGTGGATACTGAAAGAAAGGTTCGTTCTGAATCTGGTGGAAGATTTGCCCTGGCGAGTGGGTCAACACAGTGAAGTCCCGCTCCCCGGGTCTCGGAGGCAGGCGCCAGTTCGCCGGCCTTCCAGCGACCACCGAGGGAGCTTCCGCGAGCTGTACGGTAGGAGCTGCGGGCGGTCCGGGCAAAGGTGCCACCTGTGGTGCCTCCCGCCTCTCCACGGCCTTAACGACGAGAGGTCGCTGAGCCGGAGGAGGTCGCTGCTCAACTGCCTTTCCCTTCCGGTCTAACACCGCATCTTTGAGCTTAATGTGCTGCTGGACAAGAGCGAATAGCTCGACGATCGTGCGGGGATCCTTGATTACCAGGGCATCATGAAGCTTGCTCCCCTCGGGGAGGGTGTTCCGGAACGCGCTCATCGTTGTGCGATCTTGGCCGACAGCGTCCTCCAGAGCGAGGTAGGCACTTCGGAAGCGCGTCGCGAAGCTTCGAAGAGTTTCGCGGGCTCCCATGGACAAAGTGAAGAGGGACTCGATCCTCTTAGGGGGCTGTCTGTTGCACCGGTACTGCTCCAGAAACAACCTGGAGAGAGTTGGGAAGTCTGGAATGGTTCCCGACGGCAACTTGTGGAACCAATTTAACGCCGAGCCCGTCAAGCTGCTCGGAAAAGCCCGGCACAAAACATGATCCTGGTCCCGGAAGAATAACAGCTTCCGGTAAGCCAATAGGTGGTCGACTGGATCTTACGATCCATCGAACAGTACAAACTTAGGCGGTGTCAAATGGTGAGGGAAACCCCCTTGGTGCACCTCGCTTGTGAAAGGCGAGCTACCCCCGTGGGCGGCGAGGTCCTCCAGCAGGTCTACCGTCGCGTTAGGTCGCTGCCAGTGCCCGGGGAAAACTCCCAGAGGCTGCTGCGCAGGTCCTAGGCGGCCGAGCACGCTCCCTCGAGGGAGGTTCGGATCGGCCCCGCGGCGACCCTCGGGGGCTACCGCTCGGCGGCCTCCTCGCTGTTCGCCCGCGGATTCCTTCAGCGTGGCGGTTGGTCTGTGGGAGGCCATTGCCTCTCGAGCTTCGGAAGGCGTAGCCATCGCGTGCTCTTTCCCACGTCGCCGATGGCGCGGGTCGCGATCCCGCTCTAGAGATCTTGCCTCCGACTCGTTAGAATCGGCGCTCCGGCTACGACGGCGAGGGATGGTCGCCCGCGAGGTCGCCTGGTTGCTAGACCGTTGGGTTACTAGCTTCTGCAGCCTCGTAAGCGGGGTTTCTGGCACCCCGCGCACGGTCGCTCTCTCGACCGCGGGTTCCTGGCGGGAAACCTGCCGTGTCGGAATGGTCGTGGGCGGATGCGATGTTGTCGCCGGTGGTCGCACCGGAGACGTCGTCTTCGCCGGCCCAGACCGTCGGCTGGCCGCCGGAGCCTGACGCAATCGCATCAGTTCCACCATCATGGCCCGCTGGGTGGCCAACATCTCCAACAAGAGCTGGTCACTGAGCGGGACCTGGGGCTGAGGGGTCTCAACAGGAGGTTCGCTGCGCACAGATCTCGCACGAGTCCTTGGTCGCCTGCGTCCCCTTGTCGCCGGAGCCATCTTTGGGGTTACGAGAGCCGACGGTGCTCAACCGCGTGGTCGTAGGTGTTCTCGCCGGAACCAGTCGAAAGATCCCACAGACGGCGCCAAAATGTTCGGGGGATTTTTTTCGCTGGTCCGGGCGGGCTGCCTGCAAGACAAAGAGAAAGCGTTAGAACGGCTGGCTCCCTTAGGAGCGCAGACCCTCCGACGTTTAAGTTAGTCTCGATTGTACAACGGCGAGCTTTAGTGGACAAAAGTGGAAGGGAATAGGGTTTCGAACCTGTACTATGGAGCCTGGGGGTGAACATTTATAGTAATCGGTGGCCTACCGTGGCCCGATGCATGGAGATTCTTCCAGGGCCTTCTAGACCCCCACGATCCGGCTCGCGTGGGTCTCTGACAGTCCTTGGTACTCACGCCCTGACATTCTGTCGTCAAGCCTGCCAGGCGGTTTGAGTGGGGGGAGAGCATCTTTCTTGTCGCTGCCAGGTGGCTGTTCTGGAATATTCAAGCCTGAGAGATCTTCGTGCTCTGTGGGCGACCTCTAGTGGGAAGCCAGGGCGGGCATGCCCTCCATGGCTCCGCCTTCTCTTCCATATCTATCAAGAGTCGGACCTCGCGGGAGCGACCTCTTCGATAAACTGGGGAGTTCTGGCGAGCTTGGGCGAGCTCCTGAGCGAGCTTGGGCGAGCTCCTAAGCGAGCTTGATCGAGCTCCTGAGCGAGCTTGGGCGAGCTCCTGAGCTAGCTTGGACGAGCTCCTGAGCGAGCTTGGGCGAGCTCCTGAGCGAGCTCTTTGCCTAAGGCACCTTCGGCCCAATGTGGAGCTCGCTCCCTGTCAAGGTGACTTGGTTAGCATGGGGGGGGGGGGGAAGGCAAGCTCCTGGGCGAGTTCCCCACCCCTTGGAATCCTAGGGTCTATGAGATCCACAGGCAAGGGCGAACTTGGGCGAGCTCCTGCGCGATCTTGGTCGAGCTCCTGCATGAGCTAGGGGCGTTTGCGATGCCGGTGTCTTTGTTATGTATGACAGTCTAACTCCCGCTACCACTGCAAGCGAGTTCTCGCGCGGGCTTAGCGAGCTCCTGGGCGAGCTTAGGCGAGCTTGGAGAGCTCCTGAGCGAGCTTAGGCGGGCTCCTAGGCGAGCTCAGGCGAGCTCCAGCGAGCTTAGGCGAGCTCCTATGAGTGCCTTTGGCCTAGGCCCCTTCAGCCCAATGTGGATCTCGCTCCCTGTCAAGGTGATTTGGTGAGCACGGGGGGGGCGAACTCCAGGGCAGATTTCTGCTACCCCCAACAGATCGTACGAATGAATTAGAATGGATACATTCGTGCGAATAAATTAGAATGGATTGTATGAATGAATTAGAATGGATCGTATGAATGAATTAGAATGGATCGTACGAATGAACTAGAATAGATTGCGCGAATGAATTAGAATGGATCGTACGAATGAATTAGAATGGATCGTACGAAGGAATTAGAATGGATCGTACGAATGAATTAGAATGGATCGTACGAATGAATTAGAATGGATCGTACGAAGGAATTAGAATGGATCGTACGAATGAATTAGAATGGATCGTACGATTGAATTAGAATGGATCATACGAATGAGTAAGAATGGATCGTATGAATGAATTAGATTGGATCGTACGATCCATTCTAATTCATTAGCATGGATCGTGCTAATGAATTAGAATGGAATACACAAATGAATTAGAATGGATCGTACGAATGAATTAGAATGAATTAGAATGGATCGTACGAATGAATTAGAATAGATCATAGGAATGAATTAGAATAGATCGTGCAAATGAATTAGAATGGATACATTCGTGCGAATGAATTAGAATGGATCGTGCGAATGAATTAGAATGGATCATACGAATGAATTAGAATGGATATATTTGAACGAATAAATTAGAATAGATCATACGAATGAATTAGAATGGATCGTACGAATGAATTAGAATGGATAGTGTGAATGAATTAGAATCGATCGTACGAATGAATTAGAATGGATCGTACGAATGAATTAGAATGGATCATACGAATGAGTAAGAATGGATCGTACGAATGAATTAGAATGGATCGTACGAATGAATTAGAATGGATCGTACGAATAAATTAGAATGGATACATTCGTCCGAATGAATTAGAATGGATCATACGAATGAGTAAGAATGGATCGTGCGAATGAAATAGAATAGATTGTACGAATGAATTAGAATGGATCCTACGAATGAATTAGAATGGATCGTGTGAAAGAATTAGAATGGATTGTATGAATGAATTAGAATGGATTGTAAGAATGAATTAGAATGGATCGTGCGAATGAATTCGAATGGATCGTAAGAATTCATTCTAATTCATTCATACAATCCATTCTAATTCTTTCACACGATCCATTCTAATTCATTCCTACGTTCCATTCTAATTCATTAGCACGATCCATGCTAATTCATTCGTTCGATCAATTCTAATTCATTAGCACGATCCATTCTAATTCATTCGTACGATCCATTCTAATTCATTTGCACGATCCATTCTAATTCATTCATACAATCCATTCTAATTCTTTCACACGATCCATTCTAATTCATTCATAGGATCCATTCTAATTCATTCGTACAATCTATTCTATTTCATTTGTACGATCCATTCTTACTCATTCATATGATCCATTCTAATTCATTCGGACGAATGTATCCATTCTAATTTATTCGTACGATCCATTCTAATTCATTCGTAAGATCCATTCTAATTCATTCGTACGATCCATTCTAATTCATTCGTACGATCCATTCTAATTCATTCATACGATCTATTCTAAGTCATTCGTACGATCCATTCTAATTCATTCGCACGATCTGTTCTTATTCATTCGCACAATCCATTCTAATTCATTCGCACGAATGTATCCATTCTAATTCATTCGCACGATCCATTCTAATTCATTCGTATGATCCATTCTAATCCATTCGTACGATCCATTCTAATTCATTCGTACGATCCATTCTAATTCATTCGTATGATCCATTCTAATTCATTCGTACGATCCATTCTAATTCATTCGCACGAATGTATCCATTCTAATTAATTCGTACGATCCATTCTAATTCATTCATATGATCTATTCTTATTCATTCGCACGATCCAGTCTAATTGATTCGCACGATCCATTCTAATTCATTCGCACGAATGTATCCATTCTAATTCATTCGTACGATCCATTCTAATTCATTAATATGATCCATTCTAATTCATTCGTACGATCCATTCTAATTCATATGCACAAAGGTATCCATTCTAATCCATTCGTAGGATCCATTCTGATCCATTCGTACGATCCAGTCTAATTCATTCGCACGATCCATTCTAATTCATTCGTACGATCCATTCTAAATCATTCATATGATCCATTCTAATTCATTCGTACGATCCATTCTATTTCATTCGCACAAATGTATCCATTCTAATTCCTTCGTACGATCCATTCTAATTCATTCATACAATCCATTCTAATTCTTTCACACGATCCATTCAAATTCATTCGTACGATCAATTCTAATTCATTCATGAAATCTATTCTATTTCATTCGTACGATCCATTCTTACTCATTCGTACGATCCATTCTAATTCATTCACACGAATGTATCCATTCGTACGAATGAATTAGAATAGATTGTACGAATGAATTAGAATGGATCGTACGAATGAATTAGAATGGATCGTACGAATGAATTAGAATGGATCGTACGAAGGAATTAGAATGGATCGTACGAATGAATTAGAATGGATCGTACGAATGAATTAGAACAGATCGTACGAATGAATTAGAATGGATCGTATGAATGAATTAAAATGGATCGTACGAATGAATTAGAATGGATCGTGCGAATGAATTAGACTGGATCGTACGAATGAATTAGAATGGATCTTATGAATGAACTAGAATGGATACATTCGTGCGAATGAATTAGAATGGATCATACGAATGAATTAGAATGGATCGTACGAATGAATTAGAATGGATCTTACGAATGAATTAGAATGGATCGTACGAATAAATTAGATTGGATACATTCGTCCGAATGAATTAGAATGGATCATACGAATGAATAAGAATGGATCGTACGAAAGAAATAGAATAGATTGTACGAATGAATTAGAATGGATCCTACAAATGAATTAGAATGGGTCGTGTGAAAGAATTAGAATGGATTAGAATGGATCGTACGAATGAATTAGAATGGATACATTCGTGCGAATGAAATAGAATGGATCGGACGAATGAATTAGAATGGATTGTACGAATGAATTAGAATGGATCAAATGAATGAATTAGAATGGTTACATTCATGCGAATGAATTAGAATGGATCGTACGAATGGATTAGAATGGATCGTACGAATGGATTAGAATGGATACATTCGTGCGAATGAATTAGAATGGATTGTATGAATGAATTAGAATGGATCGTACGAATGAATTAGAATGGATCGTGTGAAAGAATTAGAATGGATTGTATGAATGAATTAGAATAGATCGTACGAATGAATTAGAATGGATCGTACGAATGAATTAGAATGGATCGTACGAATGAATAAGAATGGATCGTACGAATGAATTAGAATGGATACATTCGCGAATGAATTAGAATGGATCGTACGAATGAATTAGAATGGATCGTACGAATAAATTAGAATGGATCTTACGAATGAATTAGAATGGATCGTACGAATGAATTAGAATGGATCGTACGAATGAATTAGAATGGATACATTTGTGCGAATGAATTAGAATGGATCGTATGAATGAATTAGAATGGATCGTATGAATGAATTAGAATGGATCATACGAATGAATTAGAATGGATCGTACGAAGGAATTAAAATGGATCGTACGAATGAATTAGAATTGATATATTCGTGCAAATGAATTAGAATGGATCGTATGAATGTATTAGAATGGATCGTATGAGTGAATTAGAATGGATCGTGCGAATGAATTAGAGTGGATTGTATGAATGAATTAGAATGGATTGTACGAATGAATTAGAATGGATCGTACGAATGAATTAGAATGGATCGTACGAATGAACTAGAATGTATCCATTCGTGCGAATGAATCAGAATGGATCGGACAAATGAATTAAAATGGATCGTACGAATAAATTAGAATGGATCAAATGAATGAGTTAGAGTGGATACATTCGTGCGAATGATTTAGAATGGATCGTACGAATGAATTAGAATGCATCATACGAATGGATTAGAATGGATCCTACGAATGGATTAGAATGGATACCTTTGTGCATATGAATTAGAATGGATCGTACGAATGAATTAGAATGGATCATATTAATGAATTAGAATGGATCGTACGAATGAATTAGAGTGGATACATTCGTGCGAATGAATTAGAATGGATCGTGCTAATCAATTAGACTGGATCGTGCGAATGAATAAGAATAGATCATACGAATGAATTAGAATGGATCGTACGAATGAATTAGAATGGATACATTCGTGCGAATGAATTAGAATGGATTGTATGAATGAATTAGAATGGATCGTACGAATGAATTAGAATGGATCATACGAATTAATTAGAATGGATCATACGAATGAATTAGAATGGATCGTACGAATGAATTAGAATGGATCGTACGAATGAATTAGAATGGATACATTCGTGCGAATGAATTAGAATGGATTGTGCGAATGAATAAGAATGGATCCTATGAATGAAATTAGAATGAATTAGAATTAGAATGGATCGGACGAATGAATTCGAATGGATCGTGCGAATGAATTAGAATGGATCGGACGAATGAATTACAATGGATCGTACGAATGAATTACAATGGATCGTACGAATGAATTAGAATAGCTCATACGAATGAATTTGAATGAATCGTATGAATGAATTAGAATGGTTATATTTGTGCGAATGAATTAGAATAGATCGTACAAATGAATTAGAATGGATCGTATGAATAAATTAGAATGGATCGTGGGAATGAATTAGAATGGATCGTATGAATGAATTAGAATGGATCCACCGAATGAGTTAGAATGGATCATACGAATGAATTAGAATGGATTGTACGAATGAATTAGAATGGATTGTGCGAATGAATTAGAATGGATCCTACGAATGAATTAGAATGGATCATGTGAAAGAATTAGAATGGATTGTATGAATGAATTAGAATGGATCGTATGAATGAATTAGAATGGATCGTACGAATGAATTAGAATGGATCGTATGAATGAATTAGAATGGATACATTCGTGTGAATGAATTAGAATGGATCGTATGAATGAATTAGAATAGATTTTGTGAATGAATTAGAACTGATCGTACGAATGAATTAGAATGGGTACATTCGTGCGAATAAATTAGAATGGATTGTATGAATGAATTAGAATGGATCCTATGAATGAATTAGAATGGATCGTACGAATGAATTAGAATGGATACATTCGTGCGAATGAATTAGAATTGATCGTACGAATGAATTAGAATGGATCGTGCGAATGAATTAGAATGGATCGTACGAATGAATTAGAATGGATACATTTGTGCGAATGAATTAAAATGGATACATTCATGCGAAAGAATTAGAACAGATCGTATGAATGAATTAGAATGGATCCTATGAATGAATTAGAATGGATCGTGCGAATGAATTAGAATGGATCGTACGAATGAATTAGAATGGATCGTGCTAATGAATTAGAATTGATCGAACGAATGAATTAGCATGGATCGTGCTAATGAATTAGAATGGAATGTACAAATGAATTAGAATGGATCGTGTGAAAGAATTAGAATGGATTGTATGAATCAATTAGAATGAATTCGTACGATCCATTCGAATTCATTCGCACGATCCATTCTAATTCATTCATACGATCCATTCTAATTCATTCATACAGTCCATTCTAATTCTTTCACACGATCCATTCTAATTCATTCGTATGATCCATTCTAATTCATTCGTACAATCTATTCTATTTCATTCGTACGATCCATTCTTACTCATTCGTATGATCCATTCTAATTCATTCGGACGAATGTATCCATTCTAATTTATTCGTACGATCTATTCTAATTCATTCGTACGATCCATTCTAATTCATTCGTATGATCCATTCTTACTCATTCGTATGATCCATTCTAATTCATTCGTACGATCCATTCTAATTCATTCGTACGATTCATTCTAATTCATTCGCACAATCTATTCTAATTCATTCGTACGATCTATTCTAATTCATTCGTACGATCGTATGAATGAATTAGAATGGATCGTACAGAATGAATTAGAATGGATTGTATGAATGAATTAGAATGGATACATTCGTGCGAATGAATTAGAATGGATCATACGAATGAGTAAGAATGGATCGTACGAATGAAATAGAATGGATTGTACGAATGAATTAGAATGGATCGTACAAATGAATTAGAATGGATCGTACGAATGAATTAGAATGGATCATACGAATGAGTAAGAATAGATCGTACAAATGAAATAGAATGGATTGTACGAATGAATTAGAATGGATCGTACGAATGAATTAGAATGGATCGTGTGAAAGAATTAGAATGCATTGTATGAATGAATTAGAATGGATCGTATGAATGAATTAGAATGGATCGTGCGAATGAATTCGAATGGATCGCATGATCCATTCGAATAGAATTGATCGTATGAATGAATTAGAATGGATCGGGCGAATGAATTAGAATGAATTGTAGGAATGAATTAGAATGGATCGTATGAATGAATTAGAATGGATCGTATGAATGAATTAGAATGGATCGTGCGAATGAATTAGAATGGATCGTACGAATGAATTAGAATAGATACATTCGTGCGAATGAATTAGAATGGATACATTCGTGCGAAAGAATTAGAATAGATCGTATGAATGAATTAGATTGGATCCTATGAATGAATTAGAATGGATCGTGCGAATGAATTAGAATGGATCGTACGAATGAATTAGAATGGATCGTGCTAATGAATTAGAATTGATCGAATAAATAAATTAGCATGGATCGTGCTAATGAATTAGAATGGATCGTACGAATGAATTAGAATGGATCAAATGAATGAATTAGAATGGTTACATTCATGCGAATGAATTAGAATGGATCGTACGAATGGATTAGAATGGATCGTACGAATGGATTAGAATGGATACATTCGAGCGAATGAATTAGAATGGATCGTACGGAATGAATTAGAATGGATTGTGTGAATGAATTAGAATGGATCGTGCGAATGAATTAGAATGGATCGTATGAATGAATTAGAATGGATCTTACGAATGAATTAGAATAGATCGTACGAATTAGTAAGAATGGATCGTACGAATGAAATAGAATAGATTGTACAAATGAATTAGAATGGATTCGTACGAATGAATTAGAATGGATACATTCGTTCGAATGAATTAGAATGGATCATACGAATGAGTAAAAATGGATCGTACGAATGAAATAGAATAGATTGTACGAATGAATTAGAATGGATCCTACGAATGAATTAGAATGGATCGTGTGAAAGAATTAGAATGGATTGTATGAATGAATTAGAATGGATCGTACGAATGAATTAGAATGGATCGTACGAATGAATTAGAATGGATACATTCATGCGAATGAATTAGAATTGATCGTACGAATGAATTAGAATGGATCGTGCGAATGAATTAGAATGGATCGTACGAATGAATTAGAATGGATCGTACAAATGAACTAGAATGGATACATTCGTGCGAATGAATTAGAATGGATCGTACGAATGAATTAGAATGGATCGTACGAATGAATTAGAATGGATCTTACGAATGAATTAGAATCGATCGTACGAATGAATTAGAATGGATCGTACGAATGAATTAGAATGGATACATTCGTGCGAATGAATTAGAATGGATCGGACGAATGAATTAGAATGGATCGTACGAATGAATTAGAATGGATCGTACGAATGAATTGGAATGGATCGTACGAATAAATTAGAATGGATACATTCGTCCGAATGAATTAGAATGGATCATACGAATGAACTAGAATGGATCGTACGAATAAAATAGAATAGATTGTACAAATGAATTAGAATGGATCCTACGAATGAATTAGAATGGATCGTGTGAAAGAATTAGAATGGATTGTATGAATGAATTAGAATAGATCGTATGAATGAATTAGAATGGATCGTGCGAATGAATTAGAATGGATCGTATGAATGAATTAGAATGGATCGTGCGAATGAATTCAAATGGATTGTACGAATTCATTCTAATTCATTCATACAATCCATTCTAATTCTTTCACACGATCTATTCTAATTCATTAGTAGGATCCATTCTAATTCATTCGTACAATCTATTCTATTTCATTCGTACGATCCATTCTTACTCATTCGTATGATCCATTGTAATTCATTCGGACGAATGTATCCATTCTAATTTATTCGTACGATCCATTCTAATTCATTCGTACGATCCATTCTAATTCATTCGTACGATCCATTCTAATTCATTCGTCCGATCCATTCTAATTCATTCGCACGAATGTATCCATTCTAATTCATTCGTACGGTCCATTCTAATTCATTCGCACAATCCATTCTATTTCATTCGTACGATCCATTCTTACTCATTTGTATAATCCATTATGGATACATTCGTGCGAATGAATTAGAATGGATCATACGAATGAGTAAGAATGGATCGTACGAATGAAATAGAATGGATTGTGCGAATGAATTAGAATGGATCGTACGAATGAATTAGAATGGATCGTGTGAAAGAATTAGAATGGATTGTATGAATGAATTAGAATAGATCGTATCAATGAATTAGAATGGATCGTACGAATGAATTAGAATGGATCGTACGAATGAACTAGAATGGATACATTCGTACGAATGAATTAGAATGGATCGTACGAATGAATTAGAATGGATCGTACGAATGAATTAGAATGGATTGTATTAATTCATTCGTTCGATCAATTCTAATTCATTAGCACGATCCATTCTAATTCATTCGTATGATACATTCTAATTCATTCGCACGATCCATTGTAATTCATTCGTACGATCCATTCTAATTCTTTCACACGATCCATTCTAATTCATTCATACGATCCATTCTAATTCATTCGTACGATCTATTCTAATTCATTCGTACGATCCATTCTAATTCATTCGTACGATCCATTCTAATTCCTTCGTACGATCCATTCTAATTCATTCATACAATCCATTCTAATTCTTTCACACGATCCATTCTAATTCATTCGTACGATCCATTCTAATTCATTCGTGCAATCCATTCTATTTCATTCGTACGATCCATTCTTACTCATTCGTACGATTGATTCTAATTCATTCACACGAATGTATCCATTCGTACGAATGAATTAGAATAGATTGTACGAATGAATTAGAATGGATCGTACGAATGAATTAGAATGGATCGTACGAAGGAATTAGAATGGATCGTGCGAATGAATTAGAATGGATCGTACGAATGAATTAGAATAGATCGTACGAATGAATTAGAATGGATCGTACGAAGGAATTAGAATGGATCGTACGAATGAATTAGAATGGATATATTCGTGCAAATGAATTAGAATGGATCGTATGAATGTATTAGAATGGATCGTATGAGTGAATTAGAATGGATCGTACAAATGAATTAGAATGGATTGTATGAATGAATTAGAATGGATCGTACGAATGAATTAGAATGGATCGTGTGAAAGAATTAGAATGGATTGTACGAATGAATTAGAATGGATCCTATGAATTAATAGAATGGATCGTGCGAATCAATTAGACTGGATCGTGCGAATGAATAAGAATAGATCATACGAATGAATTAGAATGGATCGTACGAATTAATTAGAATGGAAACATTCATGCGAATGAATTAGAATGGATTGTACGAATGAATTAGAATGGATCGTACGAATGAATTAGAATGGATCGTACGAATTAATTAGAATGGATACATTCGTGCGAATGAATTAGAATGGATCGAACGAATGAATTAGAATGGATCGTACGAATGGATTAGAATGGATCCTACAAATGGATTAGAATGGATACCTTTGTGCATATGAATTAGAATGGATCGTACGAATGAATTAGAATGGATCATATTAATGAATTAGAATGGATCATACGAATGAATTAGAATGGATACATTCGTGCACGATCTATTCTAATTCATTCGCACGAATGTATCCATTCTAATTCATTCGTACGATCCATTCTAATTCATTAAAATGATCCATTCTAATTCATTCGTATGATCCATTCTAATTCATATGCACAAAGGTATCCATTCTAATTCATTCATACGATCCATTATGGATCATACGAATGATTTAGAATGGATACATTCGTGCGAATGAATTAGAATTGATCGTACGAATGAATTAGAATGGATCGTGCGAATGAATTAGAATGGATCGTACGAATGAATTAGAATGGATCGTACGAATGAACTAGAATGGATACATTCGTGCGAATGAATTAGAATGGATCGTACGAATGAATTAGAATGGATCGTACAAATGAATTAGAATGGATCTTACGAATGGATTAGAATGGATCGTACGAATGAATTAGAATGGATCGTACGAATGAATTAGAATGGATACATTCGTGCGAATGAATTAGAATGGATCGGACAAATGAATTAGAATGGATCGTACGAATGAATTAGAATGGATCAAATGAATGAATTAGAATGGTTACATTCATGCGAATGAATTAGAATGGATCGTACGAATGGATTAGAATGGATCGT
The DNA here is from genome assembly GCA_947650365.1 of Chamaelirium japonicum. Classification (NCBI taxonomy): domain Eukaryota; kingdom Viridiplantae; phylum Streptophyta; class Magnoliopsida; order Liliales; family Melanthiaceae; genus Chamaelirium; species Chamaelirium japonicum. Next base: position 514,721 of record CANTAL010000111.1, read on the forward strand.
ACGAATAGATTAGAATGGATACATTCGAGCGAATGAATTAGAATGGATCGTACGAATGAATTAGAATGGATCGTACGAATGGATTAGAATGGATCCTACGAATGGATTAGAATGGATACCTTTGTGCATATGAATTATAATGGATCGTACGAATGAATTAGAATGGATCATATTAATGAATTAGAATGGATCGTACGAATGAATTAGAATGGATACATTCGTGCGAATGAATTAGAATGGATCGTGCGAATCAATTAGACTGGATCGTGCGAATGAATAAGAATAGATCATACGAATGAATTAGAATGGATCGTACGAATTAATTAGAATGGATACATTCGTGCGAATGAATTAGAATGGATTGTATGAATGAATTAGAATGGATCGTACGAATGAATTAGAATGGATCATACGAATGAATTAGAATGGATCGTACGAATGAATTAGAATGGATCGTACGAATGGATTAGAATGGATCATACGAATGAATTAGAATGGATCGTGCGAATGAATTAGAATGGATCGAACGAATGAATTAGAATGGATATATTCGAGCGAATGAATTAGAATAGATCGTAGGAATGAATTATAATGGATCATACGAATGAATTAGAATGGATCATACGAACGAATTAGAATGGATCGTACGAACGAATTAGAATGGATCATATGAACGAATTAGAATGGATCGTACGAATGAATTAGAATGAATACATTCGAGCGAATGAATTAGAATGGATCGTACGAATGAATTAGAATAGATCATAGGAATGAATTAGAATGGATCGTGAAAATGAATTAAAATGGATACATTCGTGCGAATGAATTAGAATGGATCGTGCGAATGAATTAGAATGGATCGTACGAATGAATTAGAATGGATATATTTGAACGAATAAATTAGAATGGATCATACGAATGAATTAGAATGGATCGTACGAATGAATTAGAATGGATAGTGCGAATGAATTAGAATCGATCGTACGAATGAATTAGAATGGATCATATTAATGAATTAGAATGGATCGTACGAATGAATTAGAATCGATACATTCGTACGAATGAATTAGAATGGATCGTGCGAAAGATTTAGCATGAATCGTACGAATGTATTAGAATGGATCGTACGAATAAATTAGAATGAATCGTACGATCCATTCTAATTCAATCGTCCGATCCATTCTAATTCATTCGCATGAATGTATCCATTCTAATTCATTCGTACAATCCATTCTATTTCATTCGTACGATCCATTCTTACTCATTCGTATGATCCATTCTAATTCATTCGTATGATCCATTCTAATTCATTCGTACGATCCATTTTAATTCATTCGTACGATCCATTCTAATTCATTCGCACGATCCATTCTAATTCATTCATACGATCCATTCTAATTCATTTATACGATCCATTCTAATTCATTCCTACAATCCATTCTAATTCATTCGCCCGATCCATTCTAATTCATTCATACGATCCATTCTATTCGAATGGATCATGCGATCCATTCTAATTCATTCGCACGATCCATTCTAATTCTTTCACATGATCCATTCTAATTCATTCGTACGATCCATTCTAATTCATTCGTACAATCCATTCTATTTCATTCGTACGATCCATTCTAATTCATTCGTACAATCCATTCTATTTCATTTGTACGATCCAATCTTACTCATTCGTATGATCCATTCTAATTCATTCGCACGAATGTATCCATTCTAATTCATTCATACAATCCATTCTAATTCATTCCGTACGATCCATTCTAATTCATTCGTACGATAGTACGAATGAATTAGAATGGATTGTACGAATGAATTAGAATAGATTGTGCGAATGAATTAGAATGGATCGTACGAATGAATTAGAATGGATCGTACGAATGAATTAGAATGGATCATACGAATGAGTAAGAATGGATCGTACGAATGAATTAGAATGGATCGTACGAATGAATTAGAATGGATCGTACGAATAAATTAGAATGGATACATTCGTCCGAATGAATTAGAATGGATCATACGAATGAGTAAGAATGGATCGTACGAATGAAATAGAATAGATTGTACGAATGAATAAGAATGGATCCTACGAATGAATTAGAATGGATCGTGTGAAAGAATTAGAATGGATTGTATGAATGAATTAGAATGGATCGTATGAATGAATTAGAATGGATCGTGCGAATGAATTCGAATGGATCATAAGAATTTATTCTAATTCATTCATACAATCCATTCTAATTCTTTCATACGATCCATTCTAATTCATTCGTACGTTCCATTCTAATTCATTAGCACGATCCATGCTAATTCATTCGTTCGATCAATTCTAATTCATTAGCACGATCCATTCTAATTCATTCGTACGATCCATTCTAATTCATTCGCACGATCTATTCTAATTCATTCATAGGATCCATTCTAATTCATTCATACGATCTATTCTAATTCTTTCGCACGAATGTATCCATTCTAATTCATTCGCACGAATGTATCCATTCTAATTCATTCGTACAATCCATTCTATTTCATTCGTACGATCCAATCTTACTCATTCGTTTGATCCATTCTAATTCATTCGTATAATCCATTCTAATTCATTCGTACGATCCATTCTAATTCATTCGTACGATCCATTCTAATTCATTCGTACGATCCATTCTAATTCATTCGCACGAATATATCCATTCTAGTTCATTCGTACGATCCATTCTAATTCATTCGTACGATCCATTCTAATTCAGAATCGTACGAATGAATTAGAACGGATACATTCGTGCGAATGAATTAGAATTGATCGTATGAATGAATTAGAATGGATCATGCGAATGAATTAGAATGGATCGTACGAATGAATTAGAATGGATCGTACGAATGAACTAGAATGGATACATTCGTGCGAATGAATTAGAATGGATTGTACGAATGAATTAGAATGGATCGTACGAATGAATTAGAATCGATCTTACGAATGAATTAGAATGGATCGTGCGAATGAATTAGAATGGATCGTACGAATGAATTAGAATGGATACATTCGTGCGAATGAATTAGAATGGATCATACGAATGAGTAAGAATGGATCGTACGAATGAAATAGAATGGATTATACAAATGAATTAGAATGGATACATTCGTGCGAATGAATTAGAATGGATCGTATGTACGAATGAATTAGAATGGATACATTCGTGCGAATGAATTAGAATGGATCGTACGAATGAATTAGAATGGATCGTTCGAATGAATTAGAATGGATCGTACGAATGAATTAGAATGGATCGTACGAATGAACTAGAATGGATACATTCGTGCGAATGAATTAGAATGGATCGTACGAATGAATTAGAATGGATCGTACGAATGAATTAGAATGGATCTTATGAATGAATTAGAATGGATCGTACGAATAAATTAGAATGGATCGTATGAATGGTTTAGAATAGATACATTCGTGCGAATGAATTAGAATGGATCGGACGAATGAATTAGAATGGATCGTACGAATGAATTAGAATGGATCAAATGAATGAATTAGAATGGTTACATTCATGTGAATGAATTAGAATGGAGCGTACGAATGGATTAGAATGGATCGTACGAATGGATTAGAATGTATACATTCGTGCGAATGAATTAGAATGGATTAGAATGGATACATTCTAATTCATTCGTATGATCCATTCTAATTAATTCGTATGATCCATTCTAATTCATTCATACGATCCATTTTAATTCATTCATACAATCCATTCTAATTCATTCGCACAAATGTATCCATTCTAATTAATTCGTACGATCCATTCTAATTCATTTGTATGATCTATTCTTATTCATTCGCACGATCCAGTCTAATTGATTCGCACGATCCATTCTAATTCATTCGCATGAATGTATCCATTATAATTCATTCGTACGATCCATTCTAATTCATATGCACAAAGGTATCCATTCTAATCCATTCGTAGGATCCATTCTAATCCATTCGTACGATCCATTCTAATTCATTCGTACGATCCATTCTAATTCATTCGCTCGAATGTATCCATTCTAATCCATTCGTACGATCCATTCTAATCCATTCATACGATCCATTCTAATTCATTCGCATGAATGTAACCATTCTAATTCATTCATTTGATCCATTCTAATTCATTCGTACGATCCATTCTAATTCATTCGTCCGATCCATTCTAATTCATTCGCACGAATGTATCCATTCTAATTCATTCGTACAATCCATTCTAAATCATTCGTACGATCCATTCTAATTCATTCGTAAGATCCATTCTAATTCATTCGTACGATCCATTCTAATTCATTCGCACGAATGTATCCATTCTAGTTCATTCGTACGATCCATTACGATCCATTCTTACTCATTAGTACGATCCATTCTAATTCATTCGTCTGAATGTATCCATTCTAATTCATTCGTACGATCCATTCTAATTCATTCGGAATTAGAATGGATCGTACGAATGTATTAGAATGGATCGTATGAGTGAATTAGAATGGATCGTACGAATGAATTAGAATGGATCGTATTAAGGAATTAGAATGGATACATTCGTGTGAATGAATTAGAATGGATCGTATGAATGAATTAGAATAGATTTTGTGAATGAATTAGAACTGATCGTGCGAATGAATTAGAATGGATCGTACGAATGAATTAGAATGGATCGTGCTAATGAATTAGAATTGATCGAATGAATGAATTAGCATGGATCGTGCTAATGAATTAGAATGGAACGTACGAATGAATTAGAATGGATCGTGTGAAAGAATTAGAATGGATTGTATGAATGAATTAGAATGAATTTGTACGATCCATTCGAATTCATTCGCATGATCCATTCTAATTCATTCATACGATCCATTCTAATTCATTCATACAATCCATTCTAATTCGTTCACACGATCCATTCTAATTCATTCGTAGGATCCATTCTAATTCATTCGTACAATCTATTCTATTTCATTCGTACGATCCATTCTTACTCATTCGTATGATTCATTCTAATTCATTCGGACGAATGTATCCATTCTAATTTATTCGTACGATCCATTCTAATTCATTCATACGATCCATTCTAATTCATTCGTACGATCCATTCTAATTCATTCGTCTGATCCATTCTAATTCATTTGCACGAATGTATCCATTCTAATTTATTCGTACGATCCATTCTAATTCATTCGTACAATCCATTCTAATTCATTCGCACGAATGTATCCATTCTAATTCATTCGTACGATCAGTTCTAATTCATTCACAAAATCTATTCTAATTCATTCATACGATCCATTCTAATTCATTCACACGAATGTATCCATTCTAATTCATTCATACGATCCATTCTAATTCATTCGTACGATCCATTCTAATTCACTCATACGATCCATTCTAATACATTCATACGATCCATTCTAATTCATTCGTCTGATCCATTTTAATTCATTCGCACGAATGTATCCATTCTAATTCATTAGTACGATCCATTCTAATTCATTCGCACAAATGTATCCATTCTAATTCATTCGTAAGATCCATTCTAATTCATTCGTACGATCCATTCTATTCATTCGTACGATCCATTCTAATTCATTTGCACGAATGTATCCATTCTAGTTCATTCGTACGATCCATTCTAATTCATTCATACAATCCATTCTAATTCATTCGCACGAATGTATCCATTCTATATCATTCGTACGATCAGTTCTAATTCATTCACAAAATCTATTCTAATTCATTCATACGATCCATTCTAATTCATTCACACGAATGTATCCATTCTAATTCATTCATACGATCCATTCTAATTCATTTGTACGATCCATTCTAATTCACTCATACGATCCATTCTAATACATTCGTACGATCCATTCTAATTCATTTGCACGAATATATCCATTCTAATTCATTCGTACGATCCATTCTAATTCCTTCGTACGATCCATTCTAATTCATTCGTACGATCTATTCTAATTCATTCGTACGATCCATTCTAATTCATTCGTACGATCCATTCTAATTCCTTCGTACGATCCATTCTAATTCATTCGTACGATCCATTCTAATTCATTCATACAATCCATTCTAATTCTTTCACACGATCCATTCTAATTCATTCGTACGATCCATTCTAATTCATTCGTGCAATCCATTCTATTTCATTCGTACGATCCATTCTTACTTATTCGTACGATCCATTCTAATTCATTCACACGAATGTATCCATTCGTACGAATGAATTAGAATAGATTGTACGAATGAATTAGAATGGATCGTACGAATGAATTAGAATAGATCGTACGAAGGAATTAGAATGGATCGTACGAATGAATTAGAATGGATCGTACGAATGAATTAGAATAGATCGTACGAATGAATTAGAATGAATCGTACGAAGAAATTAGAATGGATCATACGAATGAATTAAACTGGATCGTACGAATGAATTTGAATGGATACATTTGTGCGAATGAATCTAAATGGATTGTATGAATGAATTACAATGGATCGTACGAATGAATTAGAATGGATCGTACGAATGAATTAGAATAGCTCATACGAATGAATTAGAATGAATCGTATGAATGAATTAGAATGGTTACATTCGTGCGAATGAATTAGAATAGATCGTACGAATGAATTAGAATGGATCATACGAATAAATTAGAATGGATCGTGGGAATGAATTAGAATGGATCGTACGAATGAATTAGAATGGATCCACCGAATAAGTTAGAATGGATCATACGAATGAATTATAATGGATTGTACGAATGAATTAGAATGGATTGTGCGAATGAATTAGAATGGATCGTATGAATGAATAAGAATGGATCGTATGAATGAATTAGAATGGATCGTGCAAATGAATTAGCATGAATCGTACGAATGTATTAGAATGGATCGTACGAATGAATTAGAATGAATCGTACGATCCATTCTAATTCAATCGTCCGATCCATTCTAATTCATTCGCATGAATGTATCCATTCTAATTAATTCGTACAATCCATTCTATTTCATTCGTACGATCCATTCTTACTCATTCGTATGATCCATTCTAATTCATTCGTATGATCCATTCTAATTCATTCGTACGATCCATTCTAATTCATTCGTACGATCCATTCTAATTCATTGGCACGATCCAATCTAATTCATTCATACGATCCATTCTAATTCATTCATACGATCCATTCTAATTCATTCGCCCGATCCATTCAAATTCATTCATACGTTCCATTCTATTCGAATGGATCATGCGATCCATTCGAATTCATTCGCACGATCCATTCTAATTCATTCATACGATCTATTCTAATTCATTCATACAATGCATTCTAATTGTTTCGCACGATCCATTCTAATTCATTCATACGATCCATTCTAATTCATTCGTACGATCCATTCTAATTCACTCATACGATCCATTCTAATACATTCATACGATCCATTCTAATTCATTTGCACGAATATATCCATTCTAATTCATTCGTACGATCCATACTAATTCCTTCGTACGATCCATTCTAATTCATTCGTATGATCTATTCTAATTCATTCGTACGATCCATTCTAATTCATTCGTACGATCCATTCTAATTCATTCGTACGATCCATTCTAATTACTTCGTACGATCCATTCTAATTCATTCGTACGATCCATTCTAATTCATTCATACAATCCATTCTAATTCTTCCACACGATCCATTCTAATTCATTCGTACGATCCATTCTAATTCATTCGTGCAATCCATTCTATTTCATTCGTGCGATCCATTCTTACTCATTCGTACGATCCATTCTAATTCATTCACGCGAATGTATCCATTCGTACGAATGAATTAGAATAGATTGTACGAATGAATTAGACTGGATCGTACGAATGAATTAGAATGGATCGTACGAACTAATTAGAATGGATCGTACGAATGAATTAGAATGGACCGTACGAATGAATTAGAATAGATCGTACGAATGAATTAGAATGGATCGTATGAAGGAATTAGATTGGATCGTACGAATGAATTAGAATGGATATATTCGTGCAAATGAATTAGAATGGATCGTATGAATGTATTAGAATGGATCGTATGAGTGAATTAGAATGGATCGTACGAATGAATTAGAATGGATCGTATGAATGAATTAGAATGGATACATTCGTGCGAATGAATTAGAATTGATCGTACGAATGAATTAGAATGGATCGTGCGAATGAATTAGAATGGATCGTACGAATGAATTAGAATGGATCGCACGAATGAACTAGAATGGATACATTCGTGCGAATGAATTAGAATGGATCGTACGAATGAATTAGAATGGATCTTACGAATGAATTAGAATGGATCGTACGAATGAATTAGAATGGATCGTACGAATGAATTAGAATGGATACATTCGTGCGAATGATTTAGAATGGATCGGACGAATAAATTAGAATGGATCATACGAATGAATTAAAATGGATCAAATGAATGAAATAGAATGGTTACATTCATGCGAATGAATTAGAATGGATCGTACGAATGGATTAGAATGGATCATACGAATGGATTAGAATGGATACATTCGAGCGAATGAATTAGAATGGATCGTACGAATGAATTAGAATGGATCGTACGAATGGATTAGAATAGATCCTACGAATGGATTAGAATGGATACCTTTGTGCATATGAATTAGAATGGATCGTACGAATGAATTAGAATGGATCATATTAATGAATTAGAATGGATCGAACGAATGAATTAGAATGGATACATTCGTGCGAATGAATTAGAATGGATCGTACGAATCCATTAGACTGGATCGTGCGAATGAATAAGAATGGATCATACGAATGAATTAGAATGGATCGTACGAATTAATTAGAATGGATACATTCGTGCGAATGAATTAGAATGGATTGTATGAATGAATTAGAATGGATCGTACGAATGAATTAGAATGGATCATACGAATTAATTAGAATGGATCATACGAATGAATTAGAATGGATCGTACGAATGAATTAGAATGGATCGTACGAATGAACTAGAAAGGATCGTACAAATGAACTAGAATGGATACATTCGTGCGAATGAATTAGAATGGATCGTACGAATGAATTAGAATGGATCGTACGAATGAATTAGAATGGATACATTCGTGCGAATGAATTAGAATGGATCGGACGAATGAATTAGAATGGATCGTACGAATGAATTAGAATGGATCAAATGAATGAATTAGAATGGTTATATTCATGCGAATGAATTAGAATGGATCGTACGAATGGATTAGAATGGATCGTACGAATGGATTAGATTGGATACATTCGTGCGAATGAATTAGAATGGATTGTATGAATGAATTAGAATGGATCGTACGAATGAATTAGAATGGATCGTATGAGTGAATTAGAATGGATACGAAGGAATTAGAATGGATCGTACGAAGGAATTAGATTGGATCATACGAATGAAATAGAATGGATCGTACGAAGGAATTAGAATGGATCGTACGAAGGAATTAGAATGGATCGTACGAAGGAATTAGAATGGATCGTATGAATGAATTAGAATGAATATATTCGTGCAAATGAATTAGAATGGATCGTATGAATGAATTAGAATGGATCGTATGAGTGAATTAGAACAGATAGTACGAATGAAGTAGAATGGATCGTATGAATGAATCAGAATGGATACATTCGTGCGAATGAATTAGAATGGATCGTATGAATGAATTAGAATAGATTGTGCGAATGAATTAGAATGGATCGTACGAATGAATTGGAATGGATACATTCGTGCGAATAAATTAGAATGGATTGTATGAATGAATTAGAATGGATCGTACGAATGAATTAGAATAGATTGTGCGAATAAATTAGAATGGATCGTGCGAATGAAATAGAATGGATACAAATGAATTAGAATGGATCATACGAATGAATTAGAATGACGATCCATTCTTACTCATTCGTATGATCCATTCTAATTTATTCGCACGAATGTATCCATTCTAATTCATTCGTACGTCTAATTCATTCGTACGGTCCATTCTAATTCATTCGCACAATCCATTCTATTTTATTCGTACGATCCATTCTTACTCATTCGTATGATCCATTATGGATACATTCGTGCGAATGAATTAGAATGGATCATACGAATGAGTAAGAATGGATCGTACGAATGAAATAGAATGGATTGTGTGAATGAATTAGAATGGATCGTACGAATGAATTAGAATGGATCGTGTGAAAGAATTAGAATGGATTATATGAATGAATGAGAATAGATCGTATGAATGAATTAGAATGGATCATACGAATGAATTAGAATGGATCATACGAATGAATTAGAATGGATCGTACGAATGAATTAGAATGGATACATTCGTGCGAATGAATTAGAATGGATACATTCGTGTGAAAGAATTAGAATAGATCGGATGAATGAATTAGAATGGATCCTATGAATGAATTAGAATGGATCGTGCGAATGAATTAGAATGGATTGTACGAATGAATTAGAATGGATCTTGCTAATGAATTAGAATTGATCGAACAAATGAATTAGCACGGATCGTGCTAATGAATTAGAATGGAACGTACGAATGAATTAGAATGGATCATGTGAAAGAATTAGAATGGATTGTATGAATGAATTAGAATGAATTCGTATGATCCATTCAAATTCATTCGCACGATCCATTCTAATTCATTCATACGATCCATTCTAATTCATTCATACAATCCATTCTAATTCTTTCACACGATCCATTCTAATTCATTCGTAGGATCCATTCTAATTCATTCGTACAATCTTTTCTATTTTATTCGTACGATCCATTCTTACTCATTCGTATGATCCATTCTAATTCATTCGGACGAATGTATCCATTCTAATTTATTCGTACGATCCATTCTAATTCATTCGTACGATCCATTCTAATTCATTCGCACGATTCATTCTAATTCATTCGCACGAATGTATCCATTCTAATTCATTTGCACGATCCATTCTAATTCATTCCTATGATCTATTCTAATTCATTTGTACGATCCATTCTAATTCATTCTAATTTATTCGTACGATCCATTCTACGATCCATTCTAATTCATTCGTATATTCCATTCTAATTCTATAGGTCCCCTAGCTTCATGGACATTGGCTCCGACTCTGAGTCCTTCAGCTCGGAGTCGGAGGCCAAAGGGGCTAGGGCGGACCCTTCGAGCCCGCCAGCAGCCGGAGCTCGCCCGGGAGAGGCGCCAGCCCCCACTCCTTCTTCCGGCGTGCCGCCTCCTACCGACGCTCCGGGGGGTCCCAGCGCGGGCTCCTCTGCGGAGGAGGGGAGGGCGCCCTACTACGTGCGGCAGCTGCTGGGCCACAACGTCTTCGCCCGAGCCCCCTTCGCTTCCATAAGCGAACGCCTGGCCGAGGTACCTCTTGCCCTCTCTACCCTTACGCCAAAAATGTTAATTCTCGCTAACTTTTTCATCTTCCTTATGCAGGCGGAGAAACAGAGTCAGGCGCTGGCCGCGGAGGTCGCTGGGGCCGGGAAGGTGCTGGCCACCTTGTTCGACGATTCCCTTCGGGGGTCAGAGCGCAAGGTGGACGAGCACATCCACGAGCTCCAGCGGGCTTCACACGCCGTGGCTCTGAAAGAGGCGGAGGAGCTTCGGCAGAGGGTCACGACCCTGGTGTCGGGCATGGCCGAGCTGGAGGCGTCCCAGCTCAAGTCCTCCGACGAACTCAAAAAGGCCGTGGCGGAGCGGGACGAGGCAATCACTGCCAGAGAGGCCGCTAGGAAGGAGTTGTATGAATGAATTAGAATGGATCGTACGAATGAATTAGAATGGATCATGTGAAAAAATTAGAATGCATTGTATGAATGAATTAGAATGGATCGTATGAATGAATTAGAATGGATCGTGCGAATAAATTCGAATGGATCGCATGATCCATTCGAATAGAATGGATTGTATGAATGAATTAGAATGGATCAGACGAATGAATTAGAATGGATTGTAGGAATGAATTAGAATGGATCGTATGAATGAATTAGAATCGATCGTATGAATGAATTAGAATCGATCGTGCGAATGAATTAGAATGGATCGTACGAATGAATTAGAATGGATCGTACGAATGAATTAGAATGGATCATACGAATGAATTAGAATGGATCATACGAATAAAATAGAATGGATTGTACAAATGAATTAGAATGGATACATTCATGCGAATGAATTAGAATGGATCGGACGATTGAATTAGATGGATCGTACGATTCATTCTAATTCATTCGTACGATCCATTCTAATACATTCGTACAATTCATGCTAATTCATTCGCACGATCCATTCTAATTCATTCGTATGATCCATTCTTATTCATTCATATGATCCATTCTAATTCATTCGCACAATCCATTCTAATTCATTCGTACAATCCATTCTAATTCATTCGTATGATCCATTCTAACTCATTCGGTGGATCCATTCTAATTCATTCGTACGATCCATTCTAATTCATTCCCACGATCCATTCTAATTTATTCGTACGATCCATTCTAATTCATTCGTACGATCTATTCTAATTCATTCGCACGAATGTAACCATTCTAATTCATTCATACGATTCATTCTAATTCATTCGTATGAGCTATTCTAATTCATTCGTACGATCCATTCTAATTCATTCGTACGATCCGTTGTAATTCATTCATACAATCCATTTAGATTCATTCGCACAAATGTATCAATTCAAATTCATTCGTACGATCCAGTCTAATTCATTCGTACGATCCATTATAATTCCTTCGTACGATCCATTCTAATTCATTCATACGATCTATTCTAATTCATTCATACGATCCATTCTAATTCATTCGTACGATCCATTCTAATTCCTTCATACGATCCATTCTAATTCATTCTTACGATCCATTCTAATTCATTCGTACAATCTATTCTAATTCATTCGTACGAATGGATACATTCGTGTGAATAAATTAGAATGGATCGTACGAATGAGTAAGAATGGATCGTACGAATGAAATAGAATGGATTGCACGAATGAATTAGAATGGATCGTACGAATGAATTAGAATGGATCGTGTGAAAGAATTAGAATGGATTGTATGAATGAATCAGAATGGATCGTACGAATGAATTAGAATGGATCGTACGAAAGAATTAGAATGGATTGTACGAATGAATTAGAACGGATCGTACGAATGAATTAGAATGGATCGTACGAAGGAATTAGAATGGATCGTACGAATGAATTAGAATAGATATATTCGTGCAAATGAATTAGAATGGATCGTATGAATGTATTTGAATGGATCGTATGAGTGAATTAGAATGGATCGTACGAATGAATTAGAATGGATCGTATGAATGAATTAGAATGGATACATTCATGTGAATGAATTAGAATGGATCGTATGAATGAATTAGAATAGATTTTGTGAATGGATTAGAACTGATCGTACGAATGAATTAGAATGGATACATTCGTGCGAATGAATTAGAATGGATTGTATGAATGAATTAGAATGGATCGTACGAATGAACTAGAATGGATACATTCGTGCGAATGAATTAGAATGGATCGTACGAATGAATTAGAATGGATCGTACGAATGAATTAGAATGGATCTTACGAATGAATTAGAATGGATCGTACGAAAGAATTAGAAAGGATCGTACGAATGAATTAGAATGGATACATTCGTGCGAATGAATTAGAATAGATCGGACGAATGAATTAGAATGGATCATACGAATGAATTAGAATGGATCGTACGAATGAATTCGAATGGATCGTACGAATAAATTAGAATGGATACATTCATCCAAATGAATTAGAATGGATCATACGAATGAGTAAGAATGGATCGTACGAATGAAATAGAATAGATTGTACGAATGAATTAGAATGGATCCTACGAATGAATTAGAATGGATCGTGTGAAAGAATTAGAATGGATTGTATGAATGAATTAGAATGGATCGTATGAATAAATTAGAATGGATCGTGCGAATGAATTCGAATGGATCGTACGAATTCATTCTAATTCATTCTTACAATCCATTCTAATTCTCTCACACGATCCATTCTAATTCATTCGTACATTCCATTCTAATTCATTAGCACGATCCATGCTAATTCATTCGTTCGATCAATTCTAATTCATTAGCACGATCCATTCTAATTCATTCGTACGATCCATTCTACTTCATTCGCACGATCCATTCTAATTCATTCATAGGATCCATTCTAATTCATTCATACAATCCATTCTAATTCATTCGCACGAATGTATCCATTCTAATTCATTCGTACGATCAGTTCTAATTCATTCACAAAATCTATTCTAATTCATTCATACGATCCATTCTAATTCATTCGTACAATCCATTCTAATTCACTCATACGATCCATTCTAATACATTCATACGATCCATTCTAATTCATTTGCACGAATATATCCATTCTAATTCATTCGTACGATCCATTCTAATTCCTTCGTACGATCCATTGTAATTCATTCGTACGATCTATTCTATTTCATTCGTACGATCCATTCTTACTCATTCGTACGATCCATTCTAATTCATTCGTCCGATCCATTCTAATTCATTCGCACGAATGTATCCATTCTAATTCATTCGTTGGATCAATTCTAATTCATTAGCATGATCCATTCTAATTCATTCGTACGATCCATTCTAATTCATTCGCACGATCCATTCTAATTCATTCATAGGATCCATTCTAATTCATTCATACGATCTATTCTAATTCTTTCGCACGAATGTATCCATTCTAATTCATTCGCACGAATGTATGCATTCTAATTCATTCGTACGATCCATTCTAATTCATTCGTATGATCCATTCTAATTCATTCGTACGATCCATTCTAATTCATTCATACGATCTATTCTAATTCATTCATACAATCCATTCTAATTCTTTCACACGATCCATTCTAATTCATTCGTTCGATCAATTCTAATTCATTAGCACGATCCATTCTAATTCATTCGTACTATCCATTCTAATTCATTCGTACGATTCAATTCTAATTCATTCGTACGATCCATTCTAATTCATTCATATGATCCATTCTAATTAATTCGTATGATCTATTCTAATTCATTCGTACGATCCATTCTAATTCATTAATACAATCCATTCTAATTCATTCGCACGATCCATTCTAATTCACTCATATGATCCATTCTAATACATTCATACGATCCATTCTATTTCATTTGCACGAATATATCCATTCTAATTCATTCGTACGATCCATTCTAATTCCTTCGTACGATCCATTCTAATTCATTCGTACGATCCATTCTAATTCATTCAAACGATCCATTCTAATTCATTCATACGATCCATTCTAATTCATTCGCACAAATGTATCCATTCTAATTCTTTCGTACGATCCATTCTAATTCATTCGTACGATCCATTCTAATTCATTCGTAAGATCCATTCTAATTCATTCGTACGATCCATTCTAATTCATTCGTACGATCCATTCTAATTCATTCGCACGAATATATCCATTCTAGTTCATTCGTACGATCCATTCTAATTCATTCGTACGATCCTTTCTAATTCATTCGCACGATCCATTCTAATTCATTCGTACGATCCATTCTAATTCATTCATACGATACATTCTAATTCATTCGTACGATCCATTCTAATTCATTCGCACAAATGTATCCATTCTAATTCATTCGTACGATCCATTCTAATTCATTCACACGATCCATTCTAATTCATTCGTACGATCCATTCTAATTCATTCACACGATCTGTTCTTATTCATTCGCACAATCCATTCTAATTCATTCGCACGAATGTATCCATTCTAATTCATTCGTACGATCCATTCTAATTCATTCGTACGATCCATTCTAATTCATTCATATGATCCATTCTAATTAATTCGTATGATCCATTCTAATTCACTCATACGATCCATTCTAATACATTCATACGATCCATTCTAATTCATTTGCACGAATATATCCATTCTAATTCATTCGTACGATCCATTCTAATTCATTCGTACGATCCATTCTAATTCATTCGTATGATCCATTCTAATTCATTCATACGATCTATTCTAATTCATTCATACAATCCATTCTAATTCTTTCACACGATCCATTCTAATTCATTCGTATGATCCATTCTAATTCATTCGCACAATCCATTCTATTTCATTCGTAAGATCCTTTCTTACTCATTCGTATGATCCATTCTAATTCATTCGCACGAATGTATCCATAATGGATCATACGAATGAGTAAGAATGGATCGTATGAATGAAATAGAATGGATTGTGCGAATGAATTAGAATAGACCGTACGAATGAATTAGACGTACGAATGAATTAGAATGGATACATTCGTGCGAATAAATTACAATGGATCATACGAATGAGTATGAATGGATCGTCATTCTAATTCATTCGTATGATCCATTCTAATTCATTTGTATCCATTCTATTTCATTCGCACGATCCATTCTAATTCATTCGCGCAATCTATTCTATTTCATTCGTACGATCCATTCTAATTCATTCGTACGATCCATTCTAATTCATTCATACAATTCATTCTAATTTATTCGCACGAACGTATCCATTCTAATTCATTCATACGATCCATTCAACTTCATTCATACTATCCGTTCTAATTCACTCATACGATCCATTCTAATTCATTCATACGATCCATTCTAATTCATTTGCACGAATATATCCATTCTAAGTCATTCGTACGATCCATTCTAATTCCTTCGTACGATCCATTCTAATTCCTTCGTACGATCCATTCTAATTCCTTCGTACGATCCATTCTATTTCATTCGTATGATCCATTCTAATTCCTTCGTACGATCCATTCTAATTCATTCGTATCCATTCTAATTCACTCATACGATCCATTCTAATTAATTCGTACGATCCATTCTAATTCATTCATACAATCCATTCTAATTCATTCGCACGAATGTATCCATTTTAATCCATTCGTACGATCCATTCTAATCCATTCATACGATCCATTCTAATTCATTCGCATGAATGTAACCATTCTAATTCATTCATTTGATCCATTCTAATTCATTCGTATGATCCATTCTAATTCATTCGTCCGATCCATTCTAATTCATTCGCACGAATGTATCCATTCTAATTCATTCGTACGATCCATTCTAATTCATTCGTACGATCCATTCTAATTCATTCGTAAGATCCATTCTAATTCATTCGTACGATCCATTCTAATTCATTCGTACGATCCATTCTAATTCATTCGCACGAATGGATCCATTCTAGTTCATTCGTACGATCCATTCTAGTTCATTCGTACGATCCATTCTAATTCATTCGTATGATCCATTCTAATTAATTTGTATGATCCATTCTAATTCTTTCGTACGATCCATTCTAATTCATTCATACAATCCATTCTAATTCATTCACACGAATGTATCGATTCTAATTAATTCGTACGATCCATTCTAATTCATTCGTATGATCCTTTCTTATTCATTCGCACGATCCAGTCTAATGGATTCGCACGATCCATTCTAATTCATTCGCACGAATGTATCCATTCTAATTCATTCGTACGATCCATTCTAATTCATTAATATGATCCATTCTAATTCATTCATACGATCCATTCTAATTCATATGCACAAAGGTATCCATTCTAATCCATTCGTAGGATCCATTTTAATCCATTCGTACGATCCATTCTAATTCATTCGTACGATCCATTCTAATTCATTCGCTCGAATGTATCCATTCTAATCCATTCGTACGATCCATTCTAATTCATTCGCATGAATGTAACAATTCTAATTCATTCATTTGCTCCATTCTTATTCATTCGTACGATCCATTCTAATTCATTCGTACGATCCATTCTAATTCATTTGCACGAATGTATCCATTCTAATTCATTCGTACGATCCATTCTAATTCATTCGTACGATCCATTCTAATTCATTCGTAAGATCCATTCTAATTCATTCGTACGATCCATTCTAATTCATTCGTACGATCCATTCTAATTCATTCGCACGAATGTATCCATTTTAGTTGATTCGTACGATCCATTCTAATTCATTCGTAAGATCCACTCTAATTCATTCGTACGATCCATTCTAATTCATTCATACGATCCATTCTAATTCATTCGTAAGATCCATTCTAATTCATTCGTACGATCCATTCTAATTCATTCGTACGATCCATTCTAATTCATTCGCACGAATGTATCCATTCTAGTTCATTCGTACGATCCATTCTAATTCATTCGTACGATCCATTCTAATTCATTCGCACGATCCATTCTAATTCATTCGTACGATCCATTCTAATTCATTCATACGATCCATTCTAATTCATTCGTACGATCCATTCTAATTTATTCGCATAAATGTATCCAATCTAATTCATTCGTACGATCCATTCTAATTCATTCGCACGATCCATTCTAATTCATTCGTACGATCCATTCTAACTCTTTCACACGATCCATTCTAATTCATTCGTACGATCCATTCTAATTCATTCGCACGATCCATTCTAATTCATTCGTACGATCCATTCTAATTCATTCATACGATCCATTCTAATTCATTCGTACGATCCATTCTAATTCATTCGCACAAATGTTTCCATTCTAATTCATTCGTACGATCCATTCTAATTCATTCGCACGATCCATTCTAATTCATTCATACAATCCATTCTAATTCTTTCACACGATCTATTCTAATTCATTCGTCGGATCCATTCTAATTCATTCGTACAATCTATTCTATTTCATTCGTACGATCCATTCTTACTCATTCGTATGATCCATTCTACTTCATTCGGACGAATGTATCCATTCTAATTTATTCGTATGATCCATTCTAATTCATTCGTACGATCCATTCTAATTCATTCATATGATCCATTCTAATTCATTCGTATGATCTTTTCTTATTCATTCGCACGATCCAGTCTAATTGATTCGCACGATCCATTCTAATTCATTCGCACGAATGTATCCATTCTAATTCATTCGTACGATCCATTCTAATTCATTAATATGATCCATTCTAATTCATTCGTACGATCCATTCGAATTCATTCGTAGGATCCATTCTAATTCATTCGTACAAACTATTCTATTTCATTCGTACGATCCATTCTTACTAGAATTAGAATGGAACGTACGAATGAATTAGAATGGATCGTGTGAAAGAATTAGAATGGATTGTATGAATGAATTAGAATGAATTCGTACGATCCATTCGAATTCATTCGCACGATCCATTCTAATTCATTCATACGATCCATTCTAATTCATTCATACAATCCATTCTAATTCTTTCACACGATCCATTCTAATTCATTCGTAGGATCCATTCTAATTCATTCGTACAATCTATTCTATTTCATTTGTACAATCCATTCTTACTCATTCGTATGATCCATTCTAATTCATTCGGACGAATGTATCCATTCTAATTTATTCGTACGATCCATTCTAATTCATTCGTACGATCCATTCTAATTCATTCATACGATCCATTCTTAGTCATTCGTATGATCCATTCTAATTCATTCGTACGATCCATTCTAATTCATTCGTACGATCGACTCTAATTCATTCGCACTATCCATTCTAATTCATTTGTACCATCCATTCTAATTCATTCGTATGATCCATTTAATTTATTCGTTCAAATATATCCATTCTAATTCATTCGTACGATCCATTCTAATTCATTCGCACGATCCATTCTAATTCATTCGCACGAATGTATCCATTCTAATTCATTTGCACGATCCATTCTAATTCATTCCTATGATCTATTCTAATTCATTCGTACGATCCATTCTAATTCATTCTAATTCATTCGTACGATCCATTCTACGATCCATTCTAATTCATTCGTATATTCCATTCTAATTCATTAGCACGATCCATGCTAATGAATTAGAATGGATCGTACGATCCAATCTAATTCATTCATACGATCCATTCTTACTCATTCGTATGATCCATTCTAATTCAATCGTACGATCCGTTCTAATTCATTCAAACGATCCATTCTAATTCCTTCGTACGATCCATTCTAATTCATTCGTACGATCCATTCTAATTCCTTCGTACGATCCATTCTAATTCATTCGTACAATCTATTCTAATTCATTCGTACGAATGGATACATTCGTGTGAATGAATTAGAATGGATCGTACGAATGAGTAAGAATGGATCGTACGAATGAAATAGAATGGATTGCACGAATTAATTACAATTGATCGTACGAATGAATTAGAATGGATCGTGCGAATGAATTAGAATGGATCGTACGAATGAATTAGAATGGATCGTACGAATGAACTAGAATGGATACATTCGTGCGAATGAATTAGAATGGATCATACGAATGAATTAGAATGGATCGTACGAATGAATTAGAATGGATCTTACGAATGAATTAGAATGGATCGTACGAATGAATTAGAATGAATCGTACGAATGAATTAGAATGGATACATTCGTGCGAATGAATTAGAATGGATCGAACGAATGAATTAGAATGGATCGTACGAATGAATTAGAATAGATCGTACGAATGGATTAGAATGGATCATACGAATGAATTAGAATGGATCGTGCGAATGAATTAGAATGGATCGAACGAATAGATTAGAATGGATCATACGAATGAGTAAGAATGGATCGTACGAATGAATTAGAATGGATTAGAATGGATCGTATGAATGAAATAGAATAGATTGTACGAATGAATTAGAATGGATTCGTACGAATGAATTAGAATGGATACATTCAAGTGAATGAATTAGAATGGATCGTACCAATGAGTAAGAATGGATCGTACGAATGAAATAGAATGGATCATACGAAGGAATTAGAATGGATCGTACGAATGAATTAGAATGGATCGTACGATTGAATTAGAATGGATCATACGAATGAGTAAGAATGGATCGTATGAATGAATTAGATTGGATCGTACGATCCATTCTAATTCATTAGCATGGATCGTGCTAATGAATTAGAATGGAATATACGAATGAATTAGAAAGGATCATAGAATGGATCGTACGAATGAATTTGAATGGATACATTTGTGCGAATGAATCTAAATGGATTGTATGAATGAATTAGAATGGATCATACGAATGAATTAGAATGGATCATACGAATTAATTAGAATGGATCATACGAATGAATTAGAATGGTTACATTCGTGCGAATGAATTAGAATGGATCGTACGAATGAATTAGAATGGATATATTCGTGCAAATGAATTAGAATGGATCGTACGAATGAATTAGAATGGATCATACGAATTAATTAGAATGGATCTTACGAATGAATTAGAATGGATCGTACGAATGAATTAGAATGGATCGTACGAATGAATTAGAATGGATCGTGCGAATGAATTAGAATGGATCGTACGAATGAATTAGAATAGATTGTACGAATGAATTAGAATGGATCGTACGAATGGATTAGAATGGATACATTCGAGCGAATGAATTAGAATGGATCGTACGAATGAATTAGAATGGATCATACGAATGAGTAAGAATGGATCGTACGAATGAATTAGAATGGATCGTACGAATGAATTAGAATGGATCGTACGAATAAATTAGAATGGATACATTCGTCCGAATGAATTAGAATGGATCATACGAATGAGTAAGAATGGATCGTACGAATGAAATAGAATAGATCGTACGAATGAATTAGAATGGAATATACGAATGAATTAGAATGGATCGTATGAATGAATTAGAATGGATCGTATGAATGAATTAGAATGGATTGTACGAATGAATTAGAATGGATCGTGTGAATGAATTCGAATGGATCGTACGATCCATTCTAATTCATTCATACAATCCATTCTAATTCATTCGCACGAATGTATTCATTCCTATCCATTCGTACGATCCATTCTAATCCATTCGTACGATCCATTCTAAATCATTCGCACAAATGTATCCATTCAAATTCATTCGCACAAATGTATCCATTCAAATTCATTCGTACGATCCATTCTAATTCATTTGTACGATCCATTCTAATTAATTCGTACGATCCATTCTAATTCATTCGTACGATCCATTCTAATTCATTCGTACGATCCATTCTAATTCATTCGTACGATCCATTCTAATTCATTCATAAGATCCATTCTAATTAATTCGTATGATCCATTCTAATTCATTCGTACGATCCATTCTAATTCATTCGTACGAACCATTCTAATTCATTCGTACGAACCATTCTAATTCATTCGCACAATCCATTCTATTTCATTCGTACGATCCATTCTTACTCATTGGTACGATCCATTCTAATTTATTCGCACGAATGTATCCATTCTAATTCATTAGTACGAATCCATTCTAATTCATTCATACAATCCATTCTATTTCATTCGTACGATCCATTCTTACTCATTCGTATGATCCATTCTAATTCATTCGCACGAATGTATCCATTCTAAATCATTCGTACGATCCATTCTAATTCATTCGTACGATCCATTCTAAATCATTCGTACAATCCATTCTATTTCATTCGTACGATCAATTCTAATTCATTCTAATTCATTCTATTTCATTCGTACGATCCGTTCTAATTCACCCAAACGATCCATTCTAATTCATTCATATGATCCATTATAATTCTTTTGCATGAATATATCCATTCTAATTCATTCGTACGATCAATTCTAATTCATTCGCACGAATGTATCCATTCTAATTCATTCGTACGATCCATTCTAATTCATTCGTACGATCCATTCTAATTCATTCATACAATCCATTCTAATTCTTTCACACGATTCATTCTAATTCATTCGTAGGATCCATTCTAATTCATTCTTACAATCTATTCTATTTCATTCGTACGATCCATTCTTACTCATTCGTATGATCTATTCTAATTCATTCGCACGAATGTATCCATTCTAATTCATTCGTACGAATCCATTCTAATTCATTCGTAGAATCCATTCTATTTCATTTGTACGATCCATTCTTATTCATTCGTACGATCCATTCTAATTCATTCGTACGATCCATTCTAATTCATTCGCACGATCCATTCTAATTCATTCGCACGATCCATTCTTACTCATGCGTATGATCCATTCTAATTTATTCGCACGAATGTATCCATTCTAATTCATTCGTACGTCTAATTCATTCGTACGGTCCATTCTAATTCATTCGCACAATCCATTCTATTTCATTCGTACGATCCATTCTTACTCATTCGTATGATCCATTATGGATACATTCGTGCGAATGAATTAGAATGGATCATACGAATGAGTAAGAATGGATCGTACGAATGAAATAGAATGGATTGTGCGAATGAATTAGAATGGATCGTACGAATGAATTAGAATGGATCGTGTGAATGAATTAGAATAGATCGTATGAATGAATTAGAATGGATCGTACGAATGAATTAGAATGGATCGTACGAATGAATTAGAATGGATCGTACGAATGACTTAGAATGGATCGTACGAATGACTTAGAATGGATCGTACGAATGAATTAGAATGGATACATTCGCGAATGAATAAGAATGGATCGTACGAATGAATTAGAATGGATCGTACGAATGAATTAGAATGGATCTTACGAATGAATTAGAATGGATCGTACGAATGAATTAGAATGGATCGTACGAATGAATTAGAATGGATACATTTGTTCGAATGAATTAGAATGGATCGTACGAATGAATTAGAATGGATCGTATGAATGAATTAGAATGGATCGTACGAATGAATTAGAATGGATCATACGAAGGAATTAGAATGGATCGTACGAATGAATTAGAATGGATATATTCGTGCAAATGAATTAGAATGGATCGTATTAATGTATTAGAATGGATCGTATGAGTGAATTAGAATGGATCGTGCTAATGAATTAGAATGGATTGTATGAATGAATTAGAATGGATCGTACGAATGAATTAGAATGGATCGTACGAATGAACTAGAATGGATACATTCATGCGAATGAATTAGAATGGATCGTACGAATGAATTAGAATGGATCGTGCGAATGAATTAGAATGGATCGTACGAATGAACTAGAATGGATACATTCGTGCGAATGAATTAGAATGGATCGTACGAATGAATTAGAATGGATCTTACGAATGAATTAGAATGGATCGTACGAATAAATTAGAATAGATTGCGCGAATGAATTAGAATGGATCATGCGAATGAAATAGAATGGATACAAATGAATTAGAATGGATCATACGAATGAATTAGAATGATGATCCATTCTTACTCATTCGTATGATCCATTCTAATTTATTCGCACGAATATATCCATTCTAATTCATTCGTACGTCTAATTCATTCGTACGGTCCATTCTAATTCATTCGCAAAATCCATTCTATTTCATTCGTACGATCCATTCTTACTCATTGGTACGATCCATTCTAATTCATTCGCATGAATGTATCCATTCTAATTCATTCGTACGAATCCATTCTAATTCATTCGTACGATCCATTCTAATTCATTCGCACGATCCATTCTAATTCATTTGTACGATCCATTCTAATTCATTCGCACGAATGTATCCATTCTAATTCATTCGTACGATCCATTCTAATTCATTCGTACGATCCATTCTAATTCATTCGTACGATCTATTCTAATTCATTCGTACGATCCATTCTAATTCATTCGTACGATCCATTCTAATTCCTTCGTACGATCCATTCTAATTCATTCGTACGATCCATTCTAATTCATTCATACAATCCATTCTAATTCTTTCACACGAATGTATCCATTCTAATTCATTCGTATGAATGAATTAGGATAGATTGCGCGAATGAATTAGAATGGATCGTGCGAATGAAATAGAATGGATACAAATGAATTAGAATGGATCATACGAATGAATTAGAATGACGATCCATTCTTACTCATTCGTATGATCCATTCTAATTTATTCGCACGAATGTATCCATTCTAATTCATTCGTACGTCTAATTCATTCGTACGGTCCATTCTAATTCATTCGCACAATCCATTCTATTTCATTCGTATGATCCATTCTTACTCATTGGTACGATCCATTCTAATTCATTCGCACGAATGTATCCATTCTAATTCATTCGTACGAATCCATTCTAATTAATTCGTACGATCCATTCTAATTCATTCGCACGATCCATTCTAATTCATTCGTACGATCCATTCTAATTCATTTGCACGAATGTATCCATTCTAATTCATTCGTACGATCCATTCTAATTCATTCGTATGATCCATTCTAATTCATTCGTACGATCCATTCTAATTCATTCGTATGATCCATTCTAATTAATTCGTAAGATCCATTCTAATTCATTTGTACGATCCATTCTAATTCATTCGTACGATCCATTCTAATTCATTCGTACGATCCATTCTAATACATTCGTAAGATCCATTCTAATTAATTCGTATGATCCATTCTAATTCATTCGTACGATCCATTCTAATTCATTCGTACGATCCATTCTATTTCATTCGCACAATCCATTCTATTTCATTCGTACGGTCCATTCTTACTCATTGGTACGATCCATTCTAATTCATTCGCATGAATGTATCCATTCTAATTCATTCGTACGAATCCATTCTAATTCATTCGTACAATCCATTCTATTTCATTCGTACGATCCATTCTTACTCATTCGTATGATCCATTCTAATTCATTCGCACAAATGTAACCATTCTAAATCATTCGTACGATCCATTCTAATTAATTCGTATGATCCATTCTAAATCATTCGTACAATCCATTCTATTTCATTCGTACGATCAATTCTAATTCATTTTAATTCATTCTATTTCATTCGTACGATCCGTTCTATTTCATTCGTACAATCCATTCTATTTCATTCGTACGATCCATTCTTACTCATTCTTACGATCCATTCTAATTCATTCCTACGATCCATTCCAATTCATTCACACGATCCATTCTAATTCATTCGCACGATCCATTCTTACTCATTCGTATGATCCATTCTAATTTATTCGCACGAATGTATCCATTCTAATTCATTCGTACGGTCCATTCTAATTCATTCGCACAATCCATTATATTTCATTCGTACGATCCATTCTTACTCATTCATATGATCCATTATGGATACATTCGTGCGAATGAATTAGAATGGATCATACGAATGAGTAAGAATGGATCGTACGAATGAAATAGAATGGATTGTGCGAATGAATTAGAATGGATCGTACGAATGAATTAGAATAGATCGTGTGAAAGAATTAGAATGGATTGTATGAATAAATTAGAATAGATCGTATGAATGAATTAGAATGGATCGAACGAATGAATTAGAATCCATTCTAATTCATTCGTACGATCCATTCTAATTCATTCGCACGATCCATTCTAATTCATTCGTTCGATCCATTCTAATTCATTCACACGAATGTATCCATTCTAATTCATTCGTACGATCCATTTTAATTCATTCGTACGATCCATTCTAATTCATTCGTACGATCCATTCTAATTCCTTCGTACGATCCATTCTAATTCATTCGTACGATCCATTCTAATTCATTCATACAATCCATTCTAATTCTTTCACACGAATGTATCCGTTCTAATTCATTCGTACGAATGAATTAGAATAGATTGCGCGAATGAATTAGAATGGATCGTGCGAATGAAATAGAATGGATACAAATGAATTAGAATGGATCATACGAATGAATTAGAATGACGATCCATTCTTACTCATTCGTATGATCCATTCTAATTTATTCGCACGAATGTATCCATTCTAATTCATTCGTACGTCTAATTCATTCGTACGGTCCATTCTAATTCATTCGCACAATCCATTCTATTTCATCCGTACGATCCATTCTTACTCATTGGTACGATCCATTCTAATTCATTCGCACGAATGTATCCATTCTAATTCATTCGTACGAATCCATTCTAATTCATTCGTACGATCCATTCTAATTCATTCGCACGATCCATTCTAATTCATTCGTACGATCCATTCTAATTCAATCGCACGAATGTATCCATTCTAAATCATTCGTACGATCCATTCTAATTCATTCGTACGATCCATTCTAATTCATTCGTACGATCCATTCTAATTCATTCGTACGATCCATTCTAATTCATTCGTAAGATCCATTCTAATTAATTCGTATGATCCATTCTAATACATTCGTACGATCCATTCTAATTCATTTGTACGATCCATTCTAATTCATTCGTAAGATCCATTCTAATTAATTCGTATGATCCATTCTAATACATTCGTACGATCCATTCTAATTCATTTGTACGATCCATTCTAATTCATTCGCACAATCCATTCTATTTCATTCGTACGATCCATTCTTACTCATTGGTACGATCCATTCTAATTCATTCGCACGAATGTATCCATTCTAATTCATTCGTATGAATCCATTCTAATTCATTCGTACAATCCATTCTATTTCATTCGTACGATCCATTCTTACTCATTCGTATGATCCATTCTAATTCATTCGCACGAATGTATCCATTCTAAATCATTCGTACGATCCATTCTAATTTATTCGTACGATCCATTCTAAATCATTCGTACAATCCATTCTATT
The DNA here is from genome assembly GCA_947650365.1 of Chamaelirium japonicum. NCBI lineage: Eukaryota > Viridiplantae > Streptophyta > Magnoliopsida > Liliales > Melanthiaceae > Chamaelirium > Chamaelirium japonicum. The sequence goes on from CANTAL010000111.1 coordinate 542,524, forward strand.
TCATTCGTACGATCAATTCTAATTCATTCTATTTCATTCGTACGATCCGTTCTAATTCATTCGTACAATCCATTCTATTTCATTCGTACGATCCATTCTTACTCATTCGTACGATCCATTCTAATTCATTCGTACGATCCATTCTAATTCATTCGCACGATCCATTCTAATTCATTCGCACGATCCATTCTTACTCATTCGTATGATCCATTCTAATTTATTCGCACGAATGTTTCCATTCTAATTCATTCGTACGTCTAATTCATTCGTACGGTCCATTCTAATTCATTCGCACAATCCATTCTATTTCATTCGTACGATCCATTCTTACTCATTCGTAAGATCCATTATGGATACATTCATGCGAATGAATTATAATGGATCATACGAATGAGTAAGAATGGATCGTACGAATGAAATAGAATGGATTGTGCGAATGAATTAGAATGGATCGTACGAATGAATTAGAATGGATCGTGTGAAAGAATTAGAATGGATTGTATGAATGAATTAGAATAGATCGTATGAATGAATTAGAATGGATCGTACGAATGAATTAGAATGGATCGTACGAATGAATTAGAATGGATCGTACGAATGAATGAGAATGGATCGTGTGAAAGAATTAGAATGGATTGTATGAATGAATTAGAATAGATTGTATGAATGAGTTAGAATGGATCGTACGAAGGAATTAGAATGGATCGTACGAATGAATTAGAATAGATCGTACGAATGAATTAGAATGGATCGTGTTGGGGGTAGCTAAAATCTGCCCTGGAGTTCGCCCCCCCCCCCCCCCCGTGCTCACCAAATCACCTTGACAGGGAGCGAGATCCACATTGGGCTGAAGGGGCCTAGGCAAAGGGCACTCATAGGAGCTCGCCTAAGCTCGCTGGAGCTCGTTGAGCTCGCCCTGGAGCCCGCCTGAGCTCGCCCAGGAGCTCGCCTAAGCTCTCTCAGGAGCTCGCCCAACCTCGCTTGCAGTGGTAGCGGGAGTTAGACCGTCATGCATAACAAAGACACCGGCATCGCAAACGCCCCTGGCTCATGCAGGAGCTCGCCCAAGATCGCGCAGGAGCTCACCCAAGTTCGCCCTTGCCTGTGGATCTCATAGACCCTAGGATTCCAAGGGGTGGGGAACTCGCCCAGGAGCCCGCCTAAGCTCGCTCGGGAGCTCGCCAAGCTCGCCCCGGAGCTCGCCTAAGCTCGCTCAGGAGCTCGCCCAAGCTCTCTCAAGAGCTCGCCCAAGCTCGCTCAGGAGCTCGCCAAGCTCGTTCATGAGCTCGCCCAAGCCCGCTCAGGAGCTCGCCAAGCTCGTTCAGGAGCTCGCTTAGCTCGCTCCGGAGCTCGCCCAAGCTCGCCCCGACCCCTGTTTATCGAAGAGGTTGCCCCCACGAGGTCTGACTCTTGATAAATATGGACGAAAGGACGGAGCAGTGCCGGGCAAGCTTGCCTATGCTCCCTCCCTTAGACCGCCCAGACTTGAACATTCCAGAACAGCCAGCTGGCAGCGACAAGAAAGATGCTCTCCCCCACTCAAACCGCCGGCAGGCTTGACGACAGAATGTCAGGGCGCGAGTACCAAGGACTGTCAGACCCACGCGAGCCAGAACGTGGGGGTCTAGAAGGCCCTGGAAGAATCTCCACGCGTCGGGCCGGGGTAGGCCGCCGATTGCTATAAATGCTCACCCCCAAGCTCCATAGTACAGGTTCGAAATCCTTTTCCCTACCACTTTGGTATACAACAGCTCGCCGTTGTGCCACCGTGACTGACTTGAGCGTCGGAGGGTCTGCGCTCCTAAGGGAGCCAGCCGTTCTCACGTTCTCTTTTCTTTGTCTTGCAGGCGGCCCGCACGGACCAGCGAAAAATCCCCCGTACATTTGGCGCCGTCTGTGGGATTCGAACCCATGACCACATGGTTGAGCGCCGTTGGCTCTCATAACCCCAAAGATGGCTCCGGCGATAAGGGGACGCAGGCGACCGAGGACCCGTGCGAGATCTGCGCGCAGCGAGCCTCCTGTTGAGACCCCTCAGCCCCAAGTCCCGCTCAGTGACCAACTCTTGTTGGAGGTGTTGGCCACCCAGCAGGCCATGATGGAGGAACTGACGCGATTGCGTCAGGCTCCGGCGGCCAGCCGACGGTCTGGGCCGGTGAAGACGGCGTCTCCGGTGCGACCACCGGCTTCAACATCGCGCCCGCCCACAACCGCTCCGGCGCGGCAGGTTTCCCATCAGGAACCCCCAGTCGGGAGAGCGGCCGTGCGCAGGGTGCCGGAAACCCCACTCACGAGGTTGCAGAAGATAGTAACCCAGCGGTCTAGCAACCAGGCGACCTCGCGTGCGACCATCCCTTACCGCCGTAGCCAGAGCGTCGATTCTGACGGGTCAGAGGCAAGGTCTCTAGAGTGGGATCGCGACCCGCGCCATCGGCGACGAGGGAAAGAGCCCGCGGTGGCTATACCTTTCGAAGCTCGCGAGGCAACGGCCTCCCACAGACCAACTGACGCGATGAAGGAATCCGCGGGCGGACAGCAAGGAGGCCGCCGAGCGGTAGCCCCCGAGGGTCGCCGCGGGGTGGGTCCGACCTTGCCACGAGGGAGCGTACGAGACCGCCTAGGACCTGCGCAGCCGCCTCTGGGAGTTCTCCCCGGGCACTGGCAGCGATCTAGTGCGCCAGTAGATTTACTAGAAGACCTCGCCGCCCACGGAGGTAGCTCGCCTTTCACCAGCGAGGTCCACCAAGGGGGTTTTCCGCACCACTGGACCCCCCCGAAGTTTGTATTGTTCGACGGGTCGCAGGATCCCGTTGACCATCTCTTGGCCTACAGAAAGCTTCTGTTTTTCCGGGACCAAGACCACGTCTTGTGCCGAGCATTCCCGAGCAGTTTGACCGGCTCGGTATTGAACTAGTTCCATAAGTTGCCGCCCGGCATGATCCCCGACTTTCCAACTCTCTCTAGGCTATTCCTGGAGCAGTATCGCTGCAATAGGCAGCCACCGAAAAGAATCAAGTCTCTATTTACCTTAGCCATGGGAGCTCGCGAGACGCTCCGGTGCTTCGCAACGCGATTCTGAAGCACCTACCTCGCTCTGGAAGACGCGGTGGGCCAAGATCGTACCGTGGTGAGTGCTTTCAGAAGCGCCCTCCCCGAGGGGGGCAAGCTTCATGACGCTCTAGTAATCAAAGATCCTCGCACGATGGTCGAACTATTTGCCCTGGTCCAACAACACATCAAACTCGAAGACGCTGTGTTAGACCGGAAGGGAAAGGCAGTCGAGCAGCGACCTCCTCCGGCCCTGCGACCACTTGTCGTTAAGGCCGTGGAGAGGAGGGAGGTGCCACTGGCGGTGCCTTTGCCCGGACCGCCCGCAGCTCCTGCTGTACAGCCCGCTGAAGCCCCCGCGGCGGTCGCTGGAAGGCCAGCGAACTGGCGCCTGCCTCCGGGACCCGTGGAGCGGGACTTCACCGTGCTAACCCATTGCCCAGGGCAAATCTTTCATCAGATTCGGAATGAACCTTTCTTCCAGTACCCGCCACCCCTGCAGGTCGGAGAGCCCGGCTCTACTGACAACTCGCGGCGGTGTGCTTTTCATCGAAGCCCGGGGCATCACACTAACAGATGCCGGGCTCTGAAGAACCACTTGGAGGATTTGGTCGCTTTGGGGCACTTGAGCCAGTACATCTCGCCCCCGAGGAGATTCGAGGTGGTACCAGAACGAGCCCCTCGGGAGGGAGATCGCCCAGGACTCGCGGAGCCCGCCTTACCTCCGCCTCCCCCGGGAGGACCGGCGATCTGCCATACCATTAGCGGGCGGCTGAGCGGCCCGAGATCCAGTAACGAAGCCCGCCGACGAGTTAGGGAGATGGAACGGGCACAGAAGGTATTTTCCGTCTCGCTAACTCCTACTTTACTTCAAGCACCAAGGGTGGAAGCCCGCGATTTTCTCTGGTTTTCGGAAGATGACATGACTGGGGTCGTTACGCCCCACAATGACCCCCTTGTCATACGCTTGATGATGGCTAACATCGAGGTGAGGCGAGCTCTGGTTGATTCGGGGAGCGCTGTTGACATACTTTTTCTGTCGGCCTACCTGCGAATGGGATTGAGACTGGCCGACCTGTCTCCCTCGACGAGCTCCCTCAGTGGATTCACCGGCGAGGTCGCCAAAGTGGCAGGAGAGATAACCCTTACTGTGACCGCGGGCCCGGAGGCTCGCCAAGTCCGCTTCGTGGTAGTGGACGGAAGTTCCGCATTTAATGCCATCCTTGGGCGACCTTGGCTAAGGCAAATGAATGAGGTATCTTCACCCAACCATCAGGCCCTCAAATTCCCGACCACGAGCGGGGTCGTAGTTATTCGGGGTGATCAGGTAGCCGCTACCCGATGCGAGTAGGATGTTCTTCACCTCATGGACATGGAGGTCGCCGAGGCCAAGAGGCCCGCACCCTCCTAGCAATTACCGCCCGCTACGAGCGAGCTACTGGGGAGCCCGCTGGGGGCCTCCTCGCTTAAGTCCCCTACTCCACCCCCGGGTGGGAGCAGTGTGGATCTTAAGTTGGAGGAGGAAGGCCGCCCGACAACCCCCAAGAGAGGAAGTTTTCCAGTTGCCGAACCACTCCAAGAGGTCGACATTGGCGGCAGAGAAGGGCCAAGAGTTGTTAGCCTCGGGACCTCGCTAACCAAGGGCGAGGTCCTGGCCATAACCAACTTGCTCAGGGAATACCGTGACGTATTCGCCTGGAGCTTCACGGACATGCCAGGGATTGACCCGGAGGTCACCTGTCATCGTCTGCACACCATGAAAGAGTTCCCACCGGTCAAGCAGAAAACTCGGCACATACCTGCTGCGAAGTCCGTTGCAGTAGCGGCGGAGATAGACAAGCTAGAGCGAGCTAGCTTCATCCGCGAGGCGCACTTCCCTGAGTGGATCTCCAATATCGTGGCGGTGCCCAAGAAGAGCGGAGCGGTCAGAGTGTGCATTGACTTCTCCGACCTCAATAAGGCATGCCTGAAGGACGGTTTTCCTCTTCCGAGAATAGGCGCGCTGGTCGACGCAGCTGTCGGGTTCCAGGCCCTGTCTTTCATGGATGGATATTCTGGGTATAACCAGATACCTCTCCACGTCGACGATCAGGAGAAGACCGCTTTCTACTCTGGAGCGGGCTACCAGAAGCTATATTGCTATCGAGTGATGCCGTTCGGACTTAAGAACGCTGGAGCGACCTACCAAAGGTTAGTCACTCAGATGTTCAAAGATCAGATCGGCAGAAACGTCGAAGTTTATGTAGACGACCTCCTGGTGAAGAGTCGGGAGCGAGAGGGGCATGTTGCCGATCTCCGCGAAACCTTCGAGATACTGAGAAAGTACCAAATGAGGTTGAATCCGGCGAAGTGCGCATTCGGGGTGACTTCTGGGAAATTCCTCGGGTACCTGGTCACCCACAGGGGGATCGAGGTCGACCCTGGGCAAATCCGAGCACTTGTCGAAATGCCTACACCAAGAACCCGGCAGGAGGTCCAAAGGTTGAGCGGGCGAATTGTCGCGCTAAATCGGTTCATCTCCAAATCCTCAGACAATTGCCGACCTCTCTTCGAGCTACTACGAAAAGGGGCGAGCATTTGTTGGGATAAAGAGTGCGAGCGCGCTTTTTAGAAGATCAAGGACTATCTGGCGAGCCCGCCAATTCTAGCAGCACCCAAAGATGGCACCGAGCTTGGCGTATATCTCGCGGTCACCGAGAATGCGGTGAGCGGGGTCCTTGTTGTAGAAGAAGCAAAGGTCTAGCGGTCTGTCTACTTTGTAAGCCACACAATGCTTCCCGCCGAGCTCCGGTATCGACCAATCGAGAAGGTCGCACTGGCCTTGGTCCTTACCGCGAGAAAACTTCACCCCTACTTCTCGGCGCACACCGTCAAAGTCATCACAGAGCACCCTCTGAAGAGCGGGCTCTCTAGACCCTCGGTAGCCGGCAGGCTCTATCGATGGTCAGCTGAGCTCGCCGCCTATGGTTTGGAGTATGTCCCTCGAGTTGCTGTCAAAGGGCAGGCTCTCGCCGATTTCTTGGCGGACTTCCCCATAGAAGAACCGGTCCAGTACCAGGAGGATGAGCCAACTGAGGCACACCCTGGGAAGGCGAGGTTCTTGGACAACCAAGGCGAGCTTCCTCCAACTAAGCATTCAGAGAAGGCGGGCTGGGAGTTATTCGTCGATGGGTCCTCCAACGCTTTGGGGGCTGGGATCGGGGTCGCGCTGATCGCCCAGTCAGTACTTCTGGAGAAATCAGTCCGGCTGGATTTCGCCGCTACCAACAATGAGGCAGAATATGAGGCGCTGCTGGCTGGTCTGGAGCTCGCTCAAGAGGTTGGCACCAAATGCTTGAAGGTCTTTAGTGATTCCCAGCTAATTATTTGCCAAATCAATAGGGAGTACGCCTCCCGGGATGCACGAATAGCGGGCTATGTGGATCTGGTGAAGCGCAAGGCCGCGGAGTTCGAAAAGATCTCCTTCGAGCAAATTCCGCGAGCCGATAATAGGCGGGTTGATGCATTGGCAAACGCCGCCTCTCTGCTGGGAACATCAGAGGCTCGCCAGATCCTCATCGAGGTCCAAAATCAGTCTCGGCTCCAACTGATGGAGCCCGCTGTTAACCAAGTCTCTGTCGATGTACCAACCAGCGGGTGGACCGCCCCCATTCTTCGTTTTCTCCAGAAGGGCGAGCTTCCAGAGGATAGAGAGGAAGCCCAGCGAGTGGAGAAATGCGCTGGGCGCTACCTCATTCGCTGGGATCGCCTTTTTCGAAGATCCTTCGGCGGGCCAAATCTCCGTTGCGTCGAGAGCCCGGAGACTGAAGAAGTATTGAATTGCATCCACTCTGGCGAGCTGGGAAACCACGCTGGTGGGCGGTCTCTAGCTGCGAAAGTACGAAGGCAAGGATACTGGTGGCCCACGCTGGAGCAAGATGCCTTGAAGGTCGCCCAGAGGTGCATCCAATGCCAGAAGCACGCCACCACGAATTATATGCCCGCAGAGGAACTGCATCCTCTGGCGAGCCCCTGGTCGTTTCAACAGTAGGGGTTAGATATTGTGGGACCATTCCCCGTATTAGCCCGGCAAAAGAAATTCATCTTAGTGGCCACGGACTACTTCACCAAATGGATGGAAGCGGTCCCGCTAGCTAAGATAGGCGGAAAGCAAGTGAATGACTTCCTTTGGAAGAATATTTTCTGCCGGTTCGGTCTGCCTCGGGTACTTATCACCGACAATGGTCGCTAGTTCGACAATCGCTTGATCAGAAACTTTTGTGTTGAATATGGAGTCGACCTAAGGTTCTCTTCCCCAAGGTACCCTCAAAGCAATAGGCAGGCCGAAGCAACGAATCGTGTGATCCTTGACAACCTCAAGAAAAGGCTGGAAGGGAAAAAAGGATTGTGGGAGCAGGAACTCGATGGAGTCTTGTGGGCCTATCGCACTACTCCACGTCGCTCAACTAACGAGTCCCCTTTCAGCCTAACTTACGGGTGTGAAGCTGTGCTACCCATCGAAGTCGAGCTGCCCACTGAAAGAAGGCTCGCTGCGGAGGGGGTCGATAATGACGCTCTGCTCACTGACTCACTCGATCAGCTCGAAGAAAGATGAGAGCGCGCCAATCTACACCTCACCGGATACAGACAAGAAATAAAGCGCGCCTATGACAAAAGAGTCCACCATCTGGCATTCAAGGCCGGCGATCTGGTGATGAGAAAGGTGTTCGCAAACACGCAAGAGCCTAATGCAGGAAAGCTCGCGGCGAACTGGGAAGGCCCCTACATAGTACACGAAGCAGGAAGCTCGGGGGCTTACCGGTTGATGACCGCTGGAGGCGACCTGTTAGAGCGACCTTTGAACGCTCTCCACCTTCGCAAGTTCTATGCCTAAGGAAATTTTTGTAAATCATCTTCTGAAGAGGCTATGAATGAACGATGGAGGTTTTAACAATTTAACTTGGAAGCTCGGTGCAGACAGAGCCCGCATGATCTATAGTGTGCAGTCCGTCGTTGCACGGACTAAAAACAAGACCGGGATCCTCAGAGGCAGCTAGTGGGTGACCTTGAGCTTTCCGGGGCAGTCCGCCGTTGTGCGGACTTAAAGCAAGACCGGGATCCTCAGAGGCAGCCAGTGGGCGACCTTGAGCTTCCCGGGGCAGTCCGCCGTTGTGCGGACTTAAAGCAAGATCGGGATCCTCAGAGGCAGCCAGTGGGCGACCTTGAGCTTCCCGGGGTAGTCCGCCGTTGTGCGGACTTAAAGCAAGATCGGGATCCTCAGAGGCAGCCAGTGGGCGACCTTGAGCTTCCCGGGGCAGTCCGCCGTTGTGCGGACTTAAAGCAAGACCAGGATCCTCAGAGGCAGCCAGTGGGCGACCTTGAGCTTCCCGGGGCAGTCCGTCGTTGTGCGGACTTAAAGCAAGACCAGAATCCTCAGAGGCAGTCAGTGGGCGACCTTGAGATTCCCGAGGAAGTCCGCTGCCTAGTGGACTCTAAACCTAACCAGGATCCTTCGCGTTCACCTGCCATGAACGGAAGCATCCTGGCGTTGGCATACCCCTCGAAGGGCGAGCCCGCTGAATAGGATCATCGAGGGAAATTAACCGGGCAGGGGGCAGCTAGCACTTATTAGTTTCTTTTAAAAATAAAAATGGTTTAAGTCTCTGAGTGTAGGGAAGTTTTTGAAGTCTTTTGGTTCGCTTAAACATTTTCCGGGCTCAGAGACTATTGAGTTTTTGTAAGCATGCCGAGTTTTTCGTTTGTATATACTTTAAAATAAAAAGGCTGAATCGAATTAGCTGCCTCGCTCGGGGTATCACTCTCGAGATCGCTGCGAACTCCTAGAGCGGACTCATAAGTGGCACAGAGAAAGAAAAAAACATAGAGGCGAGCTCAAAGAGAATATTTCATTCATTGTTAAAAATTACAACAGGGTTACAAAAGAGACCCTAGGCTGGGCCAGCACCCGCACCGTCGTCATCGCCGCGCTTCCACTTTTTCGACCTTTCGGCCTTATACTTCTCGATGGCATCGAGCGCGCCTTTCCGCAGGAGCTCGACGAGCTGCGCCTGGAGGCGGCGTTGCTGAGAGTGGAGGTCTTGGAGATGCGTTTCCCTCAGAGACGCGATCTCATCCCTAGAAGCCGCCAACTGACGTCGAAGCTCGGAGATTTCCTTTTGGGCGGCCTCTTCAGCTCGACGGGCCCCTTACACATCGGATAGGGCACGGTCGCGGGCGTCCTCAACCGAAGCTAGCGTGGTGGTAAAGGTGGCAGCCCGCTGGCGCAGTTCGTCAACCTCCGTATTAGAGGAGGCGACCTGCTGGCACAGCCGGTCCACTTCAGCCCGTAGCTCGCCCGACCGATCCATTTGGCGAATACGGTGGATGTGCTCGTCTACTCTCCTCTCCGAGTCATGGAGAGTGTCATCGTAGAGGGCGACAGTGTCCCCCGCGATGCCCGCGACCTCGTCGGCGAGAGCCCGGCTGACCCGCTCTACCTACGGAAAGGGAAAACAGTTAAGAGTTAGAAGTTATAACAGGGGTTTGGGGCAAAGAAGTATGAAGGTAACCTTACCTCGAGGAGTCGGTTGATGAGAACGATGTAGGGAGTCCGGGAGAAGATGTTGCATCCCAGGATCTCCCGCATGAAGAGAGGGGCGCGCTCGGGGTCACCAGAGGAGGAGCCCGCCTGGCTCGCCTCGGTGGGAGCAGCTGGAGGGGGCGCACTGATGACAGCAGCGGCGGGCTCGGCCCCTTGAGCACCGATAACCCTTTCATTGATAGGGGAAGGCATGGCGGCTCCCCTTCGCCCAGGCAAGTCCGGGTCCGAGGCTTCCGGGCTGGAGCACAGAAGGTCGTTTAGGATGGCCCCCAGGTCCGGAGACTAGTAGACCAACCCGCCCAGCTCCGGGAGAGGAGGAACCTCAAGAGTGGCAGGCGCGGGCTCAGGCGCGGGCGTGCTAGGAGCCATAGGCGCGGGCTCGGGCGCGAGCACGCTGAGAGCAGGCGCAGGCGCGGGCTCGGACGCGGGCGCGCTGATAGCAGGCGCAGGCACGGGCTCGGGCGCGGGCGCGCTGATAGCATGCGTAGGCTCGGGCGCGGGCGCGCTGAGGGCAGGCGCAGGCGCGAGCGCGGGCTCGGGCACAGGCGTGCTGACAGGCGCGGGCTCGGGCGCGGGCTCGGGTACGGGCGCAAGCGCGGTCTCGGGCACGGGCTCGGGGGCAGTAGGCGCGGTCTCGGACACGGGCTCGGGGGCAGTAGGCGCGCTGGCAGTAGAGGGCGCAGGCGCGGGCACGGGCGTGCTGGGAGCAGGCACGGCCGGTGTTGGTGTCGCGCTCGGAGCAAGCGGAAGGGTTGAGCCCGCCGGAGCTGGTCCCTCGAAGGGTGGGGGAAGCCCCGCAGTTGTAACCGCGGGCTCATCTTCCGTAGCCCGCTCCTCGTCGCCTGAGCTGGAGGTCGTGCTGAGATCATCGGCTGATCCCAAGCTCGCCTCCGCGAGGGCGGCCTTCCTCCGCTCCTCGAGGACCTGTTGGAAGGCTTCGCGAGCCTCCCAAACGGTGTTGTTCTGCGAGGCGCCCTCCTCTTGATTCATCACCGTAACAAACAAAGTTTTAGTCAGATCGCCTGGGAACTCGCGCATCAGCACTTCAGCCATTGGGGACTCTACTTCCGCCATGCTGAGAAGAAGCTCGACGCACGGATCCTCGGGCTCGACGAAGGAAATGCGACGTCGCCGAGGCTCCGGGACTGGGGCCCTCGGAGAAATGACAGAAAGAGAGGTCGCCTGACCTGGGGCTGCTTCGCGGGTTGGTGGCGGCGGTGGCGCGACATCCTCCTCGTGGAGCATCTCGAGGGTGTCCTTGTCGGCGACCTGGATGGGGGAAGCCCACTTCTTCCCCTTCTTCGCCGAGGTCCCCACAGCGGAGGTCACGGCAGCAGGCCGGGAGACCGCGACCTTCTTCCGCATCACCTTCTGCCGGGTGGTGATGGTTCCGGTCCGTAGATCCTTCCAAAGGAAGGAAAAGTCCGGCGGGAGGACCTTCTCGAGGGTTCGACCCCCGAGGAAGTCTAGAATCACCTCGTCAAGCGATCTTTCGCGGGCTGCGGCGATGCACTTCTTCCCCTTTGCTCGGTACTCCGCGATCTCCTTAAAGACAGGGAGAGGCGGTCTGCCGGGAAGAGAGGGGACACCGGCTCGAGGACCTCGCCACTCGCCGTCGATCACGAATGGGTACGCTTTCCAGTACCGGTCTTTGTTCTCGACGGTGGTGAACGGAAGCACCTCGCCAGAGCGGCCCGTGAGGTAGAACTGTCCACAGTCTACCTCGCCGAAGAAGGGCCCCGGTTTGAGGAACCACTTCTTCAGGAGGTAGGCTAGGGGGATCCTCACGTTTAGGGCTTCCTCGATGCGAGCAAGCCCATAAAGGATCCCCCACGAGTTTCCCGGAAGCTGGGCGGGGCATAAGCCCGCCAGTTCCAGGAGCTCGCTGGCCAGATGGTTCAGGGGCAGCCGGAGCCCTGACCATAACTGCCCCACGGAGACCACGGTCCCCGAGAGCAGCCTCCCTGAGCTCGGAAGAGGAAGAATGGCGAGCTCTTGGGGAATGCCCACCGCGGTTCGCAGGCTATCAGGGATGGGCGCACCCCCGATGGCATGGAACCAAACGACGGCGGGCTCCTTCGGAGGTGCCTCTTCCCCTGAGCCCGGAGCCCGCACCGAGATGGGGGCAACATTTAGAGGCCCCTCTCGGGAGGACGCAGCAGCAGCAGTAGCTGAAGAAGCAGCAGCGGCAGAGGAAGACATAAGCGGGAGGGCGCTAGCGAGCTACGAGCAGAAGGCAAAGAAGGAAGGGAGAGCTGTTTTTCACGCAGCGGTAAAAATCGCCCCCCGTCCCCTATTTATAGGCAAGTGAGAGACAGGTGAATCGATCCGCAGTTAATGCCCAAGCGCGCTCGACGAGGCGACGTGACGGCAATCGAAGCGACAGCTTGCTTCTTTCCAATCGTCAAGCGCCACGTGGGCCACGCGTGGAAAAGGCTGCGCCGGCGCCGACACTGTCATTTACTGACAGAAGAAGAGCGAATGAGGAGGAGACACGTGTCTCACGCCGATCGGGATCTCATGATGAGATTCACTGTATCAGCATTAAGCCTCGCGCCGCATTTAAGGTGAAGCGACCGTTGGAGATTTGGTGCGATACCCAAGTCACAAGACCGCTCGCGGTAGGTGCCCGCAGCTCGCCCGAGACAGACCCTGACCACGTGTGACAAGCTCGCACCGGAAGGAGATCGCTCGTGGCTGACGCTCCCGGCCCGCCCAGCGTTTGTGAAATACTGGGAGTCAAAACTCTCGACGCAGACCGCTCGCGGCAGGTGCCCGCAGCTAGATCGAGGCAGACCCTGACCGCATGTGACAAGCTCGCATCGGAAGGAGATCACTCGTGGCTGACGCTCCCGGCCCGCCTGGCATTTGTGGAAGTACTGAGAGTCAAAACTCTCGACGCAGATCGCCCACGGCTGGAGCCCGCAGCTCGCTCGAGGCAGACCCTGACCGCATGTGACATGCTCGTATCGGAAGGAGATCGCTCGTGGCTGATGCTCCCGGCCCGCCCAGCGTTTGTGAAATACTGACAGTCAAAACTCTCGACGCAGACCGCTCGCGGCAGGTGCCCGCAGCTCGCCAGACGCAGACCCTGACCGCATGTGACAAGCTCGCATCGGAAGGAGATCGCTCGTGGCTGATGCTCGTGGCCCGCCCAGCGTTTATGAAATGCTGGGAGTCAAAACTCTCGGCGCAGACCGCTCACGGCAGGTGCCCACAGCTCGCTCGAGGCAGACCCTGACCGCATGTGACACGCTCGCATCGGAAGGAGATCGCTCGTGGCTGATGCTCCCGGCCCACCCAGCGTTTGTGAAATACTGACAGTCAAAACTCTCGACACAGACCGCTCGCGGCAGGTGCCCGTAGCTCGCCCGACGCAGACCCTGACCGCGTGTGACAAGCTCGCATCAAAAGGAGATCGCTCGTGGCTGATGCTCGTGGCCCGCCCAGCGTTTGTGAAATACTGGGAGTCAAAACTCTCGGCACAGACCGCTTGCGGCAGGTGCCCGCAGCTCGCTCGAGGCAGACCCTGACCGCATGTGACACGCTCGCATCGGAAGGAGATCGCTCGTGGCTGATGCTCCCGGCCCGCCCAGCGTTTGTGAAATACTGACAGTCAAAACTCTCGACGCAGACCGCCCACGGTTGGTGCCCGCATCCCACCAGGTGGAGGTCGCAAATGATTAGAACTCCTCATTCGACCGTCGTGTGCAATAAGACTCCTGAGCAAGCGCCAAAGTCTCCTTGGTCGCTCCCTCAGGAGGGGGTAATGTTGGGTGTAGCTGAAATCTGCCCTGGAGTTCGCCCCCCCCCCCCCCCCCCCCCCCCGTGCTCACCAAATCACCTTGACAGGGAGCGAGATCCACATTGGGCTGAAGGGGCCTAGGCCAAGGGCACTCATAGGAGCTCGCCTAAGCTCGTTGGAGCTCGTTGAGCTTGCCCAGGAGCCCGCCTGAGCTCGTCCAGGAGCTCGCCTAAGCTCTCTCAGGAGCTCACCCAAGCTCGCTTGCAGTGGTAGCGGGAGTTAGACCGTCATGCATAACAAAGACACCGGCATCGCAAACGCCCCTGGCTCATGCAGGAGCTCGCCTAAGATCGTGCAGGAGCTCGCCCAAGTTCGCCCTTGCCTGTGGATCTCATAGACCCTAGGATTCCAAGGGGTGGGGAACTCGCCCAGGAGCCCGCCTAAGCTCGCTCGGGAGCTCACCAAGCTCGCCCCGGAGCTCGCCTAAGCTCGCTCAGGAGCTCGCCCAAGCTCTCTCAAGTGCTCACCCAAGCTTGCTCAGGAGCTCGCCAAGCTCGTTCATGAGCTCGCCCAAGCTCACTCAGGAGCTCGCCAAGCTCGTTCAGGAGCTCGATTAGCTCGCTCCGGAGCTCGCCCAAGCTTGCCCCGACCCCTGTTTATCGAAGAGGTTGCCCCCGCGAGGTCCGACTCTTGATAAATATGGACGAAAGGACGGAGCAGTGCCGGGCGAGCTTGCCTATGCTCCCTCCCTGAGACCGCCCAGACTTGAACATTCATGAACATCCAGCTAGCAGCGACAAGAAAGATGCTCTCCTCCACTCAAACCGCCTGGTAGGCTTGACGACAGAATGTCAGGGCGTGAGTACCAAGGACTGTCAGACCCACGCGAGCCAGAACGTGGGGGTCTAGAAGGCCCTGGAAGAATCTCCACGCATCGGGCCGGGGTAGGCCGCCGATTGCTATAAATGCTCACCCCCAGGCTCCATAGTACAGGTTCGAAATCCTTTTCCCTACCACTTTGGTATACAACAGCTCGCCGTTGTGCCACCGTGACTGACTTGAGCGTCGGAGGGTCTGCGCTCCTAAGGGAGCCAGCCGTTCTCACGTTCTCTTTTCTTTGGATACATTCGTGCGAATGAATTAGAATGGATACATTCGTGCGAAAGAATTAGAATAGATCGTATGAATGAATTAGAATGAATCCTATGAATGAATTAGAATGGATCGTGCGAATGAATTAGAATGGATCGTACGAATGAATTAGAATGGATCGTGCTAATGAATTAGAATTGATCGAACGAATGAATTAGCATGGATCGTGCTAATGAATTAGAATGGAACATACGAATGAATTAGAATAGATCGTGTGAAAGAATTAGAATGGATTGTATGAATGAATTAGAATGAATTCGTACGATCCATTCGAATTCATTCGCACGATCCATTCTAATTCATTCATACGATCCATTCTAATTCATTCATACAATCCATTCTAATTCTTTCACACGATCCATTCTAATTCATTCGTAGGATCCATTCTAATTCATTCGTACAATCTATTCTATTTCATTTGTACGATCCATTCTTACTCATTCGTATGATCCATTCTAATTCATTCGGACGAATGTATCCATTCTAATTTATTCGTACGATCCATTCTAATTCATTCGTACGATCCATTCTAATTCATTCGTACGATCCATTCTTACTCATTCGTATGATCCATTCTAATTCATTCGTACAATCCATTCTAATTCATTCGTATGATCGATTCTAATTCATTCGCACTATCCATTCTAATTCATTCGTACGATCCATTCTAATTCATTCGTATGATCCATTTAATTTATTCGTTCAAATATATCCATTCTAATTCATTCGTACGATCCATTCTAATTCATTCGCACGATCCATTCTAATTCATTCGCACGAATGTATCCATTCTAATTCATTTGCACGATCCATTCTAATTCATTCCTATGATCTATTCTAATTCATTCGTACGATCCATTCTAATTCATTCTAATTCATTCGTATGATCCATTCTACGATCCATTCTACGATCCATTCTAATTCATTCGTATATTCCATTCTAATTCATTAGCACGATCCATGCTAATGAATTAGAATGGATCGTACGATCCAATCTAATTTATTCATACGATCCATTCTTACTCATTCGTATGATCCATTCTAATTCAATCGTACGATCCATTCTAATTCATTCGTACGATCCATTCTAATTCCTTCGTACGATCCATTCTAATTCATTCGTACGATCCATTCTAATTCATTCGCACGATCCATTCTAATTCCTTCGTACGATCCATTCTAATTCATTCGTACAATCTATTCTAATTCATTCGTACAAATGGATACTGTGGGTGCAAATTTTGGCGGAAGTTTACCAACTACCACGGGACCCCCCGGCCCTGCCTGGTGGGCCCACGAGGACTACCACGGGACCCACCGGCCCTGCCTGGTGGGCCCACAAGGACTATCACGGGACCCACCGGCCCTGCCTGGTGGGCCCACGAGGACTACCACGGGACCCACCGGCCCTGCCTGGTGGGCCCACGAGGACTACCACGGGACCCACCGGCCCCGCCTGGTGGGCCCACGAGGGCTACCAAGGAACCCACCTGCCCTGCCTGGTGGACCCCCGAAGACAACAGTAGGACCCACCAGCCTTACCTGGAGGATCCCCAGATACGACAGCAGGACCCACCAGCCTTACCTAGAGGATCCCCAGATACGACAGCAGAAACCGCCATTTACCCCGGAATTCCTCTCAGAGAATCCTATAAATAGCAGAGCCTTCGAATGTAAATGGATCCTGAAATTTCTGATTTCCACTCTGAGATCTGATTTTCAGAATCCAGAGCTCTAGAATCTCTCAGCTCCTCATCTACCATCTCTCTTTGATCTTCTTCTCTCATTCGAAGAGATCAGAGTGTTTCTAGTGATACTCGGCCTGTCGAGTTCACTTTGACATAAGTGTTAGTGAATTCGGGTTGCTCCCTATAGCACGGAGACGTAGGCTTCGGCTGAACTCCGAGATCACATCTCTCGTGTCAAATCTCTGATTGCATCTCTCTCTATTTGCATATCAAAAGCAACGACTTCAATCAACAGATCTAACAACGATCTTCGACTTCAACTTCGATTGACTGGTGAGGCGAGGTCTTCGGGTCGGCACGAAGATTTTCCCCCACAGTTTGGCACCGTCTGTGGGATCCGAGCAAAAAGTCGAGCTCTCTTCACTACTACTTGATCGGTTGAGCATACAACCGATCTTGATAGTCAAACTTCCTCGCCCCCTCGGTTGATCAAACAACTGATCGGACGTCGGCACTCTCGTTGCACCCTTCGCTCTCTGAATGGCGAGGACGAAACACCAGGGTCAACCAGAAGGAAGTAACACTCAACAACAAGCTCGTCCTGAGACTCGTTCAATGAGTCAAAGGCTCAACTTTGGGCAGCCCCTTGCTGCCCCCGAGATGGGGGTTCGTTCGGGGAGTGGGAGATCTGTCGATCGACCTATCGCCCATCCTACACGACAATCGGTTGGACAAACTGCTCCCACTCCTGTTGAAGACCCTCCATCGACCTACCAAATCTCTGCGGTCGACTTCCAACTGCTCCAATTGGCGAAGCAAAACGCCACCCTCACCGCTGAGAGGGATGCTCTAAAGAAAGCAGCTTCCGAGGCTGGGATCGCTCTACCTATTCCCTCTATAAGTGAGAGAGTCGATCTTCCTCGACATTCAATTCACTCCGAGCAACGGAGGTCAATGGGTACTGCTGCCCTCGAGAGGATCCGACGCGACCCAACTCCCTCTGCTTCCCCATGGAAGCAGAGTGTTTGGGACCGTCTCAACGACGAATCTTCCCAATCTTCTTCCGGCCGCAACTGCGACAAGAACGCGCCTTCAAAACTCAACATACCAAGGAAGCACCACATGAAAAGCGCTCCTTCAAAGAGTAGAGTCTCCCCTTCCATTCCACTTCAATGTGGGCTTGGATCAGACCTCCGACATCGACTTCAACCTGCAAATACTTCAATGCTTGAGCAAGACCTTGCGATCTTGCCTCTTGACCCCCCTCTAGGTCGAGGACATGGTCGTAGGGATGGCTATTCCTTTGCCGGTCCTCTACATCGAGGTCTCTTCAAGGCAACATTTCCTAGGGGATGGAGAACTCCTATCCTCCCCAAATTCAATTGCATCAGAGGAGATCCAACTCTCCATATACTTGCCTTCAAGCAAGCCCTAACGCCGCACGAAGAAGAAAACAACGTGCTCTGCCGCACCTTCGCAGGAAGTCTCGATGAGCCATCGCTCGACTGGTATCACAATCTCCGAGCTGGGTCCATCACCTAGTTCGATGTTTTAGCTAAACTCTTCGTGCAGCATTATCAGCTCAATCTGAAGCCCGAGAAGAAGCTCGACTCTCTCTATCGGTTAAGGATGGGTGCTGATGAGACTCTCCGAAGTTTCACTAGGAGGTTTCGCAACGAGCATGCTGCCCTCTCTGGAAGACATCTGGATGATGAAGCCATCATGTTGGCTTTCCAGAACGCTCTCCGCTTCGATCTACACATCTACAACGACTTCATCCGTAATCCCCCTCCTTCTCTGGGAGCTATGTTCGATCGAATCCAGAGAGAGATCGAGGTTGAAGATGACCAAGTCGCTCGAAAAGGGCGAGAGACGAAGCGAAGACCGGCGGAAAGAGAAGCTCCAAAGTATGCTGCTAAGGCCCACAATGCTGAGGCAGCAGCTCCTCCAGTCAACAAACGATCAAAGAATGACGGGCGTCGATCTCCAACGAAGACCACTTTCACCGAGTGGAATATGCCGGTCGAACAGATACTCGATCGCATTCAACATGAGGAGTTCCTTCGAAGGCCCAATCCACTTCAGCCGAACACAAAGTTCACGGCTGATAAAACTGTTTATTGTGATTTCCATCGAAGCCATGGCCATTCCACCGATCGGTGTTATCGGCTAAAGTTTCATCTCGAAGACTTGCTGAGAGAAAGCCATCTTCATGAATTCACCAGAGAAGGACAAGATCAACGTCGATCCTCTGCAAAGGGGAAAGAGGCTTGCTGGATCCATCAGATCTCTTCCAACCCATCACCTCTTACCGTGAATGCCAATGTCTTTGGCATTCATGGATCATTGCACAATCAATCAGTGACCGGGAAGGAAGTTGATCGGTAGATTCGGCGCATCTTCCATGTTCGATCTACTGCAAACAAAGAAGATACCTGGATCGAGAAGCCTATCGAAGGTCTTGCTTGGCCGTCCATCGTCTTCAACGACACCGATCTTCAAGGAGTTCATACTCCCCATCGAGACCCTCTGGTCTTGAAACTCATCATCGACGGAAGCACCGTCAATCGGATCCTCATCGACACCGGGAGCTCCATTGATATTATGTTCTCAGACTACTTCAAACGTCTGGGACATAAGTATCAAAGCCTCGACGTCGTCCCGACCGTGATCACTGGCTTCAACGGCGAATAAAGCATCACGGTGGGTGAATCGAGATTCACTCTCGACCCCAGCCGAGAGACTCGAGTCTCGGTCAGATTTGCAATTGTCGAGGGAGTATCCAGTTATAACGCCATCCTCGGGCGACTATTCCTCCACCAGATCAATGCCATCTCCTCTTCTTATCATCAACTACTCAAGTTTGCAACCGGAGAAGGCATCGTCTGCATTCGAGGTGATCAGCAAGCTGGAAGGTCTTGTGAGGCTGCTGCAGCTAAGACAGATCGAAAGATCAACATTGCTCCTCCAAAGCGGCCACGAGATGAAGTTGGTCCCTCTTCCAAATAGCAATCAAAGGAGATTCCGCTGACCGAACCTCCACCAATCGAATGGGAAGCATCACCTTCAATAGAAGAAATCATCCCAATCAATATAAGCAGCGGAGATCTCCCTCGACAAACTTTCATTGGTACCGGTCTTAGCGACGCAGAAGCGCAAGACATGGTGTCCTTCCTCCAATCCATTATCGACGTTTTCGCTTGGTGCTTCGAAGACATGCCTGGTATCAA
The DNA here is from genome assembly GCA_947650365.1 of Chamaelirium japonicum. Lineage (NCBI taxonomy): Eukaryota > Viridiplantae > Streptophyta > Magnoliopsida > Liliales > Melanthiaceae > Chamaelirium > Chamaelirium japonicum. The sequence continues at coordinate 561,967 of CANTAL010000111.1, forward strand.
TCCAGACGACGCTTGTCACCGACTTGCAATCAAGGAAGAAGTGAAAACTATCAAGCAGAAGCCACGCACCATTCGACCAGAGCTACAAGTTGCTGTTCAAGAAGAAATCACCAAGCTACTCGTAGCAGGCTTCATCCGTGAAGTAGAGTATCCTACTTGGATCTCTAATATTGTTGCTGTTCCGAAGAAGAACGGGAAGGTCAGAGTCTGCATCGACTTTACCAATCTCAACAAAGCTTGCCCCAAAGATCCATTCCCCATGCCAAGGATAGATAGACTTGTCGATGCCACTGCTGGCCACGAGTTATTGTCTTTCATGGATGGGTATTCTGGGTATAATCAAATTCCTCTTCACGCTGATGATCAAGAGAAGACATGTTTTGTGACTAACCGAGGTCTCTACTGCTACAATGTCATGCCATTCGGCCTCAAGAATGCTGGTTCCACCTATCAAAGGTTAGTCACAAAGATGTTCGAAGATCAGATCGGTCGCAACGTCAAAGTCTATGTCGATGATCTCCTCACCAAGAGCTCCGTGCGAAGCAAGCATCTTTCTGATCTGGCGGAAACCTTTCAAGTTCTTCGAAAATATCGTATGAAGCTCAATCCAGCCAAGTGCGCTTTCGGAGTTCAATCTGGCAAATTCCTGGGTCATCTTGTGGCCAGGAGGGGTATTAAAGCCAATCCCGATCAAATTCGAGCTATCCTCGATATGCCATCACCTACCAATCGAAAGGAACTACAACGACTAACTGGAAGACTTGCTGCCCTCAATCGGTTCATCTCAAAGTCTTCCGACAAGTGTAAGCCTCTCTTCGACAAACTACGAAAGGCAGACACCTCCGGCTGGAGTCTGATCTGTGAAGAAGCATTTCAAAGCATCAAGAAATATCTGGTGCAAGCTCCTATCTTGACGGCTCCACTTCCAAAAGAAGACTTGTGGCTTTATCTCGCCGTAACCGATCAAGCAATCAGTGCGGTATTAGTCAGTAGAAGAAAAGGCATCGAACATCCAGTCTATTACATCAGCCACACTCTTCTTCCGGCTGAAACTCGCTACTCAAAAACAGAGAAGGTCATCCTAGCCTTGCTCACTGCATCACGATGTCTTCAACCTTACTTCGTCTCCCACCAGATCACAGTCATTTCAGAGCACTCACTCAAGGATATTGTTGACAAAGCTGGTAGAGTGGGTCGTATGACCAAATGGGTGATCGAAATGAGCTCTCTGGGGATTCAGTTCGAATCTCGCACTTCTATCAAAGGTCAAGCTATTGCTGATTTTCTAGCTGACTTTCCAGTTGAAGACCCCATCACTTGGGAAGAAGATGTCGATATGCGCCTGGAAGATGAGGACAATACTCCAATCAACCATTCAACAAAAATTGATCCAAGTCTTGAGGCTATTGCTGCAACTCCTCCATGGAAGCTATACACTGATGGAGCTTCAAGTGCGATCGGTTCGGGAACTGGGATAGTCTTGGTATCCCCCGAACTTGATCATCTTCAGAAGGCCACTCTCCTCGGATTCACTGCCACCAACAACGAAGCCGAATACGAAGCACTTATTTCTGGACTCGAGATGGCGAAATCCCTGGGGGTAGATCGAATCATCATCTACAGCGACTCCCAGTTGATCATAAGGCAAATCAATGGAGAGTACACAGCTCGTAAAGAAAGAATGCAACTCTACTTGGCTTTAGTACGACGTCTTCAACAACGTTTTACTAATGCTGAATTCATTCAAATCCCAAGAGCAGAGAACCGAGAAGCAGATGCCTTAGCCAATGCTGCCTCAGTTCTTGGAGACTCACTCGGAGGAAGACAAATACAGATCGATTATCAAGAAGTGCCCAAGACCATCCCCGATCAACAGATCCTTGCTACTACAAAGAGATCTGGGGGTGGAGATCAACTCGCATTGAACCTCACTATTACAAGTGAGCCTGAAGACTGGAGACGATCAATCTTTGATTTCTTCAAGCATGGCAAAATGCCGGAAGATCCAAATCAAGCCCAAAGACTTCAAAGGAAGCTCCCCTGCTACACTATTCAAGGAGAAGATTTATATTTCAAATCTCATAACGGGATATTGCTCAAGTGCCTTGGCCCAAAACAAGCAAAGGCAATCCTGATTGATATCCACTCTGGAGCTTGTGGAAATCATTCGGGAGGAAGATCTCTTGAAGCAAAGACAAAGCTACAGGGTTACTATTGGTCAACAATGGCAAAGGATGCTCAGCAAGTTGTTCAAAGATGCGAGCCATGCCAACGACACGCTCGAGCAATCCATCTCCCTGCAGATGAGCTTCACCAACTGTCAAGTCCATGGCCTTTCCATCAGTGGGGGTTGGACTTCTTGGGTCCTTTCCCACCAACTCCAAGCAAGAAGAAATATCTGTTGCTAGCCACGGATTACGTCACCAAATGGATTGAAGCTGTGCCACTCTTTCGAGAGACCGATGATGAAGTGATCAAATTTATTCGGCACAACATCTTCTCCAGGTTCGGTACACCTCAAGTTCTTGTTGCTGACAATGGGGCTCAATTTGACTCCGGCAAATTCCGAGAGTTCTGTCTGAACAACGGTATCAAACTATTCTATTCAACTCCAAGATATCCTCAATGCAATGGTCAAGCTGAAGCCTCAAATAGAGCTATTCTTGGTATACTCAAGAAGAAACTCAACGACAAGAAAGGATTATGGGAACAGGTCCTACCAGAAGTTCTTTGGGGGTACCGTACAACTCCGAGAAGATCAATAGGGTTCTCACCCTTTCGTCTAACATATGGATCGGAAGCAGTACTCCCAACAGAAAATATATCAAATACCCTGAAGACCAGGGCAATTGAAGAAAGAATCAATGAAGAGCTTCGGATCAATGATCTAGACTTCTCTGAAGAACTACGAGACCAAGCTTCCCTTCGTGTGGCCAAATACCAACAAAAAAACAAACGAGCCTATGATGAAAAAGTTTACAAGCGACAATTCCCAATCGGTAGTCTGGTCCTTAGAGCAGTCTTCTACAATACAAAGGAACATAGCAGTGGAAAACTAGCTCCCAACTGGGAAGGTCCCTACATTGTCGAATCAGTGGGAGGCAAAGGCTCTTATCGACTGATCTCGCCAGAAGGAGACAGACTACCACGAGCTTGGAATGCCAGACACCTCAAGTTGTTCTATCCATGATGTAAATACCATGATGAATAAAGTTCTCTTTCAAATGTTCAAATGTGCAAGTGTTCAGCTTTTCAATTCAAGTTCTGAAGCAGTTTCAAATTATCCATATTCAAGTTACCAGGTCTTTTAACAAGTTTGGGTGTTAGAGTTGCGACTCAACCCCCTAACTAGCAAATGTTAAATTGACCCTCAATTTCAATATTCAATTTCAATATTCAATTTCAATCAAATTCTATATCATCTAACAGGTTTGGGTGCTTGAGTTGCGACTCAACCCCTCACATACAAGTGTTACATGAATTCAAATTCAAATTTCAAGTTACAACAAGTTCGGGTAATCGAGTTGCGACTCGACTCCTTACATTCAAAAGATTGTATCTATTCTAATGCTATCCAGAACATGATATTCAAAGGCATTCAACTCAAGAGACATCCAACTTTCAAACATCAAAAATTCTAATGCTATCCAGAACATGATATTCAAAGGCATTCAACTCAAGAGACATCCAACTTTCAAACACCAAAAAGATTTCTATTATTATCAAAATTATCCAAGTACAATGTTGAGCTGCTACATATCAAGAGTTTACTCAAGGCTTGGCCATACTTTGGGCGCGTGACTTCTCTCCCTCAGATCCACCACGAGCTTTGCTCGCAACCGATGCCTTGGAAGATCGGACACTGGCAGCATGGACCCTGAGTGCTTCTGCTGCCTTCTCAGCTGTTTCTCTGTAGCTCTTGCACTCGCTCCGCGCATGCTCCAATTCTTTCTTAAGGGTTTCCTCCTTAGCTACTGAAGTAGCATCCTTCGCAACAAATTCTTTTTTGAGAGCTTCCTCCTTAGCTGCTGAAGCGGCATCCTTCGCAGCAAGATGAGCCTCAAGCTCCTTTATCCGAGCCACACGATCGAAGCCCAAGTTGTCGATCCGAAAGAATCGGTTCTTCAACTCTTCAAGCTCGTGACCCCGAGCTTCATAACCCTTTTTCCACCCCTGGCTCTCCAATTTTTTCTTGCGAAGGGCCTCGATCTTGGCCTTCAGTGACTCCTTCTTTGAGGTTAGAATCTCCCTCAGCTTATCCCTCTCCTCGCTTACAGCCTCCAGTTCAGCAGTTAAGCGGGATACTTCAGCTGAAGCTTCTTTTGCTCCCGCCTTCATGGAGAGCTTGGTCGCGACATTCAAAACTGCTGAGTTCTGCAAAAGAACAAAAGAGTTAGAATTATTCTGAAGATACAACTCAGATGATCGATCAAGCAGATGCACCTACCACCAGTTCAAGTCTGTCGAAGGCTTTATCCAGAGTAGCCCCCGGAAGGTTGCAGAGTTTCCGGATTACAGTAGTGGGGTGGTTGATGTCAACATCAACCAAGCTCTTCATCTTCGGAGTCGAGCCAACAGGCGCACCTGCAATCAACACAAGAGATCAAAGTGTTAGATTATTTCCAAGCTTCAAAGGCAAGACAATCAAGGCAAGTTAGCACAATTACCTGAGGCTTCAACCCTCGGCTCCTTACCCTTCCCGTGATCGGAGCCACCCTGAGGGGTCGATTTCTCCTTGATAGGAGTCGGCTCTGATTGAGGTTGAGGATGTTAGAATTGGTGAGGTCTATAGCTCGTAAAAACCTATAGTTTAGCTATGTATGGTTGATAGTATAAGATTGCATCTAGGTACGTACCTTAGTACGTGTTCTGATTACAGAACAGAGAGCCATGGCTACATGGTAATCCTCTTGAGTGGGAGACTCAAGGGACTGGTCCCATGTAACCTAAATACGTTCACAGCTCTGATTAGGGTTGGTCGCCCTATCAGGTTAAACTGTTGGGATGACAGAGCGTGGGTGTCTCCACCACGGTCATTACCAGGCACAGTGTCTGTGGCCGAACGGAACCAACACGGTGCACAGATCGGTGAGCAGACATCGGTGCACTAAACTGTGTTTCTGCTTGGGGTAAAACGGTCCTAAATCCTGAGGAGCCATGTCTGGTGGACTAACCAGTTGTGTGGTGCTTTGGCGCACCAATGTGTGAGGATCCGGATGTAGTGATCCAAAACCACGGTGTACTGGGTTACCCGGCTGGCGTTGCATCAGCATGTCACTCCTGCAGGCTATCCACACCCCTAACGGGAGGTGCGTTCCTTGGTCTGACCTACGTCGTATTAAACCCTGGCCAGGTGGTCATCAGTTGGACTGGTGACGGATCCGGTTGCTCGGAAGAGTAATCGGAGGTACGATGTATATGGTCAACCTGGAAGGAACCGAGTCATATGAGCACTCGAGTCTGACGGTATTCTCCACCGCTCGAGTTGCGTCATGGCACCAGTGGAGGGACAACGAGTTTACCATACTAAGCGGAGAGCAGGGGTATGAGAGAGAACATAGTAAGTCCGGGGGAATTGGAGTGCAGCCTGCGTCGCACTCTGGGTGGCTACGCAGGTTAACTCGGACTCAGAGGATCGATGGTATACTCGGGTAGTGTGTCGATCGAGTCTGAGTTGGAAGCCATGAACCCTGGTCCCTGAAGGTTCCACCTTATCGACATTATGTATGGTTCTTATACCATCTCCTCGAAACACAGAACGTAGTTAAAGGAAGCGAGAAGTCCAAGCATACGCTCCGTGAGTGCTTCGCACTAGTGCACGGTAGATGCGTAGCTACGTGTGTGCACTAAGGGGAAACCCTAGGTTAGTGCAGAGACGCATGTAGCAATTCCTTGCCATAAGTGGACTTTGCCACATGGGTGCGATGCACCGGGACATGTTGCGAGTTGACTAGTTGACTTCACTAGGGGCACCCTACGGGAACCTCAGAGAATAGTGAAATCACTGGTGCACTTCACTTATGTGTGTCTTGCAAAGTCTCGTACAAGAGGAACGGCCAACTAGTGGCATAAGGGCGTTTTGGTCATACCATGCGCCACTATGCACTAAGGGGGGCCGGCCCTAAGTGTTGAGAGACTGGTCAAGGCCGGCCCCATTAGTTTCGGGAGGTTGTTGCCTCCGATGAAGGGGCCGGTTATGAGGCGCAGAAAACGGGCTGGTTTTGACCGTTTTCGAAAACAAGGAAAGGATAAAGATAAAGAAGAGATATATAGGGATAAGGTTTGAATCAATCATCCTTATCCATACTGTCCTTATCCATATGGATAGGCCGGCTATATATATGAGAAGGAGAGAGAGGGTGCACGAAATTAATTGAGCCATGCAAGCCCTAGGGCCGGCCATGGCATGGGGAAACCCTAGCCGCCCCCTCTCCTCTCTTCGCATCTCCTCTCGTCTCTCTCTCCCTCGCTTGCGCCATTGGATGGCGACTCGTCTTCCTCACATGGTGTTTTGTAGAAGAAGAAGGCTCATCGTATGGAGGCACTCAAAGATCCATCGACGAGGTGCCGTGCATCGTGTGAGATCGGGTGAACTAGAAGGCGTCTCCCGCAACCTTTTGCTGTCCAGAATCTGTACAGAAAATCAACGTTGTTTCTGCGATTCCGGGAGCTACAGAAGTCTAAACGACGTGAAACTTGTTGGAAAAGTTGCGTCTCGAAGTTGTCTACTTGCAGTACAAATTTCAGCCCAATCGGAGTTCGGAGCATAAAGTTATGTCCGTCGTACCGAAGCTATGTCGAGCAGATCCGTAGCCCGTCTCCTTCGACAAAGAAGAAATTTGTCGCGGTGAAAGATTCCGCACGCAGGTATGATCTCTAACAAGTAGATCTAACATAATTAGAACATGCATACATGCTAGATTGTTCTTTTGCGTTAGATCGTCGTTAGGGGTTCGCGTAGTTGCCATGCTAGTTTCATACACGCATATGTAGATCGTTTCGATGAAAATTTTGATATGTAACGCACACCGCCTACGGTCCTCGGACCTTCACTTTGCTTCCGCTGCGGGCCTCTACCATGGATTTATTTCCAACAATTGGTATCAGAGCCCGCTAGTGGTGTGTGTTTCATGTTTTTCATGAAACCGTCATGTGCGCTTGAATAGTATGTGCCGCCATCGGGGTTCTACGAGTAGATCATGCATAGTATATTTTTTTGTGTGTTCTATGAATCATTCTTGCAGGGCGCCGCTTCTAAAATTATTCTGGATATGTGATTGCTTGCTACCGGGGGTCAGACCCCGTGTTAGCGATTTTGTCTGGATGTTTTTTCTTCTGTGTGTGGATAGATTTTAGAGCCATAGTCGGGCAAGAGGTGAAGATTTACCACCCTTGATTCCCAGGCTTTTTGCTAGGCTTGTTTTCCTTTTCATTCTAGGAAATTGTGTACGAGCGAGCACTTGCTCGAAGCGTACTAGATCTTTTTCGGTTACAGATTGAAGAGGAGGACCTACCGTGAAGATCCACCACCGGGAAGATGAGCGGAACCTTGGAGGACGATGGTGATCCGGCGAAGCGTACACGATGATGGCAAAGGGCAGAAAGCGTCAGGAGATCGTATACAGAGGCTTGCACCGGATCGAGGAACCTTGCGAAGGAGACAGAGAGCCTGCGCTGTGCCAGTCAGGTTCAGGGGTCGGACCCTGAACTTGATTCAGTTGTGTGCTTGTTTCTTTCAGTAGTTCTTTATATTTATGTAGAGAACCCCGATGCTATAATTTGATTATCTGTGTTAGAGGGATGCCCTTTCCCCTCGGGTCCTAGCGACCTTATTAGGATAGGATTCCACTAGTGATGCCTATTATTTAATTGACCCTTGATGATAGTATGAATTCCTCACATTTGGTTATGCCCCCATTAGGTCAACACCCGATTAGTCGGATGTGCCTATTTGGCAAGCATCGAAACCTAAAATGAGTTGGAATTTTACTATGACATCATTCGTCAAATTTATAAGCAAGGCGCCATGGTAGTGGAAGACCTTTCCTTTCAGTCTGACCTTAGGTTAGGCTCCAGGGCATTAGTGTGATAGCCAAGTTTGCGAAGCATCGATGTTCTTGGGATATGTAATGTGACCCTTGAGTGGAGAAATCCACTTGAGGCAGGGACTATGATATTCCGAGATCGATTAATGCTTCACGAAAGGCTTGAAACGCTTGTAGGAGCACGGTATGACCAGGGTCTAGTGTATAGGTTGTCGTGACCTTAGTATACACTCATACTTGCATTAAATAACCCTCAAATTTAATAAGGGATGCAAGAGAGGACTTTTAGAGATCCTCTGGCCTCCACGGCCAATCACTTCGTGCTCGGGTGGGAGGGCATAACTCAACAACCCCCTCGGGTGAGAGCTGTGTTTTTCCATGCCAAGCTACTTAGTGATCTCCCTCGGGATATGGCGATTACGGCGCCAAGGGTTCAGGCTTTTACTCATCCTCGTGGGGGCCGTTAGAACTTCCGTTCCGTAATTGCCTAGGCTCGTGGTTAAGCATCCGAAGTACACGTGAGGTATTCGTTGCGAAGACAATGGTGATCACGTGGTACTGGCCAAAAGATAACCATGGTTCATCAAAGCCCTTAGTTGGCAGATTTGGATAGGGTCAAGGGAAAGACCCGTGTAAGCGGATGACCTGCACACTGCCCCCTCGGACAGGTGCAGCCTATTCCGAGATCTTACATACATGGTTAAATTAATCCATAGAGGTGTCTTCGCTGTGAGGGTAGCGCTGACATTTGGATATAATTAGCTTATTTTCAAAATCCATAAAATAAGTTTTCCTGCATTCATTTTCATTCAACCAAATAGTTTCCCTATCCGCTATCCCATAAGAGAACCAGTTATCGGGTCTCTAGCTACGTAGAGCGGAAGCGCTATCTTTAGCTTATGCTTAGGGTAGTAAACGTACATTGGCAACCAATCTAAATATCCCTGTACTAGACCTAACGGGTCTAGATATCACTAGGGCACTAACTAGGGCATATGACGACTAGCAAGAGTCTAAGGAGATGTGCAAGTGCTATGTTATAGCAGACTTGCGAACAACTCTTTAGAAGCGAGTCATAGATATGCCGGGTCTTCTCTAATAAAGTTTTACTTGCATAAGATGTCTGCTAGGCGAAGTCGGTAGACTCATCGCTTATCCATCAAGATACTTGTCGGTACCGAGATGTCTGAGGGTATGTTTGTTCGGGAATACATACTTGAGTTCCAGATCGAACTAGATTCCAAAGACATAGTACCAGATGACGAGGTGGTGGAAGACGTCTGTCTTGCATCCTTGTCTGGAACCTCGAAGGCGTTGTCAGAGACTTTAGCTTTAACAAGCTAGAGATGACATACGCAGAACTTCTAAGGAGATTTCTAAGAGACAAAGGATGGGATCAAGATTAAAGGCAAAGCCTTTAGCGCTTAACCTAGGTCTTCTTTAGAAGAACCTAAGGGAGTAACTTATAAGAGATCGAAAACTATTCTAGTGCAGAAAGTAGTGTGGACTCCTAAGTCTGGTAACGCTAAGGACGGAAGTGTTTCCGCTTTGGCGAGTGTAGGGGGTATTTGAAGATTGAGTATGGCCTCAGGATGTTAGGATTTGAGTCGCTATCTAGTAGCAGTTCTTATGCTTCTTAGAATGTAGACTTCGGGTCTACAGAGATTCAAGGAAAGCAGAAGGCTACTTTATAGTGAAGTAATCCTAACATAGGTACTGATGTCATAAGCCACTGTGGAAGCTGTTAGATATGATTGTCTTAGTTTTTCCGAAATACAGATTTTGTTTTTTAGAGATGTAGTTCTGTTTCTTCCTTAGTAAATGAAGTTTTTTAGTTTTAGATAGCACCGTAGGTGTGTATCCTAGACTAAATTGATAGCTTCATAGTTAGAGGAATAGATCAGAAAAATCTCTTTGTATTTAATCTGAATTCGGAAATAGATTTCATGACAGCTGCAGCGTCTAATTGAAATTCATCTAAATCCTTTGGAGAAGCTATCCCATTTGTGACCCCTCTGATTTAGATATTCTTCCTCAGATAAATTCAGAGGTAAAAGAAGGCTGAGTTTCTGTTCACAGAATCATCGGAGATCCTTCTAACCTATGAGTGTAATCTGGAAGGCAGAATAACTAAAAGGGCCATGAAGGTATGGGAGTTAGTTAATTTTGACGTCTATGGTTCCAAGAGCGTCCAGACGATAGGAGTCTCTTCGACTTATCGAGGAAACAAGAACCTATCGGATGGGTTCCATAGGATCCTGATGGAGCATGGGATTAGCTCCCAGTTAAATGCTCCAAGGATGACACGTCAGAATAAAGTCTCCGAGAGAAGGAATCGGACCCTGTTTGACATGGTCCGTAGTCTGATGAATATTGCCAAATGTACTACCCACCCTTTGGTGGGGTTGTACCTTAAAACAGTAGCTTATATCTGAAACTCTCTCTCATCTAGATCAGTGCCTCAGACCTATAGAGAGCTATGGTCTAAGCGAAAGCTGACACTATAGAGTCTCGAGATATAGGGTTTTCCTGCACTTGTGCAAAAGGACAAGAGGGATGAAATGGAGATGTAGTTCTAGGTATATCTGTTTGTAGGTTACCCTTAGGAGGCATAAGGTGGACTGTTCTATGATCTTGAGGTTTGGAAGGTAATCGTTTCTACGAATACCATCTACCTAGACCAGGATTATATTATAAACCATAAGTTTACCGGTAAGGTAGTTCTGGGTGAACTACTGGGTACTGGTAGAGAGTGCGCATCTGAAAACGTAGTGGGAGTAGATGATACAAGAAACTAGTATACCAGGTACTGTAGAAATAATTCACTTTTGTACCACCACCACTTCGTCGTTGTGGGACCATCAGAGCTCCTGAAAGATGCTATGGAGAAACTTTGATAGTTAATCCAGAGTTTCAGGAGGATGATCCCTAGAGCTACGAAGAAATAGTGGGAGCTTCCTTTGTACCACCACCACCTCGTCGTTGTGGGACTATCAGAGCTCCTGAAAGATACTATGGAGAAACTTTGATAGTTAATCCAGAGTTTCAGGAGGATGATCCCTAGAGCTACGAAGAAGTAGTGGGAGCTTCCGACAGCTCTGACTGACAAAAGACCATGGAGGCAAATTTGCATCAATGTCCCTTGGAATAGTCTTGACACTTATAGCACTATCACCCTTCAGGGTGTAGAAGGTGCATTAGAAGAGCACCCGATTAAGACTTAAGTAGCTAGATTAGTTACCAAAGGAGAAGGGATTGACTATGTCAAAACCATCTCACTGGTAGCTATGCCTAAGTCTATAACGGATCCTCTTAATCCATCACAGCCCATTATAGTTGGGAGATCTGGTTGATGGATGTCAAGACAGTTATTCCCTAACGGGAATTTGAAAAAGGACATATGGATGATGTAGCCTCAGGCTTTGTGTCAGTAGGTTAGGAAGATATGGAATGCAAGTTGCAACGGTCCATTTATGGACTGATGCAAGCATCCAGGTTGGAATATCTATTTTGATCAAGGGAATCCGCTCATACGGATTTGATCAGAATGAGGATAAACCAAGATGGTATAGGAAAGGTGAAATAGCTACAAGGGTATATTTAGTACTTTACGTTAATGATATTCTACTGATTGAAAATGACGTAGGAATATTGTTTACGGTAAAGGTTTGTAGTCATCACAATTCGATGTGAAAGACCCTAGTGAGGCGAGTTATGCTCTGAGAATCAAGGTAACTCTAGATAACCAGAGCAAGGTTCTCTTGCTGTCACAGGCTACGCATGAAGATAAGATTCTAGCCAGATTCGTTTTACGAGGCTAGATATCTATTGCGCAGCAGGAATGATGGGTCGGTTTCAGTTGAACCCGGGTCTAGATCTCTGGACCGATGTGAAGGGTATACTCAGAAATCCTCATTAAGTAAGGATTGTGAGTTAGCTTGCACTTCACAGATTCTGATATCGATTGGACACACAGGATCTGACTTTAGTGTCAGATGTGTGTTCCAGAGAATCGATTTCAGGGATTATTTTTATCTTGGGATTAGAAGCGGTAGATGGTAGAGTGTGAAGCAAGAGTGAATCACAGACTCTACCACAGAGGCTTAGCACGTTGTTGCGTGCTAGGTAATATATCAGGTGTTAAGGCTTAGGAAGTTCTTAGAGAACTTGGGACGCGTACCAGAAGCTCAGTTATCTGTTGTTGCAACAGAAGAGCGGTAAGCAAGGTCCAAGAAGACTAGGCACCACCGTGAGGGGAAACCCATCAAGTACAAACTCCACTTGATCTGACAGTAATAGGAGGAAATGCAAGTAGCGGTACTGAGGTGGAATCTACAGACAATGTTGCCAATTCCTTTAGGGAATTCCTGCAAAGGCTTTTGGGCAGCATGTAGAAGCTACAGAGCTCAACACCGTTATTCCTCGTTAGACCTAGTGGGAGATTGTTAGAATTGGTGAGGTCTATAGCTCGTAAAAACCTATAGTTTAGCTATGTATGGTTGATAGTATAAGATTGCATCTAGGTACGTACCTTAGTACGTGTTCTGATTACAGAACAGAGAGCCATGGCTACATGGTAATCCTCTTGAGTGGGAGACTCAAGGGACTGGTCCCATGTAACCTAAATACGTTCACAGCTCTGATTAGGGTTGGTCGCCCTATCAGGTTAAACTGTTGGGATGACAGAGCGTGGGTGTCTCCACCATGGTCATTACCAGGCACAGTGTCTGTGGCCGAACGGAACCAACACGGTGCACAGATCGGTGAGTAGACACCGGTGCACTAAACCGTGTTTCTGCTTGGGGTAAAACGGTCCTAAACCCTGAGGAGCCATGTCTGGTGGACTAACCAGTTGTGTGGTGCTTTGGCGCACCAATGTGTGAGGATCCGGATGCAGTGATCCAAAACCACGGTGTACTGGGTTACCCGGCTGGCGTTGCATCAGCATGTCACTCCTGCAGGCTATCCACACCCCTAACGAGAGGTGCGTTCCTTGGTCTGACCTACGTCGTATTAAACCCTGGCCAGGTGGTCATCAGTTGGACTGGTGACGGATCCGGTTGCTCGGAAGAGTAATCAGAGGTACGATGTATGTAGTCAACCTGGAAGGAACCGAGTCATATGAGCACTCGAGTCTGACGGTATTCTCCACCGCTCGAGTTGCGTCATGGCACCAGTGGAGGGACAACGAGTTTACCATACTAAACGGAGAGCAGGGGTATGAGAGAGAACATAGTAAGTCCGGGGGAATTGGAGTGCAGCCTGCGTCGCACTCTGGGTGGCTACGCAGGTTAACTCGGACTCAGAGGATCGATGGTATACTCGGGTAGTGTGTCGATCGAGTCTGAGTTGGAAGCCATGAACCCGGGTCCCTGAAGGTTCCACCTTATCGACATTATGTATGGTTCTTATACCATCTCCTCGAAACATAGAACGTAGTTAAAGGAAGCGAGAAGTCCAAGCATACGCTCCGTGAGTGCTTCGCACTAGTGCACGGTAGATGCGTAGCTACGTGTGTGCACTAAGGGGAAACCCTAGGTTAGTGCAGAGACGCATGTAGCAATTCCTTGCCATAAGTGGACTTTGCCACATGGGTGCGATGCACCGGGACATGTTGCGAGTTGACTAGTTGACTTCACTAGGGGCACCCTATGGGAACCTCAGAGAATAGTGAAATCACTGGTGCACTTCACTTATGTGTGCCTTGCAAAGTCTCGTACAAGAGGAACGGCCAACTAGTGGCATAAGGGCGTTTTGGTCATACCATGCGCCACTATGCACTAAGGGGGGCCGGCCCTAAGTGTTGAGAGACTGGTCAAGGCCGGCCCCATTAGTTTCGGGAGGTTGTTGCCTCCGATGAAGGGGCCGGTTATGAGGCGCAGAAAACGGGCTGGTTTTGACCGTTTTCGAAAACAAGGAAAGGATAAAGATAAAGAAGAGATATATAGGGATAAGGTTTGAATCAATCATCCTTATCCATACTGTCCTTATCCATATGGATATGCCGGCTATATATATAAGAAGGAGAGAGAGGGTGCACGAAATTAATTGAGCCATGCAAGCCCTAGGACCGGCCATGGCATGGGGAAACCCTAGCCGCCCCCTCTCCTCTCTTCGCATCTCCTCTCGTCTCTCTCTCCCTCGCTTGCGCCATTGGATGGCGACTCGTCTTCCTCACGTGGTGTTTTGTAGAAGGAGAAGGCTCGTCGTATGGAGGCACTCAGAGATCCATCGACGAGGTGCCGTGCATCGTGTGAGATCGGGTGAACTAGAAGGCGTCTCCCGCAACCTTTTGCTGTCCAGAATCTGTACAGAAAATCAACGTTGTTTCTGCGATTCCGGGAGCTACAGAAGTCTAAACGACGTGAAACTTGTTGGAAAAGTTGCGTTTCGAAGTTGTCTACCCGCAGTACAAATTTCAGCCCAATCGGAGTTCGGAGCATAAAGTTATGTCCGTCGTACCGAAGCTATGTCGAGCAGATCTGTAGCCCGTCTCCATCGACAAAGAAGAAATTTGTCGCGGTGAAAGATTCCGCACGCAGGTATGATCTCTAACAAGTAGATCTAACATAATTAGAACATGCATACATGCTAGATTGTTCTTTTGCGTTAGATCGTCGTTAGGGGTTCGCGTAGTTACCATGCTAGTTTCATACACGCATATGTAGATCGTTTCGATGAAAATTTTGATATGTAACGCACACCGCCTACGGTCCTCGGACCTTCACTTTGCTTCCGCTGCGGGCCTCTACCATGGATTTATTTCCAACAGAGGAGCCCCATCACCCATGCGACTTTCCCTCTCCAAATGAATAGGGGAGGAAGCATCCCGAGGAGGTGAGACTCTTTCTTCCTCTTGTAGCCCGCCTGGCTGGATGAGTCCCGCCACCATGGCAGCCACCTCCTCAGCCAGAGACCGAGAGGGGGGTGGGGGTTGCTCAACCTCCATACCCCCACTCGTTGTCGCTCCTTCAAGACGGGGAACTTCAGGAGGAATTTGATCAAGGGGAGTGGGGTTGCTTCCAACCCCACCACTCCTCGACAATTTTATCTTAAAGCGCATTGGGCGCTTCTTCAACTCATCGAACCGATAGGCGGGAACCACTTTGTGGCCATCGCCTTCTGTATCCATGACTCCTTCCATTTGACGGGCCTTAGCCTCGTCAATGGGGATGGGAAGTGAATCTTCCTCTTCTGCACCACCAGTGGGGGTGGGAGGAATTTCTTCCTCACCACCCCCATTCCCACCATCTCCACCAGAGGGGGTGGAAGAAAGATCATTCTCACCATCCCCATCCTCCTCATCTTCATCATTGCCACCGTTGTCGTGGCTGCCGTTCTCGGTCTCTTCTTCTTCCTCGTCGCTCTCCTTCTTCTTTTCTTTTTCTTCTTCATCATCTTCTTTCTTTTCTTTGTCCTCATCTTCCTTCTGCTTGATGAGGATTTTTCTTTTCTTCTTCGCTGGGCCTCGCTGTATCACCAGCTTCTCCTCCACAGTAGGTAATCTACGCCTTGCAGTGTAAACTTTCTTCTCAGCCCGAATCTTTCGGATGATCTTACCCGAATGAGGATCCTCCTCATAGTCAGAATATAAGACTTCATTGTCCTCGTATCTGTCTCGCGATCGGTGAAGGAGATTGGCCTTACCATATCTCACTGGGCAGTTTGAGAACTGCTTCTATAACCTGGTCCCGCAGGTCAGCTCTAAGAATAAGTTATCGATAGCTCCAGCTCTCTCGGAAGTCCAGGCAAAAACGCCTCCCTCGCAGTACATCTTCACTGCATCGTGCACATCGCTTCGGGGGGTATCAGGCACGGAGATGGGAGTCCATGCACCAGAAACAGAAATGGGCCAGTCTGTATATAATTTGTCCAAAGGGACTGTGTCGGTAAGCGGGCGCAGCGGAGATACGCCGGTCAAGCTGAAGAACGGACTGTCCTTCCTCCAAGCCTATCGATAATGGAAGAAAAAATATCCAAGCTCGATTCGGGCAACTTCACCTTCTGGAATACTGGAGTAGCATGCCTTCAAATTCTCCTGGAAATCCGACTCTACGCGGCAGAAAGCATAGATAATTCTCCAAGCATTCCCAGTGACCTGCCTAGGGCAAAGGCCGGAGGTGTTCAATAACCTTGCTGCGAAGGATGGCAGCGGAAGACGCAAACCGCAGTTGAGTTGGCCGACAGTCACAATGGTCCCCATGACCTGCTCATTACTGGCAAAGTTGGTGAAGACGGTCTTCTTGTCAATACCAAACGCAGACTGGATACTTGGGAGCGAAGGCTGCACCTTCCCTTCTGTGAAGTAAGTGAGCAGTGATTGCCACTTCTTTCTCTTCGAATCTGTGAACTCACCACCGATATTGTACACGTACTCCGTTTCCTCTATCAGAGGCATAAGCGGGCCCAAAGCAAATTTCACTTTAGGGATGTGCTCTAGCCTAGATGGCGCTGAAGCAAACCCTACTCCTTGATGCCTCTTGCCCAGTTGGCCAAGTTCGGCAAGCACGACCTTGCCTTTGCCACGACCCTTCGGAGGGGATGGAACCTCAACAATCTCCTTCCCCTTCCTCTTCGAGGGAACCCCTCCTGACTTCTTTGAACTTCCAGAAGACGCCATCTGACCGATCGAGCAAGAGCAGAAATCGGGAGCAAAAGAGTCTGGACTTCGAAAAATTTTGAAAGCGTGAGGCGAAAATGACAGCCAGTGAAACTTATATACCCAGAGTAAAACGATACGCAAATCGAGAAGACACGTGTCTTCACCATATCAAATCGCGTGTTTTTGTAGGTACACGTGGCATCCATCCATAGCAAGCGCAAAATCAGGCGAACCGTCGGACCAGACGAAACATCGGACCTACCTGTCCACGTGAACCAACGGTCCAAGCGAGCCACCGGTCTGAGTAAACCGGACCGCCGATTCAAAGCCACGTTCAAGCCAACCAAAGATTCAAAACAGGAAGGATCAAGCTCCATCAATGTTCGAAACTCTGCCAGAAGATCGAAGAACAAAACAGTTGTAAAACCTTCTCTGAAGGGCAGGTTCAAAATTTTAAACTGATCGGTCAATTTACTACTAGATCTGGCAAAAAACCAAGGTTTTTTGCCGATCACTCGAACCTTGACCGGATAATTTTTTACCGATCGGTCAAACTTGACCGATCGGCTAAAATCATTCGATCAGTCAAATTTACTACTAGATCTGGCAAAAAACCAAGGTTTTTTGCCGATCACTCGAACCTTGATCGGATAATTTTTTACCGATCGGTCAAACTTGACCGATCAGCTAAAATCATTCGATCAGTCAAATTTACTACTAGATCTAGCAAAAAACCAAGGTTTTTTGCCGATCACTCGAACCTTGACCGGATAATTTTTTACCGATCGGTCAAACTTGACCGATCGGCTAAAATCATTCGATCGGTCAAATTTCTACTAGATCTGGCAAAAAACCAAGGTTTTTTGCCGATCACTCAAACCTTGACCGGATAATTTTTTACCGATCGGTCAAACTTGACCAATCGGCTAAAATCATTTGATCGGTCAAATTTCTACTAGATCTGGTGAAAAACTAAGGTTTTTCGCCGATCACTCGAACCTTGACCGGATAGATTTTTACCGATCGGTCAAACTTGACCGATCGGCTAAAATCATTCGATCGGTCAAATTTCTACTGGATCTGGCAAAAAACCAAGGTTTTTTGCCGATCACTCGAACCTTGACCGGATAATTTTTTACCGATCGGTCAAACTTGACCGATCGGCTAAAATCATTCGATCGGTCAAATTTCTACTAGATCTGGCAAAAAATCAAGGGTTTTTGCCGATCACTCAAACCTTGACCGGATAATTTTTTACCGATCGGTCAAACTTGACCGATCAGCTAAAATCATTCGATCGGTCAAATTTCTACTAGATCTGGCAAAAAACCAAGGTTTTTTGCCGATCACTCGAACCTTGACCGGATAATTTTTTACCGATCGGTCAAACTTGACCGATCGGCTAAAATCATTCGATCGGTCAAATGTACTACTGGATCTGGCAAAAAACCAAGGTTTTTTATCGATCACTCGATCCTTGACCGGTTGAATTTTGTCAAATTTGACCGATCAGTAAAAAATTAACCGATCGGTCAAAATCAACCGATCAGTCCAATTTTCTACTGGATCG
Source organism: Chamaelirium japonicum (assembly GCA_947650365.1). Classification (NCBI taxonomy): domain Eukaryota; kingdom Viridiplantae; phylum Streptophyta; class Magnoliopsida; order Liliales; family Melanthiaceae; genus Chamaelirium; species Chamaelirium japonicum. Next base: position 580,184 of record CANTAL010000111.1, read on the forward strand.
GTCAAAAAACCATGTTTTTTGACCGATCACCCGATCCTTGACCGGTTGAATTTTGATCGATCGGTCAAAATTTGACCGATCGGTCAAATTTGTCCGATCAGACAAAAATTAACCGATCGGTTAAAATCAACCGATCGGTCAAATTTTCTACTGGATCGGTCAAAAAACCATGTTTTTTGACCGATCACCCGATCCTTGACCGGTTAAATTTTGGCCGATTGGTCAAAATTTGACCGATCGGTCAAATTTTGTCCGATCGGCCAAAAATTAACCGATCGGTCAAAATTAACCGATCGGTCACAATTGACCAATCAATCAAAATTGACCGGTCAGTCCTTTTTTATGCTAACATGCGACAAGCTTCTTCGTGCCTTTTGCGACAGGGAGTTGCTGTTTTGCACCAAATCCAAGCCAGCCAGAATGAACTCTAGCTAACTTGGAGGGGGTAACTGTGGGTGCAAATTTTGGCGGAAGTTTACCAACTACCACGGGACCCCCCGGCCCTGCCTGGTGGGCCCACGAGGACTACCACGGGACCCACCGACCCTGCCTGGTGGGCCCACAAGGAGTACCACGGGACCCACCGGCCCTGCCTGGTGGGCCTACGAGGACTACCACGGGACCCACCGGCCCTGCCTGGTGGGCCCACGAGGACTACCACGGGACCCACCGGCCCCGCCTGGTGGGCCCACGAGGGCTACCAAGGGACCCACCTGCCCTGCCTGGTGGACCCCCGAAGACAACAGCAGGACCCACCAGCCTTACCTGGAAGATCCCTAGATACGACAGCAGGACCCACCAGCCTTACCTGGAGGATCCCCAGATACGACAGCAGAAACCGCCATTTACCCCGGAATTCCTCCCAGAGAATCCTATAAATAGCAGAGCCTTCGAATGTAAATGGATCCCGAAATTTCTGATTTCCACTCTGAGATCTGATTTTCAGAATCCAGAGCTCTGGAATCTCTCAGCTCCCCATCTACCATCTCTCTTTGATCTTCTTCTCTCCTTCGAGGAGATCAGAGTGTTTCTAGTGATACTCGGCCTGTCGAGTTCACTTTGACATAAGTGTTAGTGAATTCGGGTTGCTCCCTATAGCACGGAGATGTAGGCTTCGGCTGAACTCCGAGATCACATCACTCGTGTCAAATCTCTGATTGCATCTCTCTCTATTTGCATATCAAAAGCAACGACTTCAATCAACAGTTCTAGCAACGATCTTCGACTTCAACTTCGATTGACTGGTGAGGCGAGGTCTTCGGGTCGGCACGAAGATTTTCCCCCACAGATACATTCGTGTGATTGAATTAGAATGGATCGTACGAATGAGTAAGAATGGATCGTACGAATGAAATAGAATGGATTGCACGAATGAATTAGAATTGATCGTACGAATGAATTAGAATGGATCGTGCGAATGAATTAGAATGGATCGTACGAATGAATTAGAATGGATCGTACGAATGAACTAGAATGGATACATTCATGCGAATGAATTAGAATGGATCGTACGAATGAATTAGAATGGATCGTACGAATGAATTAGAATGGATCTTACGAATGAATTAGAATGGATCATACGAATGAATTAGAATGAATCGTACGAATGAATTAGAATGGATACATTCGTGCGAATGAATTATAATGGATCGGACGAATGAATTAGAATGGATCGTACGAATGAATTAGAATGGATCGTACGAATGGATTAGAATGGATCATACGAATGAATTAGAATGGATCATGCGAATGAATTAGAATGGATCAAACGAATGGATTAGAATGGATCGTACGAATGAGTAAGAATGGATCGTACGAATGAATTAGAATGGATTAAAATGGATTAGAATGGATCGTACGAATAAAATAGAATAGATTGTACGAATGAATTAGAATGGATTCGTACGAATGAATTAGAATGGATACATTCGTGCGAATGAATTAGAATGGATCGTACCAATGAGTAAGAATGGATTGTACGAATGAATTAGAATGGATCGTACGAAGGAATTAGAATGGATCATACGAATGAATTAGAATGGATCGTACGATTGAATTAGAATGGATCATACGAATGAGTAAGAATGGATCGTATGAATGAATTAGATTGGATCGTACGATCCATTCTAATTCATTAGCATGGATCGTGCTAATGAATTAGAATGGAATATACGAATGAATTAGAATGGATCGTAGAATGGATCGTACGAATGAATTTGAATGGATACATTTGTGCGAATGAATCTAAATGGATTATATGATTGAATTAGAATGGATCGTACGAATGAATTAGAATGGATCATACGAATTAATTAGAATGGATCATAAGAATGAATTAGAATGGTTACATTCGTGCGAATGAATTAGAATGGATCGTACGAATGAATTAGAATGGAAATATCCGTGCAAATGAATTAGAATGGATCGTACGAATGAAATAGAATGGATCATACGAATTAATTAGAATGGATCTTACGAATGAATTAGAATGGATAGTACGAATGAATTAGAATAGATCGTACGAATGAATTAGAATGGATCGTACGAATGAATTAGAATGGATCGTGCGAATGAATTAGAATGGATCGTACGAATGAATTAGAATAGATCGTACGAATGAATTAGAATGGATCGTACGAATGGATTAGAATGGATACATTCGAGCGAATGAATTAGAATGGATCGTACGAATGAATTAGAATGGATCATACGAATGAGTAAGAATGGATCGCACGAATGAATTAGAATGGATCGTACGAATGAATTAGAATGGATCGTACGAATAAGTTAGAATGGATACATTCGTCCGAATGAATTAGAATGGATCATACGAATGAGTAAGAATGGATCGTACGAATGAAATAGAATAGATCGTACGAATGAATTAGAATAGAATATAAGAATGAATTAGAATGGATCGTACGAATGAATTAGAAGTGATCGTATCAATGAATTAGAATGGATCGTACGAATGAATTAGAATGGATCGTGTGAATGAATTCGAATGGATCGTACGATCCATTCTAATTCATTCGCACGAATGTATCCATTCTAATCCATTCGTACGATCCATTCTAATCCATTCGTACTATCCATTCTAATTGATTCGCACAAATGTATCCATTCTAATTCATTCGTACAATCCTTTCTAATTCATTCGTACGATCCATTCTAATTCATTCGTATGATCCATTCTAATTCATTCATATGATCCATTCTAATTCATTCGTACGATCCATTCTAATTCATTCGTACGATCCATTCTAATTCATTTGTACGATCCATTCTAATTCATTTGTACGATCCATTCTAATTCATTCGTAAGATCCATTCTAATTAATTCGTATGATCCATTCTAATTCATTCGTACGATCCATTCTAATTCATTCGTACGATCTATTCTAACTCATTCGTACGATCCATTCTATTTCATTCGTACGATCCATTCTTACTCATTGGTACGATCCATTCTAATTCATTCGCACGAATGTATCCATTCTAATTTATTCGTACGAATCCATTCTAATTCATTCGTACAATCCATTCTATGTCATTCGTACGATCCATTCTTACTCATTCGTATGATCCATTCTAATTCATCCGCACGAATGTATCCATTCTAAATCATTCGTACGATCCATTCTAATTCATTCGTACGATCCATTCTAAATCATTCGTACAATCCATTCTATTTCATTCGTACGATCAATTCTAATTCATTCTAATTAATTCTATTTCATTCGTACGATCCGTTCTAATTCACTCATACGATCCATTCTAATTCATTCATACGATCCATTCTAATTCATTTGCACGAATATATCCATTCTAATTCATTCGTACGATCAATTCTAATTCATTCGCACGAATGTATCCATTCTAATTCATTCGTACGATCCATTCTAATTCATTCGTACGATCCATTCTAATTCATTCATACAATCCATTCTAATTCTTTCACACGATCCATTCTAATTCATTCGTAGGATCCATTCTAATTCATTCGTACAATCTATTCTATTTCATTCGTACGATCCATTCTTACTCATTCGTATGATCCATTCTAATTCATTCGCACGAATGTATCCATTCTAATTTATTCGTACGAATCCATTCTAATTCATTCGTACAATCCATTCTATTTCATTCGTACGATCCATTCTTACTCATTCGTACGATCCATTCTAATTCATTCGTACGATCCATTCTAATTCATTCGCACGATCCATTCTAATTCATTCGCACGATCCATTCTTACATATTCGTATGATCCATTCTAATTTATTCGCATGAATATATCCATTCTAATTCATTCGTACGTCTAATTCATTCGTACGGTCCATTCTAATTCATTCGCACAATCCATTCTATTTCATTCGTACGATCCATTCTTACTCATTCGTATGATCCATTATGGATACATTCGTGCGAATGAATTAGAATGGATCATACGAATGAGTAAGAATGGATCGTACGAATGAAATAGAATGGATTGTGCGAATGAATTAGAATGGATCGTACGAATGAATTAGAATGGATCGTGCGAAAGAATTAGAATGGATTGTATGAATGAATTAGAATGGATCGTACGAATGAATTAGAATGGATCGTACGAATGAATTAGAATGGATCGTACGAATGAATTAGAATGGATACATTCGCGAATGAATTAGAATGGATCGTACGAATGAATTATAATGGATCGTACGAATGAATTAGAATGGATCTTACGAATGAATTAGAATGGATCATACGAATGAATTAGAATGGGTCGTACGAATGAATTAGAATGGATACATTTGTGCGAATGAATTAGAATGGATCGTACGAATGAATTAGAATGGATCGTATGAATGAATTAGAATGGATCGTATGAATGAATTAGAATGGATCGTACGAAGGAATTAGAATGGATCGTACGAATGAATTAGAATGGATATATTCGTGCAAATGAATTAGAATGGATCGTATGAATGTATTAGAATGGATCGTATGAGTGAATTAGAATGGATCGTGCTAATGAATTAGAATGGATCGTATGAATAAATTAGAATGGATCGTACGAATGAATTAGAATGGATCGTACGAATGAAATAGAATGGATACATTCGTGCGAATGAATTAGAATGGATCGTGCGAATGAATTAGAATGGATCGTGCGAATGAATTAGAATGGATCGTACGAATGAACTAGAATGGATACATTCGTGCGAATGAATTAGAATGGATCGTACGAATGAATTAGAATGGATCATACAAATGAATTAGAATGGATCTTACGAATGAATTAGAATGGATCGTACGAATGAATTAGAATAGATTGCGCGAATGAATTAGAATGGATCGTGCGAATGAAATAGAATGGATACAAATGAATTAGAATGGATCATACGAATGAATTAGAATGACGATCCATTCTTACTCATTCGTATGATCCATTCTAATTTATTCGCACGAATGTATCCATTCTAATTCATTCGTATGTCTAATTCATTCGTACGGTCCATTCTAATTCATTCGCACAATCCATTCTATTTCATTTGTACGATCCATTCTTACTCATTGGTACGATCCATTCCAATTCATTCGCACGAATGTATCCATTCTAATTCATTCGTACGAATCCATTCTAATTCATTCGTACGATCCATTCTAATTCATTCGCACGATCCATTCTAATTCATTCGTACGATCCATTCTAATTCATTCACACGAATGTATCCATTCTAATTCATTCGTACGATCCATTCTATTTCATTCGTACGATCCATTCTAATTCATTCGTACGATCTATTCTAATTCATTCGTACGATCCATTCTAATTCATTCATACGATCCATTCTAATTCCTTCGTACGATCCATTCTAATTCATTCGTACGATCCATTCTAATTTATTCATACAATCCATTCTAATTCTTTCACACGAATATATCCATTCTAATTCATTCGTACGAATGAATTAGAATAGATTGCGCGAATGAATTAGAATGGATCGTGCGAATGAAATAGAATGGATACAAATGAATTAGAATGGATCATACGAATGAATTAGAATCACGATCCATTCTTACTCATTCGTATGATCCATTCTAATTTATCCGCACGAATGTATCCATTATAATTCATTCGTACGGTCCATTCTAATTCATTCGCACAATCCATTCTATTTCATTCGTACGATCCATTCTTACTCATTGGTACGATCCATTCTAATTCATTCGCACGAATGTATCCATTCTAATTCATTCGTACGAATCCATTCTAATTCATTCGTACGATCCATTCTAATTTATTCGCACGATCCATTCTAATTCATTCGTACGATCCATTCTAATTCATTCGCACGAATGTATCCATTCTAATTCATTCGTACGATCCATTCTAATTCATTCGTACGATCCATTCTAATTCATTCGTACGATCCATTCTAATTAATTCATATGATCCATTCTAATTTATTCGTACGATCCATTATAATTCATTCGTACGATCCATTCTAATTCATTCATATGATCCATTCTAATTCATTCGTAAGATCCATTCGAATTAATTCGTATGATCCATTCTAATTCATTCGTAAGATCCATTCTAATTCATTCGTACGATCCATTCTAATTCATTCGCACAATCCATTCTATTTCATTCGTACGATCCATTCTTACTCATTGGTACGATCTATTCTAATTCATTCGCACGAATGTATCCATTCTAATTCATTCGTACGAATCCATTCTAATTCATTCGTACAATCCATTCTATTTCATTCGTACGATCTATTCTTACTCATTTGTATGATCCATTCTAATTCATTCGCACGAATGTATCCATTCTAAATCATTCGTATGATCCATTCTAATTCATTCGTACGATCCATTCTAAATCATTCGTAAAATCCATTCTATTTCATTCGTATGATCAATTCTAATTCATTCTAATTCATTCTATTTCATTCGTACGATCCGTTCTAATTCATTCGTACAATCCATTCTATTTCATTCGTACGATCCATTCTTACTCATTCGTACGATCCATTCTAATTCATTTGTACGATCCATTCTAATTCATTCGCACGATCCATTCTAATTCATTCGCACGATCCATTCTTACTCATTCGTATGATCCATTCTAATTTATTCACACGAATGTATCCATTCTAATTCATTCGTACGTCTAATTCATTAGTATGGTCCATTCTAATTCATTCACACAATCCATTCTATTCCATTCGTACGATCCATTCTTACTCATTCGTATGATCCATTATGGATACATTCGTGCGAATGAATTAGAATGGATCATACGAATGAGTAAGAATGGATCGTACGAATGAAATAGAATGGATTGTGCGAATGAATTAGAATGGATCGTACGAATGAATTAGAATGGATCGTGTGAAAGAATTAGAATGGATTGTATAAATGAATTAGAATAGATCGTATGAATGAATTAGAATGGATCGTACGAATGAATTAGAATGGATCGTACGAATGAATTAAAATGGATCGTACGAATGAATTAGAATGGATACATTCGCGAATGAATTAGAATGGATCGTACGAATGAATTAGAATGGATCGTACGAATGAATTAGAATGGATCGTACGAATGAATTAGAATGGATCGTACGAATGAATTAGAATGGATCGTACGAATGAATTAAATAGATACATTTGTGCGAATGAATTAGAATGGATCGTACGAATGAATTAGAATGGATCGTATGAATGTATTAGAATGGATCGTATGAGTGAATTAGAATGGATCGTGCTAATGAATTAGAATGGATTGTATGAATGAATTAGAATGGATCGTACGAATGAATTAGAATGGATCGTACGAATGAATTAGAATGGATCGTACGAATGAACTAGAATGGATACATTCGTGCGAATGAATTAGAATGGATCGTACAAATGAATTTGAATGGATCGTGCGAATGAATTAGAATGGATCGTACGAATAAACTAGAATGGACACATTCGTGCGAATGAATTAGAATGGATCGTACGAATGAATTGGAATGGATCGTACGAATGAATTAGAATGGATCTTACGAATGAATTAGAATGGATCGTACGAATGAATTAGAATGGATCGTACGAATGAATTAGAATGGATACATTCATGCGAATGAATTAGAATGGATCGGACGAATGAATTAGAATGGATCGTACGAATGAATTAGAATGGATCGTACGAATGAACTAGAATGGATACATTCGTGCGAATGAATTAGAATGGATCGTACGAATGAATTAGAATGGATTGTACGAATGAATTAGAATGGATACATTCGTGCGAATGAATTAGAATGGATCGAACGAATGAATTAGAATGGATCGTACGAATGAATTAGAATAGATCTTACGAATGGATTAGAATGGATACATTCGTGCGAATGAATTAGAATGGATTGGACGAATGAATTAGAATGGATCGTACGAATGAATTAGAATGGATCAAGTGAATGAATTAGAATGGTTACATTCATGCGAATGAATTAGAATGGATCGTACGAATTGATTAGAATGGATACATTCGAGCGAATGAATTAGAATGGATCGTACGAATGAAATTAGAATGGATCGTACGAATGAATTAGAATAGATCGTACGAATGAATTAGAATGGTTCGTACGAATGAATTGGAATGGATCGTGTGAAATAATTAGAATGGATCGTACGAATGAATTTGAATGGATCGTGCGAATGAATTAGAATGGATCGTACGAATGAATTAGAATGGATACATTTGTAATTCATTCGTACGATCCATTCTAATTCATTCGTACGATCCATTCTAATTCATTCGCACGAATGTATCCATTCAAGTTCATTCGTACGATCCATTCTAATTCATTCATACGATCCATTCTAATTCATTCATACGATCTATTCTAATTCATTCATACAATCCATTCTAATTCTTTCACACGATCCATTCTAATTCATTCGTACGATCCATTCTAATTCATTCGAACAATCCATTCTATTTCATTCGTACGATCCATTCTTACTCATTCGTATGATCCATTCTAATTCATTCGCACGAATTTATCCATAATGGATCATACGAATGAGTAAGAATGGATAGTACGAATGAAATACAATGGATTGTGCGAATGAATTAGAATGGACCGTACGAATGAATTAGAATGGATACATTCGTGCGAATGAATTAGAATGGATCGGACGAATGAATTAGAATGGATCGTATGAATGAATTAGAATGGATCGTACGAATGAATTAGAATGGATCGTACGAATAAATTAGAATGGATACATTCGTCCGAATGAATTAGAATGGATCATACGAATGAGTAAGAATGGATCGTACGAATGAAATAGGATAGATTGTACAAATGAATTAGAATGGATCGTGCGAATGAATTAGAATGGATCGTACGAATGAATTAGAATGGATCGTGCGAATGAATTAGAATGGATCATATTAATGAATTAGAATGGATCGTACGAATGAATTAGAATGGATACATTCGTGCGAATGAATTAGAATGGATCGTGCGAATCAATTAGACTGGATCGTGCGAATGAATAAGAATAGATCATACGAATGAATTAGAATGGATCGTACGAATTAATTAGAATGGATACATTCGTGCGAATGAATTAGAATGGATTGTATGAATGAATTAGAATGGATCGTACGAATGAATTAGAATGGATCATACGAATTAATTAGAATGGATCCTACGAATGAATTAGAATGGATCGTACGAATGAATTAGAATGGATCGTACGAATGAATTAGAATGGATCGTGCGAATGAATTAGAATGGATCGTACGAATGAATTAGAATGGATACATTTGTGCGAATGAATTAGAATGGATCGTACGAATGAATTAGAATGAATCGTATTAATGAATTAGAATGGATGGTAAGAATGAATTAGAATGGATCGTGCGAATGAATTAGAATGGATTGTACAAATAAATTAGAATGGATCGTGTGAATGAATTAGAATGGATCGTACGAATGAATTAGAATGGATCGTGCGAATGAATTAGAATGGATCGTACGAATGAATTAGAATGGATACATTTGTGCGAATGAATTAGAATGGATCGTACGAATGAATTAGAATGGATCGTATGAATGAATTAGAATGGATCGTACGAATGAATTAGAATAGATCGTGCGAATGAATTAGAATGGATCGTACGAATGAATTAGAATGGATCGTACGCATGAACTAGAATGGATACATTCGTGCGAATGAATTAGAATGGATCGTACGAATGAATTAGAATGGATCATACAAATGAATTAGAATGGATCTTACGAATGAATTAGAATGGATCGTACGAATGAATTTGAATGGATCGTACGAATGAATTAGAATGGATACATTCGTGAGAATGAATTAGAATGGATCGGACGAATGAATTAGAATGGATCGTACAAATGAATTAGAATGGATCGTACGAATGAATTAGAATGGATCGTACAAATAAATTAGAATGGATACATTCGTCCGAATGAATTAGAATGGATCATACAAATGAGTAAGAATGGATCGTACGAATGAAATTGAATAGATTGTACGAATTAATTAGAATGGATTCGTTCGAATGAATTAGAATGGATACATTCGTGCGAATAAATTAGAATGGATCGTACCAATGAGTAAGAATGGATCGTACGAATGAAATACAATGGATTGTGCGAATGAATTAGAATGGATCGTACGAATGAATTAGAATGGATCGTGTGAAAGAATTAGAATGGATTGTATGAATGAATTAGAATAGATCGTATGAATGAATTAGAATGGATCGTACGAATGAATTAGAATGGATCGTATGAATGAATTAGAATGGATCGTACGAATGAATTAGAATCGATACATTCGTACGAATGAATTAGAATGGATACATTCGTGCGAAAGAATTAGAATAGATCGTATGCATGAATTAGAATTGATCCTATGAATGAATTAGAATGGATTGTGCGAATGAATTAGAATGGATCGTACGAATGAATTAGAATAGATCGTACGAATGAATTAGAATGGATCGTACGAAGGAATTAGAATGGATCGTACGAATGAATTAGAATAGATATATTCGTGCAAATGAATTAGAATGGATCGTATGAATGTATTAGAATGGATCGTATGATTGAATTAGAATGGATCGTACGAATGAATTTGAATGGATTGTATGAATGAATTAGAATGGATCGTTCGAATGAATTAGAATGGATCATACGAATTAATTAGAATGGATTATAAGAATGAATTAGAATGGATCGTACGAATGAATTAGAATGGATTGTACGAATGAATTAGAATGGATACATTCGTGCGAATGAATTAGAATGGATTGTGCGAATGAATAAGAACAAATCGTGCGAATGAATTAGAATGGATCGTACAAATGAATTAGAATGGATCGTGCGAATTAATTAGAATGGATCGTACGAATGAATTAGAATGGATACATTTGTGCGAATGAATTAGAATGGATCGTACGAATGAATTAGAATGGATCGTATGAATGAATTAGAATGGATCGAACGAATGATTAGAATGGATCGTGCGAATGAATTAGAATGGATCGTACAAATGAATTAGAATGGATCGTGTGAAAGAATTAGAATGGATCGTACGAATGAATTAGAATGGATCGTGCGAATGAATTAGAATGGATCGTACGAATAAATTAGAATGGATACATTTGTGCGAATGAATTAGAATGGATCGTACGAATGAATTAGAATGGATCGTATGAATGAATTAGAATGGATCGTACGAATGAATTAGAATGGATCGTGCGAATGAATTAGAATGGATCGTACGAATTAATTAGAATGGATCGTACGAATGAACTAGAATGGATACATTCGTGCGAATGAATTAGAATGGATCGTACGAATGAATTAGAATGGATCGTACGAATGAATTAGAATGGATCTTACGAATGAATTAGAATGGATCGTACGAATAAATTAGAATGGATCGTACAAATGAATTAGAATGGATACATTCATGCGAATGAATTAGAATGGATCGGACAAATGAATTAGAATGGATCGTACGAATGAATTAGAATGGATCGTACGAATGAATTAGAATGGATCGTACGAATAAATTAGAATGGATACATTCGTCCGAATGAATTAGAATGGATCATACGAATGAGTAAGAATGGATCATGCGAATGAAATAGAATAGATTGTACGAATGAATTAGAATGGATCCTACGAATGAATTAGAATGGATCGTGTGAAAGAATTAGAATGGATTGTATGAATGAATTAGAATGGAACGTATGAATGAATTTGAATTGATCGTGCGAATGAATTCGAATGGATCGTACGAATTCATTCTAATTCATTCATACAATCCATTCTAATTCTTTCACACGATCCATTCTAATTCATTCGTACGTTCCATTCTAATTTATTAGCATGATCCATGCTAATTCATTCGTTCGATCAATTGTAATTCATTAGCACGATCCATTCTAATTCATTCGTACGATCCATTCTAATTCATTTGCACGATCCATTCTAATTCATTCATAGGATCCATTCTAATTCATTCATACGATCTATTCTAATTCTTTCGCACGAATGTATCCATTCTAATTTATTCGCACGAATGTATCCATTCTAATTCATTCGTACGATCCATTCTAATTTATTCGTACGATCCATTCTAATTCATTCGTACGATCCATTCTAATTCCTTCATACGATCTATTCTAATTAATTCGTGCAATCCATTCTATTTCATTCGTACGATCCATTCTTACTCATTCGTATGATCCATTCTAATTCATTCGCACGAATGTATCCATAATGGATCATACGAATGAGTAAGAATGGATCATACGAATGAAATAGAATGGATTGTACGAATTAATTAGAATGAATACATTCGTGCGAATGAATTAGAATGGATTGTATGAATGAATTAGAATGGATCGTACGAATGAATTAGAATGGATCATACGAATTAATTAGAATGGACCATACGAATGAATTAGAATGGATCGTACGAATGAATTAGAATGGATCGTACGAATGAACTAGAATGGATCGTACGAATGAACTAGAATGGATACATTCGTGCGAATGAATTAGAATGGATCGTACGAATGAATTAGAATGGATCGTATGATTCATTCTAATTCATTCGTGTGATCCATTCTAATACATTTGTACGATTCATGCTAATTCATTCGCACGATCCATTCTAATTCATTCGTACGATCCATTCTTATTCATTCATACGATCCATTCTAATTCATTCGCACAATCCATTCTAATTCATTCGTACAATCCATTCTAATTCATTCGTTTGATCCATTCAAACTCATTCGGTGGATCCATTCTAATTCATTCGTACGATCCATTCTAATTCATTCCCACGATCCATTCTAATTTATTCATACGATCCATTCTAATTCATTCGTACGATCTATTCTAATTCATTCGCACGAATGTAACCATTCTAATTCATTCATACGATTCATTCTAATTCATTCGTATGAGCTATTCTTATTCATTCGTATGATCCATTCTAATTCATTCGTACGATCCATTGTAATTCATTCATACAATCCATTTAGATTCATTCGCACAAATGTATCCATTCAAATTCATTCGGACGATCCAGTCTAATTCATTCGTACGATCCATTCTAATTCATTCGCACGAATATATCCATTCTAATTCTTTCGTACGATGCATTCTAATTCATTCGTACGATCCATTCTAATTCATTCGTACGATCCATTCTAATTCATTCGTACGATCCATTCTAATTCATTTGCACGAATGTATCCATTCTAATTCATTCGTACAATCCATTCTATTTCATTCGTACGATCCATTCTTACTCATTCGTATGATCCATTCTAATTCATTCGTATGATCCATTCTAATTCATTCGTACGATCCATTCTAATTCATTCGTACGATCCATTCTAATTCATTCGCACGATCCATTCTAATTCATTCATACGATCCATTCTAATTCATTCATACGATCCATTCTAATTCATTCGCCCGATCCATTCTAATTCATTCATACGATCCATTCTATTCGAATGGATCATGCGATCTATTCGAATTCATTCGCACGATCCATTCTAATTCATTCATACGATCCATTCTAATTCATTCATACAATGCATTCTAATTCTTTCACATGATCCATTCTAATTCATTCGTACGATCCATTCTAATTCATTCGTACAATACATTCTATTTCATTTGTACGATCCATTCTTACTCATTCGTATGATCCATTCTAATTCATTCGTACGATCCATTCTAATTCATTTGTACGATCCATTCTAATTCATTCGTACAATCCATTCTATTTCATTCGTACGATCCATTCTTACTCATTCGTATGATCCATTCTAATTCATTCGCACGAATGTATCCATCTAATTCATTCATACAATCCATTCTAATTCATTCCGTACGATCCATTCTTATTCATTCGTACAATTGTACGAATGAATTAGAATGGATCGTACGAATGAATTGGAATAGATTGTGCGAATGAATTAGAATGGATCGTACGAATGAATTAGAATGGATCGTACGAATGAATTAGAATGGATCATACGAATAAGTAAGAATGGATCGTACGAATGAATTAGAATGGATCATACGAATGAATTAGAATGGATCGTACGAATAAGTTAGAATGGATACATTCGTCCGAATGAATTAGAATGGATCATACGAATGAGTAAGAATGGATCGTACGAATGAAATAGAATAGATTGTACGAATGAATTAGAATGGATCCTACGAATGAATTAGAATGGATCGTGTGAAAGAATTAGAATGGATTGTATGAATGAATTAGAATGGATCGTATGAATGAATTAGAATGGATCGTGCGAATGAATTCGAATGGATCGTACGAATGAGTAAGAATGGATCGTACGAATGTAATAGAATGGATCGTACGAATGAATTAGAATGGATTGTACGAATAAATTAGAATGGATACATTCGTCCGAATGAATTAGAATGGATCATACGAATGAGTAAGAATGGATCGTACGAATGGATAAGAATAGATTGTACGACTGAATTAAAATGGATCCTACGAATGAATTAGAATAGATCGTGTGAAAGAATTAGAATGGATTGTATGAATGAATTAGAATGGATCCTATGAATGAATTAGAATGGATCGTGCGAATGAATTAGAATGGATCGTACGAATGAATTAGAATGGATCGTGCTAATGAATTAGAATTGATCGAACGAATGAATTAGCATGGATCGTGCTAACGAATTAGAATGGAACATATGAATGAATTAGAATGGATCGTGTGAAAGAATTAGAATGAATCGTACGAATGAATTAGAATGGATTCATTCGTGCGAATGAATTAGAATGGATATATTCGTGCGAAAGAATTAGAATAGATCGTATGAATGAATTAGAATGGATCCTATGAATGAATTAGTATTGATCGTACGAATGAAATAGAATGGATTGCACGACTGATTTAGTATGGATCGTACGAATGAATTAGAATGGATCGTGTGAAAGAATTAGAATGGATTGTATGAATGAATTAGAATGGATCGTACGAATGAATTAGAATGGATCGTACGAAGGAATTAGAATGGATCGTACGAATGTATTAGAATAGATCCTATGAATGAATTAGAATGGATCGTGCGAATGAATTAGAATGGATCGTACGAATGAATTAGAATGGATCGTGCTAATGAATTAGAATTGATCGAACGAATGAATTAGCATGGATCGTGCTAATGAATTAGAATGGATCGTGCGAATGAATTAGAATGGATCGTACAAATGAATTAGAATGGATAGTACGAATGAACTAGAATGGATACATTCGTGCGAATGAATTAGAATGGATCGTACGAATGAATTAGAATGCATCGTACGAATGAATTAGAATGGATCGTACGAATGAATTAGAATGGATACATTCGTGCGAATGAATTAGAATGGATCGTACAAATGAATTAGAATGGATCGTGCGAATGAATTAGAATGGATCGTACGAATGAATTAGAATGGATTCGTACGAATGAATTAGAATGGATACATTCGTGCGTACGAATGAATTAGAATGGATCGTATGAATGAATTAGAATAGATTGTATGAATGAATTAGAATGGATCGTACGAATGAATTAGAATGGATCGTACAAATTAATTAGAATGGATCCTACGAATGAATTAGAATGGATCGTACGAATGAATTAGAATGGATCGTACGAATGAATTAGAATGGATACATTCGTTCGAATGAATTAGAATGGATCGTACGAATGAATTAGAATGGATACATTCGTTCGAATGAATTAGAATGGATTGTGCGAATGAATTAGAATGGATCGTACGAATGAATTAGAATGGATCATATTAATGAATTCGAATGAATCGTACGAATGAATTAGAATGGATACATACGTGTGAATGAATTAGAATGGATCGTGCACGAATGTATCCATTCTAATTCATTAATATGATCCATTCTAATTCATTCGTACGATCCATTCTAATTCATATGCACAAAGGTATCCATTCTAATCCATTCGTAGGATCCATTCTAATCCATTCGTACGATCCATTCTAATTCATTCGTACGATCTATTCTAATTCATTCGCTCGAATGTATCCATTCTAATCCATTCGTACGATCCATTCTAATCCATTCGTACGATCCATTCTAATTCATTCGCATGAATGTAACCATTCTAATTCATTCATTTGATCCATTCTAATTCATTCATACGATCCATTCTAATTCATTCTTCCGATCCATTCTAATTCATTCGCACGAATGTATCCATTCTAATTCATTCATACGATCCATTCTAATTCATTCGTACGATCCATTCTAATTCATTCGCTCGAATGTATCCATTCTAATCCATTCGTACGATCCATTCTAATCCATTCGTACGATCCATTCTAATTCATTCACATGAATGTAACCATTCTAATTCATTCATTTGATCCATTCTTATTCATTCGTACGATCCATTCTAATTCATTCATCCGATCCATTCTAATTCATTCGCACGAATGTATCCAATCTAATTCATTCGTACGATCCATTCTAATTCATTTGTACGATCCATTCTAATTCATTCGTAAGATCCATTCTAATTCATTCGTACGATCCATTCTAATTCATTCGTACGATCCATTCTAATTCATTCGCACGAATGTATCCATTCTAGTTTATTCGTACGATCCATTCTAATTCATTCGTACGATCCATTCTAATTCATTCGCACGATCCATTCTAATTCATTCGTACGATCAATTCTAATTCATTCGCACGAATGTATCCATTCTAATTCATTCATACGATCCATTCTAATTCATTCGTACGATCCATTCTAATTCATTCGTACGATCCATTCTAATTCATTCGTCCGATCAATTCTAATTCATTCGCACGAATGTATCCATTCTAGTTCATTCGTACGATCCATTCTATTTCATTCGTACGAACCATTCTTACTCATTCGTATGATCCATTCTAATTCATTCGGACGAATGTATCCATTCTAATTTATTCGTACGATCCATTCTAATTCATTCATACGATCCATTCTAATTCATTCGTACGATCCATTCTAATTCATTCGTACGATCTATTCTAATTCATTCGCACGATCCATTCTAATTCATTCGTACGATCAATTCTAATTCATTCGCACGAATGTATCCATTCTAATTCATTCGTACGATCCATTCTAATTCATTCGTACGATCCATTCTAATTCATTCATACAATCCATTCTAATTCTTTCACACGATCCATTCTAATTCATTCGCACGAATGTATCCATTCTAATTCATTCGTACGAATTCATTCTAATTCATTCGTACGATCCATTCTAATTCATTAGCACAAATATATCCATTCTAATTCATTCGTACAATCCTTCTATTCTAATTCATTCGTACGATCCATTCTAATTCATTCGTACGATCCATTCTTATTCATTCATACAATCCATTCTAATTCTTTCACACGATCCATTCTAATTCATTCGTACGGTCCATTCTAATTTATTAGCACGATCCATGCTAATTCACTCGTTCGATCAATTCTAATTCATTACACGATCCATTCTAATTCATTCGCACAATCCTTTCTAATTAATTCATAGGATCCATTCTAATTCATTCATACGATCTATTCTAATTCTTTCGCACGAATGTATCCATTCTAATTCATTCGCACGAATGTATCCATTCTAATTCATTCGTACGATCCATTCTAATTCATTCATCCGATCCATTCTAATTCATTCATAGGATCCATTTTAATTCATTCATACGATCTATTCTAATTCTTTCGCACGAATGTATCCATTCTAATTCATTCGCACGAATGTATCCATTCTAATTCATTCGTACGATCCATTCTAATTCATTCGTACGATCAATTCTAATTCATTCGTACGATCCATTCTAATTCATTCATACGATATATTCTAATTCATTCATACAATCCATTATAATTCTTTCACACGATCCATTCTAATTCATTCGTACGATCCATTCTAATTCATTCGCACAATCGATTCTATTTCATTCGTACGATCCATTCTTACTCATTCGTATGATCTATTCTAATTCATTCGCACGAATGTATCCACAATGGATCATACGAATGAGTAAGAATGGATCGTACGAATGAAATCGAATGGATTGTGCGAATGAATTAGAATGGACTGTACGAATGAATTAGACGTACGAATGAATTAGAATGGATACATTCGTGCGAATAAATTAGAATGGATCATACGAATGAGTAAGAATGGATCGTCATTCTAATTCATTCGTATGATCCATTCTAATTCACTTGTATCCACTCTATTTCTTTCGCATGATCCATTCTAACTCATTCGCGCAATCTATTCTAATTCATTCGTACGATCCATTCTAATTCATTCATACGATCCATTCTAATTCATTCGCACGAATGTATCCATTCTAATTCATTCGTACGATCCATTCTAATTCATTCGCACAATCTATTCTAATTCATTCATACGATCCATTCTAATTCATTCGCACAAATGTATCCATTCTAATTCATTCATACGATCCATTCTAATTCATTCGCACGATCCATTCTAATTCATTCGCACGAATGTATCCATTCTAATTAATTCGTACGAATCCATTCTAATTCATTCGTACAATCTATTCTATTCCATTCTAATTCATTAGAACGATCCATTCTAATTCATTCGTACGATCCATTCTAATTCATTCGCATGATCCATTCTAATTCATTCATAGGATCCATTCTAATTCACTCATACGATCCATTCTAATACATTCAGACGATCCATTCAAATTCATTTGCACGAATATATTCGTATGAATTAGAATGGATCGTGCGAATGAATTCGAATGGATCGTACGAATTCATTCTAATTCATTCATACAATCCATTCTAATTCTTTCACACGATCCATTCTAATTCATTCGTACGTTCCATTCTAATTCATTAGCACGATCCATGCTAATTCATTCGTTCGATCAATTCTAATTCATTAGCACGATCCATTCTAATTCATTCGTACGATCCATTCTAATTCATTCGCACGATCCATTCTAATTCATTCATAGGATCCATTATAATTCATTCATACGATCTATTCTAATTCTTTCGCACGAATGTATCCATTCTAATTCATTCGCACTAATGTATCCATTCTAATTCATTCTTACGATCCATTCTAATTCTTTCACACGATCCATTCTAATTCATTCGTAGGATCCATTCTAATTCATTCGTA